>JAVJIF010032521.1:0-28104 GCA_038442645.1 Agave tequilana | reverse complement strand
GTAATAGCCCTTGCTCATTTTGATCTGAGAGCTGGATGAATGGAGATAGCTTTTCAATCTCCCATGCTTGAAGAAAATTTTGAAGAATGTCACTTCTTGGTCTCATTTTATTTAGCCAGGCTATCAAAGTCATAGACTTAAATGTTTACTTTATAAGGAACTATCGTAATTCAGTTAGTGGGACCTTGGCTTTTTAGTTGTCAGCCTAGCTGGATTAAGTCGCTTTAGAATCCTCAATTGACCTGTCCATCAAGATTCTGTGGGAAAGTCTTTCCGATCTAGTAATTAGTAGTATTTAGCTGTATGGAAATCCCATAAGGATCAGAAATGACTACGTTGGTTAATTGCTCGGTACTAAAAATATCAGGTGTTGAAGTGTGATAATTAGATGCATTTTCCCCACAATGCAGTGATTCACACTTTTGGTCTTATAGACATTTACTTGATACCAAGTCCTGGCTTAAAAACAAAACGAAGGAGAAAGGTATCAAGTTTTTACAGAAACTTTCAGCATCTTCATGTCTTTTCATGTTTTTTAGAGGAGAATATCTGAGTGTTTTCAGCTTTATGAAAGGATCCAAGGGGTTGGCTTTTCGTGATGTGGTGACTTATGAAATTGAGTTTCTTTACTTGCAAGCTTCTCATTGAGCGATAGGATGTTTCCTATTGTGCCTACTTGTTAGACAAATAACTGAGCCACTCATGAAAAATTTATATTCAGGCTTATATTTAAATTGCTCGCTTGTGGATTGTCGGATTTATGAACATGTCTCATAACAACCAAAACATTTCTAGTTAGAACTGTGGACTTTCTTCTTTTTCTCTGAATTTACTGTGATGATCAAGGCCCTTTTTTTGTTTTGAAAAGTGCCATTCTTATCCATTGGAACGGCCTAAAATTTAACCTATAGTAATTTCATAAGTATGCGGAGACAAACACTTAAGAACAAGTGATTCAAAGATTTAACCTCTTCTTCATATAGCACCTATATGATTAGTTGTTGCAATTCTAAGGAATGCAAACCCCCCGTAAATAGCTTTCTTTTAGTGCCGTAGCAAACAAACAATTTTTAGAAGGATACCAAATCAAATCGAAGTATCTGAAACTTAAAATGTTTGCTTCACTGCTTCCGAGTTGATTTGAGTGAGAAACGATCCAAATTGAACATGCCCACTGTTAGATATCATTATCCGCTGTCGAAAAAGTTACTCATGAAGACATTATTCTTGGTTGGTATCAGAGGTTCATATTCCATATCTATTATGCTTGTGCACTAAATAGGAAATAGTCTAGACACTTGTATAAATGGAAAATGATAAATATGAAGCAATTTAATTGATCTCTCATTCGGGAAGCAAATTGTTAAACCAAGAAAGGCGTTGGTATCCTCTTCCAAATTAAATTGTCATACGCCTGAAAGCCTTATGTTCGTCTCACTGATATAATTCCAAACGTCTGATTATAGCAGTGTGCTTCGACTTGATACCTATTCAAGCTTCAAGTAATGTGATACACAATTTGATTAGACAGTGTCTTCTACCATCATAGTAAGGCCGAAAAACTTTTTGTACCATATCTTCCGTTAAATCTAACAAATTGATAACTGGCTCGGCCTAAGCTATCAATTTGAACTAGAACTTCCAGACTAATTGAGTGCAAAAAGTTAGTAGAATCGAATTAAACTTGGATATAACTAAGTGCCACAAGAGATTGCGTTCGAGTCATCCTAAATTCCTATTATCAAGAGCTTTCTAATTCAAGGGAGTAAATATGTACTTTTGGTAGTACCAATTGTTAACAAAAGAGTTGGTTAATGGATCCTTTTAAGAAATTAATAATCCAGGTGTTAATAGTTAAGTCGTTGACGGATATGTTCAGAAATATGTTAAGATGGTGACATCAAGAATTTTATTCTCCTCTATCTAGGAACAACTAATATTGATTATGTTTATTTTGTGTTGCGGACGAATACAATGTTAAGAGACTTGACATGCTAATGAACCGAACGAGAAACTGAGGTAACTTACTACCCAATATTAACATTGGTGTAAGGGTATAAATTATCACAGTGAATTCTTTAGAAACTATATTGATAACAGAGGAGTGAATGATAAATGATTGGATACGGATGGCGCATTGTTTAAACGACTTATACTTTGGTATAACTCATTGTTGGATATGGCAATTGGTACATGTGTGTATTTATATATATATTGGTTTTGGGCATTGTGTGTTGCATGCATAAGAGGTGGGATACTGACAACGTGAATGGGCCCTCAACTTATGTAAACGAGTTGATGGATCACTAGTGTTAACTTGTAAGTTATATATGTGTTACCTACATATGTAGCGGATTATAAGTTTCTCTTTAGAAATAGAGTTGATGAGTTGAGAATCACTGAAATAATTGATCGATACTTCATATTGTGATAAATTGATTGTTATCTGAGTATGTATACACACACACATGTGCTGCATTCTTTTAAAGGAGGAAGGGGCCGAGCGGGAGCCGGTAGGAGGGGGAAGATGGGGTACCGTTATATATATATATTTACATATCGGAGAAGGGGCCGGGCGGGAGCCGGTAGGAGGGGGAAGACGGTGTTATTGTGTTATGATATGTTTATATCATGCTTATATCATGGAGGAAGGGGCCGGGCGGGAGCCGGTAGGCTGGGGGAAGACGGGGGTTACCGTTGTATTATATAAATATACATAGAGGAAGGGGCCAGGCAGGAGCCGGTAGGAGGGGGGAAGACGGAGAATATCACAATTCATTTGAAATCCGTATGTACCTATGAATCATGTATGATATTATCCATCAAATATGTGTGAATATGGACGGGTGATGTGTTTGTATCATTCAATTACTTGAACAGGCAATAACATTCGTAGAAGTGGGAGGTGATATTGTATCATCGGGATAGATAACTATATAAAAATTTGAACGTATGTTGATGTGCTTTGTGTAAGTTATATGATACACGTGGATGACACGTGCCGCGAGTATATAAGATGAATTTGCGCATAAATTAAAAATAAACTGAGTATGCTACTGTGACTCATAAAGCAGGAAATCTGCGACTGAGAAACTAAATAAAGTTAAGGAGAATCAATTACTAGAAAAGTTGAACCTTCTCTCAGATTATATAGATAATGGTTCAATTACTCATTATGATATATCGCTCTTCCTTGTTATTGCTTTTCCTTTGATCATTTTTATCCATCCATACTTGCTGTAGTTGTTGAGGAAATATATGCTCCTTACTTGTGTTTCTTTCCTTGATACTCTTTTGATTCTCTCTCACTGAGCTGTTTAGCTCACCCCCTTCCAGTTTCATATTTTCAGGTCACGAGAAGACTGAGGCCAAGCATACTTTGGACACTTGCTAAGAATTCCTTATGAATGGAAGTATTGTATAATGTTCATTGTAGATGCTTCTTATCGTATATATTCATAACCTTATTAGATGTGTGTTATATTCAAGTAGTAGAATGTTGGTTGGATTGTTGTAGAAAGGAAACTTACTTGTGATCTTCATGATGAGTCAGATAAGATGATAGTATTGCCTTATTTTATGGAGGCCGAGGGGGTGCTCTCGAGCATATGTCATTGTATTTTCATAAGTAGGCGATGTCAAGCCGAAATTTTTTATTTGGAGAATAAGTTGATCATTGTGAGCCGTAACACTATTGTGGTTGCATGGGTAATTATCAACTTTGGTTTATATGTTTGGATTGAAGATAAGTAGGCTGATGTTGGCCGAAATTATTGTGAGTGAAAATGTATATTTGGGAATATCAGTATTTACAAAGGAGGTGCTGCCGAAAATTTTAAGGATTTGGATATGATTATGAGGATCTACCTGTTTAAAAGAATGTTATCTTAATTGAGGATTTAAGAAATCTGAGACCGTTACAGTTGGTATCAGAGCGCAGGATATAGAATAAGAATTAGACTTAGAATAGTTGTTGTAGAAGGAGGATTGGAGTGCTATATTGAGTGCTTTGATTGATATGCATGATTGTGTTCTTTATATATGTGAATATTTTGTTTGATACGGTTGGTTTAAGGGGTTGGAGTTCTTACGTGTGTGATTAATCCCGAAGCGTATATTATTTGGTCACTGCCTTATATTTAGATTATGGTACCCACATGCCATAATTTAGATGTGCTCTGCTGGGGGTGTGGGCCCTCAGTATGGGCTGCCAGTGGTATGGGACACTGGAGTAAGGAAATGACTAAAATAACATGTGAGTCAGGATTAAGTCAGACTATAAGAACGTAGTATAGAGTTTGAATAAGAAATTCTGATGGTAAGGATTGAAGAAGATACGACATTTGACAAAGAGAAACGTTATGATATGGAGAAATGTGAAGGTTCTATACTCATTCAACTTTAGATTTGCAAAGTTCGAGGACGAAACTTTTGTAAGGGGGGTAGAACTGTAACACCCCGATTTTAAATTTCTGAATTATTATTCAAATACTTAATCTATAGAGATTACACAGATTAGCAGGGTGATTATTGAATTTTGTATATATTAGAGGAAATTTGAAAGTGAAATGTGGTTGGATAGTTATGAATACAAGGATATGAATATTGAGTATGTGTACATGGATGTGGATATGTATGTGTATAATGGTATTTTAAAAGAATAATAATAAATAATAATAATCAAACAAGTAGAAAATAAAGAATTTTTTAGCTCTTTAAATCAATGGTGGAGATGGGATCTTGGAACTTGAGAAGTGAAGTGGGGTGAAGATTGCATTGATTTGAGAATAGGTGAGGTGGCAAGCATATAGAATTTTGGGGAATATATTATATAAAAAAAAAGAAAGAAAAAGGAAACCCTATGCTCTTTCTCTCTTCTCATTTCTTCCCCTACTTTGGACGACAACAAACGACAGCCCTCCCCCAAATCAAATTTTCTCTCTCTCTCGCCCTTAATCTCTCTCTTTCTCCCTCTCTTTCTCTCGCTGAATCGCGCGCAGGCGAGGCGGCATTGAGCGCGCGCGTGGCGCGCGCGATGGGCGGCACGCGGAGGCAGGCGCGTGCACGCGGTGCGCGGTGGCAGGCGGCGGCGAGAGAGGCCGCTGCCGTCGGCGCCTGCGGCATGCGGTGGCAGGCGGCGGCGCAGGGAGGCCGCCGCCGGCGGCTTGAAGGAAGGGGAACACCCCCCTTTCTCCTCTATGCTCTCACACCCTCTCTATTTCCCCTCTTGCCCTGGCATCGACAACAAAATAGGGATGCGACGACTTCGAAGAGGAGGAATTCGAAGGTGAGGGAATTCCTGATTCATTCTTGATTCAATTTAGTTCATCTCTAAAGAATACATCTTCTCTAATTTAATTTTCAATTGGACTCATTCTTACTTCAATGTGGAGTATCACTAAGTTATTAGAAGTGATCTCCTCATAGTTAATCCTTGATGCTTTCATACTTTAAGTAAACTTGAAGGTGAGTGTTCTTCTTCATGTTAAATTCTTTAAATTCATGGGATGTTGGTTGAAAAAGATTGAATTTATTTTATGTAAATAGGTCCTTCTATCATGTTTGCTTCCAATTAAAACACAATACTAGTGTGTAATGATTCCTTCCTGATGTTTAATGACTTTTTTTTTTTATATGTGTGTAGTTAGAAAATTATCATCCAGCCTCATTTGTTATAATTAAACATGAGATTGTTAATTATGTCAAGTCCCTGAGTCTTAATACAAGTTGACTGCAATAATAGATATATCTATTCATCTTTCCTGATGTTGATTCTTAGCTAGTCTAGAAGATGGGAGTTTATGCCAATGAAATCAGTAATAACCCTTGCTCATTTTGATCTGAGAGCTGGATGAATGGAGATAGCTTTTCAATCTCCCATGCTTGAAGAAAATTTTGAAGAATGTCACTTCTTGGTTCTCATTTTATTTAGCCAGGCTATCAAAGTCATAGACTTAAATGTTTACTTTATAAGGAACTATCGTAATTCAGTTAGTGGGACCTTGGCTTTTTAGTTGTCAGCTAGCTGGTTTAAGTCACTTTTAGAATCCTCAATGACCTGTCCATCAAGATTCTGGGGAAAGTCTTTCCGATCTAGTAATTAGTATTATTTAGCTGTATGGAAATCCCATAAGGATCAGAAATGACTACGTTGGTTAATTGGCGGTACTAAAAATATAGTGTTGAAGTGTGATAATTAGATGCATTTTCCCCACAATGCAGTGATTCACACTTTTGGTTCTTATAGACATTTACTTGATACCAAGTCTTGGCTTAAAAACAAAAACGAAGGAGAAAGGTATCAAGTTTTACAGAAACTTTCAGCATCTTCATGTCTTTCATGTTTTTCAGAGGAGATATTCTGAGTGTTTTCAGCTTATGAAAGGATCCAAGGGGTGGCTTTTTCGTGATGTGGTGACTTATGAAATTGAGTTTCTTTACTTACAAGCTTCTCATTGAGCGATAGGATGTTTCCTATTGTGCCTACTTGTTTAGACAAATAATTGAGCCACTCATGAAAAATTTATATTCAGGCTTATATTTAAATTGCTCGCTTGTGGATTGTCGGATTTATGAACATGTCTCATAACAACCAAAAACATTTCTAGTTATAAACTGTGGACTTTCTTCTTTTTCTCTGAATTTTACTGTGATGATCAAGGCCTTTTTGTTTTGGAAAGTGCCATTCTTATCCATTGGAACGGCCTAAAATTTAACCTATAGTAATTTCATAAGTATGCGGAGACAAACACTTAAGAACAAGTGATTCAAAGATTTAACCTCTTCTTCATATAGCACCTATATGATTAGTTGTTGCAATTCTAAGGAATGCAAACCCCCCGTAAATAGCTTTCTTTTAGTGCCTTAGCAAACAAACAATTTTTAGAAGGATACCAAATCAAATCGAAGTATCTGAAACTTAAAATGTTTGCTTCACTGCTTCCGAGTTGATTTGAGTGAGAAACAATCCAAATTGAACATGCCCACTGTTAGATATCATTATCCGCTGTCGAAAAAGTTACTCCTGAAGAACATTATTCTTGGTTGGT
This sequence comes from Agave tequilana, assembly GCA_038442645.1. NCBI lineage: Eukaryota > Viridiplantae > Streptophyta > Magnoliopsida > Asparagales > Asparagaceae > Agave > Agave tequilana. The sequence continues at coordinate 21,055 of JAVJIF010032521.1, read as the reverse complement.
ATCAGAGGTTCATATTCCATATCCATTATGCTTGTGCACTAAATAGGAAATAGTCTAGACACTTGTATAAATGAAAAATGATAAATATGAAGCAATTTAATTGATCTCTCATTCGGGAAGCAAATTGTTAAACCAAGAAAGGCGTTGGTATCCTCTTCCAAATTAAATTGTCATACGCCTGAAAGCCTTATGTTCGTCTCACTGATATAATTCCAAACGTCTGATTGTAGCAGTGTAGCTTCGACTTGATACCTATTCAAGCTTCAAGTAATGTGATACACAATTTGATTAGACAGTGTCTTCTTCCATCATAGTAAGGCCGAAAAACTTTTGTACCATATCTTCCGTTAAATCTAACAAATTGATAACTGGCTCGGCCTAAGCTATCTAGAATTGTGAACTAGAACTTCCAGACTAATTGAGTGCAAAAAGTTAGTAGAATCAAATTAAACTTGGATATAACTAAGTGCCACAAGAGATTGCGTTCGAGTCATCCTAAATTCCTATTATCAAGAGCTTTCTAATTCAAGGGAGTAAATATGTACTTTTGGTAGTACCAATTGTTAACAAAAGAGTTGGTTAATGGATCCTTTTAAGAAATTAATAATCCAGGTGTTAATAGTTAAGTCGTTGACGGATATGTTCAGAAATATGTTAAGATGGTGACATCAGGAATTTTATTCTCCTCTATCTAGGAACAACTAATATTGATTATGTTTATTTTGTTGCGGGACGAATACAATGTTAAGAGACTTGACATGCTAATGAACCGAACGAGAAACTGAGGTAACTTACTACCCAATATTAACATTGGTGTAAGGGTATAAATTATCACAGTGAATTCTTTAGAAACTATATTGATAACAGAGGAGTGAATGATAAATGATTGGATACGGATGGCGCATTGTTTAAACGACTTATACTTTGGTATAACTCATGTTGGATATGGCAATTGGTACATGTGTGTATTATATATATATTGGTTTTGGGCATTGTGTGTTGCATGCATAAGAGGTGGGATACTGACAACGTGAATGGGCCCTCAACTTATGTAAACGAGTTGATGGATCACTAGTGTTAACTTGTAAGTTATATATGTGTTACCTACATATGTATCGGAATATAAGTTTCTCTTTAGAAATAGAGTTGATGAGTTGAGAATCAACTGAAATAATTGATCGATACTTCATATTGTGACAAATTGATTGTTATCTGAGTATGTATACACACACACACATGTGCTGCATTCTTTTAAAGGAGGAAGGGGTCGAGCGGGAGCCGGTAGGAGGGGGAAGACAGGGTACCGTTATATTATATATTTACATATCGGAGGAAGGGGCCGGGCGGGAGCCGGTAGGAGGGGGAAGACGGTGTTATTGTGTTATGATATGTTTATATACATGCTTATATCATGGAGGAAGGGGCGGGCGGGAGCCGGTAGGAGGGGGAAAGACGGGGTTACCGTTGTATTATATAAATATGCATAGGAGGAAGGGGCCGGGCGGGAGCCGGTAGGAGGGGGAAGACGGAGAATATCACAATTCATTTGAAATCCGTATGTACCTATGAATCATGTATGATATTATCCATCAAATATGTGTGAATATAGACGGGTGATGTGTTTGTATCATTCAATTACTTGAACAGGCAATAACATTCGTAGAAGTGGGAGGTGATATTGTATCATCGGGATAGATAACTATATAAAAATTTGAACGTATGTTGATGTGCTTTGTGTAAGTTATATGATACACGTGGATGACACGTGCCGCAAGTATACAAGATGAATTTGCGCATAAATTAAAAATAACTGAGTATGCTACTGTGACTCATAAAGTAGGAAATCTGCGACTGAGAAACTAAATAAAGTTAAGGAGAATCAATTACTAGAAAAGTTGAACCTTCTCTCAGATTATATAGATAATGGTTCAATTACTCGTTATGATATATCGCTCTTCCCTTGCTATTGCTTTTCCTTTGATCATTTTATCCATCCATACTTGCTGTAGTTGTTGAGGAAATATATGCTCCTTACTTGTGTTTTCTTTCCTTGATACTCTTTTGATTCTCTCTCACTGAGCTGTTTAGCTCACCCCCTTCCAGATTCATATTTTCAGGTCACGAGAAGACTGAGGCCAAGCATACTTTGGACATGCTAAGAATTCCTTATGAATGGAAGTATTGTATAATGTTCATTGTAGATACTTCTTATCGTATATATTCATAACCTTATTAGATGTGTGTTATATTCAAGTAGTAGAATGTTGGTTGGATTGTTGTAGAAAGGAACTTACTTGTGATCTTCATGATGAGTCAGATAAGATGATAGTATTGCCTTATTTTATGGAGGCCGAGAGGGGTGCTCTCGAGCACATGTCATTGTATTTTCATAAGTAGGCGATGTCAAGCCGAAATTTTTTATTTGGAGAATAAGTTGATCATTGTGAGCCGTAACACTATTGTGGTTGCATGGGTGATTATCAACTTTGATTTATATGTTTGGATTGAGGATAAGTAGGCTGATGTTGACCGAAATTATTTTGAGTGAAAATGTATATTTGGGCATATCAGTATTTACAAAGGAGGTGCTGCCGAAAATTTTAAGGATTTGGATATGATTATGAGGATCTACCTGTTTAAAAGAATGTTATCTTAATTGAGGATTTAAGAAATCTGGGACCGTTACAAATTGAGTTGGAAAATGTGATGCTTGGGTAGCACTGAAAATTTTTTTTTAATTAAATTTTTTTAATTTTTTTCGGTAGACGTGCTAAGATTAAAGAGGACACCAGTCCCCGGCAACGGCGCCAAAAACTTGATGGGGAGATTCTGTCTCCACGTTTTAAATAACCGCAAGTGCACGGTCATTCAATGTAGCACTTGAGGGTCGGTCCACAGGGACAGGTGGTTCTTTTGGTTTTAACACCTCTACGCGAATTGATCTAAAATTTTGTGGGATTGTGAGCTATGTGAACTAATTATAATAAACGAAAGGTCAAACACTTAGGATCGAATCCCCTAAACTAACATCAAGCGGTCGATTTTGGTCTCCATACCAGTTTGTAATACACACCAAATCTCTATGTCTAAGAGGCACATTAATTCTGAACACTAGATTTAAGCACAAGCTATTATCCTGTTATATAGTCTATCAAAGATAAATTAACTAATTTAAACAAATAACATCAAGACAATAAAGCTCTAAGCATGAACCATTAACCCCCGATACATAGCCTGTCAAAAATTCAGTTATTCTAGAAATTAATTTCCTAAAAGTTATAGGTCAATTGGTGTGCATACATTCATAAATAGGAGAGTGACTCGGTCCACAAGAATTAAGTCTAGGTTCATCTCCCCTAAGCGCTTGCAACAAATTAGCTACTCATGATAAAATTAACAATGAACTAAACTAATTAAATCAGTTTAAAATTATCTAACTTTAATTAAATAATTAACTGAAACTCTAATTAATTAAACTAATAAAACTAACTAAAAATAAATAAAAAAATTGAAAACATTACCTTGCAGCCGGCTGCTTGCACCTGCAGGTATGGGGGGCCTTCCTCTTCAAATTGGAGCACCAAAAGGCACTGGTCTTCAAAATGTAGGCGCCAAGGGCGCTGGCCTGAAAGCACAGAGAGAGAGAGAGGCAAATGCCTCTCTCTGTTGCCCTTTTGTTCTTTTTTTTTTCTTTTTTCTTTTCAAGGGCTTGGGCGCCTGTGCGCGTCCAAGCTTTCTTCTCTCTCTCTCTTTTTTTTTTCTTTTTGATCTGAGAGGAACTGTTGTGTGCAGAGAGAGAAATGGAGATAGACTTTTGATGATGGAGGAGATGAATCAATCAAAATCAAAGAAGAACGAAAATAACAATGTTGAGAAAAAAAATTGAAAGCCTCAAATTCTCAGATCTAAAAAAAATGTACGTACAAGTGAAAAGAAGAACTCCCCCCTCAAAACCCTAGCCTTGGCTATTTATTGGCTTAGGATTTTGATTATTTTACATAAAAGTCCAAAATATTTATTTAATTATACAGAATAGCTATCAATGTCAACTTGCACTAAAATCCCTGAACTTTACAAATTTGCGTTTTTGTTCCAGGTGACTTCCAACTTCTCCAAATTGACTGTACATTTATCTGGTGTTTGTTTTTGAGCATGGTAGAGCAGCACTAGTGCCAAGCATCCCATCTCGCCTTCAGTCTCATGTTGCACATCTTACAGTCTCCAGAGCACGCTTTTGTGGTCTAGTTTCCTTTTGATAGCTCACTCTGCAAAACATCACTAAAAATACCCGAGCAGCATTATTTATAGACAAATGATAGATAAATATGGGTATGAAAATGTGACAAAATCGTGCTGATCAATCAGGCACTTAAGTACTCTTTGGGATAGTCGCTTTGAACAGCGCAAGCCGCCCACAGAGGATAAGGTTGCCCAGATTAATCTGGGAGATGAGGCTAATCCTAAGCCCATCTTTATAAGCGAAAGCCTATCACCCTCCGAGAAAGAAGATTTAATATCTCTTGTGCAAGAGTTTATAGATGTTTTCGCTTGGAATTACGAGGACATGCCTGGACTTGATCCTCGAGTGGCTATGCATCGCCTCAATATTAATTCAGACGTAAAGCCAGTCAAACAACAGCAACGGTTCCGTCCAGAAGTAATGGAGGTAATTCAGTCAGAAAACAAAAAACTTATAGACTCTGGCTTCATTAGGGAAGAACAACATCCTGATTGGGTAGCCAATATCGTCCTCGTTGCCAAAAAGAACGAAAAGATCCGGATCTGCATTGATTTTCACGGTCTAAACGAGGCCTGTCCCAAAGATGAATTCCCTCTCCCCAATCACGGATGTCATGATTGACAATACGTGTAGATTTGAGCGAATGTCCTTCATGGATGGATTCTCAGGGTATAACCAAATCAAAATGTATCCTGATGATGAAAAATATACTTCTTTCAGGACTCCACTGGGGGTATACTGCTATACCATCATGCCCTTCGGACTGAAGAATGCGGGGGCTACATATCAGAGAGCTATGAATGTCATTATCCACGAGCACATGCGTAAAACAGTGGAATGCTATGTTGACGACATTGCAGTGAAAAGTCGCGTCAAAGGTGATCACATAACCGATTTGAAGGCAGTCTTCGACCTCATGCGGGCACATCAGTTGAAGATGAACCCCACCAAATCCTTCCTGGGGGTGGCCAGCAGCAAATTCCTAGGGTTTGTGTAACTTCCACAGGAATTCTTTTGGACCCGGAAAAAGTTCACGCTATCCAGGAGATGTAACCTCCGCGGAATCTCAGAGAACTTGGGGATTGCAAGGACGATTGGCATACATCCGAAGGTTCATCTCAAATCTCTCTGGAAGATGCCGACCCTTTACAAATTAATGAAAAGGGTGTCTCGTTCGTTTGGGACGATGCTTGCTAACAAGCGTTCGAGGAGATCAAACGATACCTCACGCAACCACCAGTCCTTACAGCTCCGGTGTCCGAAAAACCTTTCCTGATATACGTCCGAGTGATGGATCATTCTCTAGGAGCTTTACTAGCCCAGAATAATGATCAAGGACATGAGCAAGCAATCTATTATCTGAGTAGAACTATGATCGGGGCCGAACATCGATACAACCCGATCGAGAAGGAATGTTTGGCATTGGTGTTCGCTGTCCAGAAAATGCGACACTACTTGGTATGCCAAACTATAAATGTTATATCAAGAGTTAACCCTTTGAGGTTACTCATGAGAAAGCCCTCGTCATTAAACGGCCGACTGGCAAAATGGGCCATACTGCTATCCCAATATGAAATGCGCTTTTTACCACAAAAAGCCATGAAGGGACAAGCGATGGCGGATTCCTGGCTGAGCACCCAGATCCGAAGGCAACCAAACTTTACGAGGATCTCCCAGACGAGGCCGCTGAGTTTGTCTAACCCAGACATCTTTTGAAAGTTAAGTGTGGCAACTTTTCTTTGACGGTGCATCGAGAACAGGTCCGAAAGGACATGTCATAGCAGGAGTGGGGGTAGTACTCGTTTTCCCACAGAACTATGTGATTCTTCGAGCCTTCTCATTAACCGAGCCCGGCTCCAACAATGTAGCGGAGTACAATGCCCTTTTGATTGGAATGCAAATCGCCGATGAGATTGGCGTAAAAAATCTCGAGGCATATGGTAACTCTAAACTTATCGTCAACCAAGTTCGTGGGGAGTACGAAGTCAGACATGAAGATCTAGTACCCTATTACAATGCAACTGTCCACATGGCGCTTCTCATTGCTACATATCAGATAGTTTCATTGCTTTGAACTCTATACCTGTTGAATATTTAGACCACCAGTGGGAGATAAGTACCGGTAACGGAGTAGTCATCTCTAATAGAGTTTGTGTAAATTGTCCGGTGGAACTGTGTGTGACGGACATTAACAGTGGATATGCTCGTACTAGATACTAAAGGGTACGACGTAATCTTAGGCATGACTTGGCTCAGTAAATACCATGCAGTCATGATTGTCGAAACAAGAAAGTTATTTTCAGAATACCACTTCAGCCTGAATTCCAATTTGAATGAGAACACAAACCTACCAAGGAAAAAGCACAGATGACTGCTGGTGAGATCCAGAAGAAGAGAGTGCCAATTTGGAATGAATTTCCAGAAGTATTTAAGGAAATCTCAGGGCTTCCACCTGACAGAACGATTGAGTTCTCCATTGATACCCTTCCAGGCACAGTTCCGATATCCAAAGCTCCATACAGAATGGCACCCACTGAGTTAGAAATTCTAAAGAAGCAGCTACAAGAATATTCTGACAAGGGATTGATTAGACCAAGTGCTTCACCATGGGGAGCTCCAGTGCTCTTAGCAAACAAAAAAACGGTGGTAAGCGGTTGTGTATAGACTACAGAGAGTTAAACAAGGTTACCATCAAGAACAAGTACCCCTTACCAAGAATTGATGATCTGTTTGATCAGCTTCATGGAGCTCGAGTATTTTCAAAGTTAGATTTGCAATCAGGTTTTCATCAGCTAAAGGTAAAGAAAGAAGACGTTCCAAAGACAGCGTTCAGAACTCGTTATGACCATTATGAGTTTCTAGTTATGCCCTTCGGAGTCACCAATGCCCCTGCAGTTTTCATGGATTTGATGAACAGAGTGTTCTCATCATATTTGGATCAGTTTGTGGTTGTTTTTATAGATGACATCTTGATCTATTCGAAGAACGACAGAGAGCATGCAAACCACTTGAGAATAGTGTTACAGACTCTCCAACAGGAACAACTTCATGCTAAGCAAAGCAAATGTGATTTCTGGTTAAATAGTGTGGCCTTCCTTGGACACATAATTTCAGAAGAAGGAATTTCAGTAGACCCCAGTAAAATTCAGGCAGTGAAGGACTGGCCGAATCCAAGGACAGTAATAGAAATTAAGAGTTTTATTGGATTGGCCGGATATTACAGGCGCTTTGTCCAAGATTTTTCTAAGATTGCAGCCCCGTTAACGAAGCTCACCCGGAAAGGAGAAAAATATATATGGACCGAGGAATGTGCTGCAGCATTTGAGCAATTAAAGGAAAGACTCATTACAGCTCCAGTTTTGAGGACTCCCTCAGGAAGAGGAGGGATGGTTATATACAGTGATGCATCCGGGAAAGGCCTAGGGTGTGTATTAATGCAGCATGATCATGTCATAGCTTATGCATCCAGGCAACTGAAACCACATGAGAGAAATTACCCAACTCATGACTTAGAGCTGGCAGCTGTAATATTCGCATTAAAGATCTGGAGACATTATCTTCTGGGAGACAAGGTGCTAATCTACACTGATCACAAGAGTCTAAAGTATATTTTCACGCAGAAAGAATTAAACATGAGACAGAGACGGTGGCTTGAATTAATGGCAGATTATGATATAGATTTACAGTATCATCCAGGCAGAGTCAATACAGTACCAGATGCATTGAGCAGGAAGCCAGAGAATAAAATGCTAGTACAACTTACGCAACAGAAGGAGTTGATTCAGGATATCATAAAATTGGACTTAATGATAGTACAAGGAATTGATAAAACGGGACAGTTGATGACCTTTCAGATTCAATCAACCCTGATGGATGAGATTAAAGAAGCTCAAAAAGAAGACCCCAGATTGCAGAAATTCAGAGCTCAAATAGAAGCTGGATTGAGAACTGACCTCCGTATTCATTCAGACAACGCATTATATTTTGGTAACAGAATTTGTGTCCCCCAAGGAGAAGTCCGACAGAAAATTTTGGCAGAGGCACATAGTTCGGCCTATTCCATACACCCGGGAGGAAATAAAATGTATCAAGACTTGAAACAGAAGTTCTGGTGGAATGCCATGAAAAGGGAGATAGCCCAGCATGTGGCCAAGTGCTTAGTTTGCCAGCAGGTAAAGATAGAACACCAGAGAACAGCTGGACTTCTTCAGCCCTTGCCAATACCCGAGTGGAAGTGGGAACATATCACCATGGATTTTGTCACAGCACTACCTCGCAGTCCTAAGGGTAATAATGCAGTATGGGTAATCATTGACCGCCTCACAAAAGCAGCTCACTTCCTACCTTTCAGAGTAGGTCAGTCAACAGAAGTTCTTGCAGAAAAATATATGAAAGAAATTGTTCGTCTACATGGAGTTCCAGTTAGCATCGTGTCAGATAGAGACACGAGATTCCGATCACATTTCTGGGAAAGTCTCCAAGAAAATTTAGGAACTCGTCTGAAATTCAGTACTTCATATCACCCCCAGACAGACGGACAATCTGAACGGACTATCCAGATCCTTGAAGACATGTTACGAGCCTGCATGATAGAATTTAGAGGGTCATGGGAAGACTATCTTCATTTGGTAGAATTCTCTTATAATAACAGCTATCAGGCTAGTATCAAAATGGCCCCATTTGAGGCATTGTATGGCAGGAAATGCAGGTCACCGATATGTTGGGACGAAGTCGGCGAAAGAAGACTTATGGGACCAGACATTCTAGTTCAGACAATAGACAAAGTCCGAATTATCAGAGATCATCTCCGGGCAGCACAGAGCCGACAAAAGAGTTGGGCAGACACAAACAGAAGGCCATTGGAATTCAGAACCGGTGAGCATGTATTTTTAAAGATATCACCCACCAAAGGGGTAATCCGGTCGGTACTCGTGGAAAACTTAGTCCGAGATACATCGGCCCATTCGAAATTTTGGATCGTGTGGGAGATGTGTCTTACCGATTGGCATTACCTCCATCTTTAGAAGGAGTACACAATGTATTCCATGTATCACAGTTGAGGAGGTATGTCAAGGATGAGAGTCACATTCTAGATCACTCCGAACTGGAACTACAGTCAGATCTGTCTTATAAAGAGCAACCGATGGCCATCCTGGACAAAAGTATCAAAACATTGAAGAATAAGGCAATACCATTAGTATTGATTTCTTGGAATAGGCATGTGCCAGGAGAAGCCACATGGGAACGGGAGGACGTTATTCGTGAGCGTTACCCTCAACTATTTTCAACTTAGTTGGTAAAACCCTTTCTTCCTATTCTCTCTACCGTCATCTTCCCCTTCCTGAAATTTCGAGGACGAAATTTTTTATAAGGTGGATAGATTGTAACACCCCATCCTCGGTATACGTGCACAGTTACGTATCCTGATTTTTGGTGCATTTTATTATTATTATTTTTATTTTATTTTCTGCTATTTAAATACTTACTCATATAGCAGTACTGCATGATTTTGATCTGTTTGGTATTCAGATTTGACTAATTTTAGTTTCAAATATTATTTTTTAATATTCTAGATTTTTCATGATTTTCTGGAATTTTTTAGAATTAAATTGTAAATCTTCAAAACCGGTGTCGGCCAGTATCACTGGTTGATTCCAGGGATTTTAATTCACAATTGGAATCAAATTTTTGGATTCCGCTTTCACATTCCTTCTTAAAGTTATATTTTCTTCCTTCAGGCATTTTCTGGGATTTTTTTAAATTTTATCAAAAATCCAGCCTACCCGGTGTAGACACCGTTCACAGTAGATTCTAAGGATTTTTATTTTGAAAATAGAATTGAATTTCTGAAAACCGATTTCACCAAAAATCTTTATATAATATTTATTATTTTTGAGAATTTTTGGAAAGCTTCCCGAGACACTTCAATTTTGGTCATTTCTGGAGTTTTCGGTATTTTCCCAGATACCGAGAATTTATCCAAGTATTCCACTTTTTTCTTTTTCCATTATTCTCTCTCCTTCTTCAAACGCGAGAGTTCACCAGCTGGATTCATCATTAATGCAGCCATCCTCTCCATGCTGCATTTAAAGCTTATGGGCCAATCAAACTCTAGTCAAATCACCCATACCTTTATTGACTTCTCTGTAAACGCAACCTTGTGAATTTCCCTTTTTGAACCCAGCCTTAATCTCCGCGTCCAGCTCTTAGAGGCCAGACGCGGGCCTCATTTGAATGGAGACGCAAGCCTCCATCCTTGCGTTTCCTTGATTTGAATGGGGGGCAAAATGGGAATGATAACTTCACCTATGCATATATATATCCCATGTACTCCAATCTTCTCTCTCTCTTTCATTCTCCTTCATCTTCTTTGTTTCCAGCAAGCTCCAACAGCAACACAACCCCCCAAGCTCCCTTGGCCGGCCATTACCACCACCCACCAAATCCATTTTCTCCACCACAAATCCCTCCACCTCATTCTCCTCCATCTCCTCCTCCATTTCCAACAACTACACCATCTTCTTCAACCTCTTTCACCAAGAAAACATCCAAGAACCATCTTCTCCACCAAAGCTTCACCACCACCTACACCACCGTAGCCTCCACCAAGCATACCACTTCACCTCCTCCTCGTCAACCTCTTTCCGGCGGACTATAGATTCGTCCCCCGTAGCATCGTTTGCAAATCTCATTTTTGCCAAGTTGAACTGGACTTACACCTTCAACCTCCTTCCCTCTCTTGTGACGACCGGCCAACTCCTTTTGGATTGTGGGCCGTGCACTTCATTGGCGGCAAGACTCTGGGCCGGTACCCTCTCTTGGATTGGGGCCGAGCTTCTCTGCGTCGGACGCATCACAGGATCAGTTTTAGGCGAGTAATTCTACTCGCCAAGACATGAGCAATCACTTGCATTTTTATATCAACGAACACAACACTTAAAGGATAATTCTGCTCTCTGTTTGACTCTGTTAGTCGACTTGACCCAGTCATTATTCGACTAGAACCCTTTATTAGTCGACTATCCTTTTGTTATAGTCGACTAACTCCCTTGAAACGCAGCTTTTCTTCTGAAGACGCGACCCTATTAGTCGACTAACTCATTGCCTAGTCGACTTTCTTTCTTTCTGAAGACGCGGACTTGTGAGACGCGGCCTTATGAAACGCAGTCTTGTGAAACGCAGCCTATTAGTCGACTAACCCTTCTTCTAGTCGACTAACTTTTCTCCTGAAAACGCAACTCTTTGAAAACGCAACCCCTTAGTCGACTTTCCCTTCTCTATAGTCGACTAACTCCTCTATAAGTCGACTAATTGCCTTCCCCTAGTCGACTAATTTTGGCTATTTGCTGTGGTTAATTACTTTCTTGGAAATGAATCTTATACTCGGGACATGTATTATATAGTGCTATTTCATGGCATGTTACTTGACAAATATCACCTCTTATCATGCTATCTATTAACACAAGGCATGATACACCTGACTTCTATGATTATCACTATAACGGGAATGATAACCGGACTTCATGATTTTCCAATTTGATTTACATGATAGTACGATTGTACTCCTGATACTCCTGTCTTCATGATATTTCCGACTTGCTCCTGTTCATTCCCGAAACCTGATAATTACCTAAAGGATCCATAAAATAAGACAACTTGCATCGGGTCGGGGGAAATACGCGGCTATCAATATATGTTCGTGTTTACAGTGGTATTAGGTATGTTGTGCAACTAAATTTCCGGTCTGACCTGTGGGCCTCCAGGCGACCGAGGGGAGTGCTGGCTCCCTCCTTCCTGGTACCATCATGATAAGGGCATACATAAGTCCCTCCTGTTAGCCTTGCGGCTGGTTCCGTCCACCAAGCAACGGAACAATCCTGGGCCGTGGTCCCGGGTATGCACGGGACCCACTGTAAACATAGTTCGTTGATACCCCCGCTGGTTTCCAATAACAATCTTGCTTTACTTGGATATGGATCTATGTGTGCTGGGACGCTAGTTCACATAGCTAGATATCAGGGTAAGACGAGTAATAATAATAATAATAATAATAATAATAATAATAAAAGACATTAATTGTGGGTGTTGTATGCGCTTGGATTACGGTGACATGAGATAAAGGTATATAGATGAGGGTTTCCTTGTTTGGATTATTCCCTCGAAGTACTAGTCTCATGAGGTCGTAACTTGAGCTTATACAATGCCTTTCGTTTATAACATTTTGTGCTTCTTTTACTTGCTGGCTGTTTACTCATGATGTTGTACCAACTCTCATACTCTTATTTCTTATGCCGCTCGGCTGTAACCTGATCACTTGTTTGGGAGGTCCTGACTCCCTTGAATTTGTATGTTCAGGTTCCGGACCTTGGATTGAGGTGGAGCCTTCTGTGGAAGATCAAGCTTTCCTTTCCGAGCAGGCTGACTAGTCTCGGTTTCTGTTGTGCCAGACTTTCCTTTTTAGCTCGCGGGACCTTCCTTCAGCTCGTGAGCATCTTGTAATCATATTGTAAATCGTATTTTTGTGCTTGACTGTGATATATGATGCATGTGATATGTAATAGTATGTCACATCTTGTGATAACCTTGTATATTGTATTTCTTGTGTTGGCATATGAATGGACGCTACGTTTGTCGTACTCTGATTCTTACTTGTACTGATGCTTAGCGTATATACGTGAGGGTACTTCTGACCTGCGTATGTACGTCGCAGTGACGTCCCCGTACCCGTAGGATCGGGGCGTTACAGGTTGGTATCAGAGCCTAGGCTCTCACACCTATAGTACAATCAAGCAGCAAATGGAATTTGCCATTGCCAACCACAATGTACAAAGTTATCTAGTCCTCTTGATTCCTTTCCTTGTGTCCTAAAATCCTTCCATCTTTCCAGTTTCCAGTCTCCTTTTTACCAACATAAGTATGGATAGAAGGACGGGTCGTAACAACTACGGGCAAGCATCAAATGGACTCGCGGGAGAGAATGTTGAGATTCTAAGGGTTATCCAGACTATGATGGAGAATCAGCAACAGCAGACGGAACTCCTTCGGCAAGAGTTAGCAACTCCTAAGGAACAAAGACCGGGGAACGTATCAGACTTTAGGCGGTTGCAACCGGCGATATTCACGGGAGGAGAGAAACCACTAGATGCTGAACAATGGCTGATTGACACCATAGATCTGTTGAACGCAGCCCGGGTCCCAAAAGAAAATCAAGTGGAGGTCGCCAAGATTCAACTAAAGGATGTAGCCAGGACCTGGTGGCTAGCTGAAGAAGCGAGATTGGAGAAACCTGTCACTTGGGACCAGTTTTCTCAAAGCTTCTATAGTAGATTTTTCCCTGCCACAGCTCAGACAGAAATGGAAGAACAGTTCATCCGACTTCAACAATGGAACCGGTCTGTGGATGAGTATGCCGCTGAGTTCTTGAGGCTGAGCCGCTTTGCTCCATATATGGTGGCTGATGAGGAAAAGCGGGCGAGTAGGTTCCAACAGGGTTTACAAATGGACATTCAAATCCTCTTAATGCCCCAACAGCTGAAAACTTATTCCCAAGTCCTCACCATAGCTCGGGAGGTGGAGCGAGGACTGGAGAAAGGGAAATCTAACATGATAAGGAATCAGACCATGAAGAGGCTATTTCCACAAACAGGGAGAGGAGGTCCATTCAGAGCAGCAAGGATCCCAACCATGAGACGACCATTTCGACCAGCCCCCTTTCCAGTAACCCAACCATTTTCTTTTTGTAGCTATTGCCAGAAACCAGGTCACTCTCGACAAAATTGCCGTAGGGCGAATGGGTTATGCCTGGTATGTGGTTCCCGTGATCATTCAATAGAAGTCTGTCCCCACAAAAGAATGGGAATGGTCAACCAAGCATTGCCAGCACTTCCAGGGCCAGATGGACAGAGGAACCAGGGACCAATGGTTAGGAGGGCCCTTCCCCCTCCCCCACTACAAGATATCCGCCCAGTCCAGAGGGGAGTCAGAACTGCAGCGGGTCGTGGAAGAGGACGAGCCTACAACTTGACAGCGAAGAGGCCCAAACTTCTGGAGAAGTGGTAACAGGTAAGATTATGCTGCACTCTAAACCTGTCTTAGCCCTCTTTGATTCTGGCGCTTCTCATTGCTACATATCAGATAGTTTCATTGCTTTGAACTCTATACCTGTTGAATATTTAGACCACCAGTGGGAGATAAGTACCGGTAACGGAGTAGTCATCTCTAATAGAGTTTGTGTAAATTGTCCGGTGGAACTGTGTGACAGGACATTAACAGTGGATATGCTCGTACTAGATACTAAAGGGTACGACGTAATCTTAGGCATGACTTGGCTCAGTAAATACCATGCAGTCATTGATTGTCGAAACAAGAAAGTTATTTTCAGAATACCACTTCAGCCTGAATTCCAATTTGAATGAGAACACAAACCTACCAAGGAAAAAAGCACAGATGACTGCTGGTGAGATCCAGAAGAAGAGAGTGCCAATTTGGAATGAATTTCCAGAAGTATTTAAGGAAATCTCAGGGCTTCCACCTGACAGAACGATTGAGTTCTCCATTGATACCCTTCCAGGCACAGTTCCGATATCCAAAGCTCCATACAGAATGGCACCCACTGAGTTAGAAATTCTAAAGAAGCAGCTACAAGAATATTCTGACAAGGGATTGATTAGACCAAGTGCTTCACCATGGGGAGCTCCAGTGCTCTTAGCAAACAAAAAGGACGGTGGTAAGCGGTTGTGTATAGACTACAGAGAGTTAAACAAGGTTACCATCAAGAACAAGTACCCCTTACCAAGAATTGATGATCTGTTTGATCAGCTTCATGGAGCTCGAGTATTTTCAAAGTTGGATTTGCAATCAGGTTATCATCAGCTAAAGGTAAAGAAAGAAGACGTTCCAAAGACAGCGTTCAGAACTCGTTATGGCCATTATGAGTTTCTAGTTATGCCCTTCGGAGTCACCAATGCCCCTGCAGTTTTCATGGATTTGATGAACAGAGTGTTCTCATCATATTTGGATCAGTTTGTGGTTGTTTTTATAGATGACATCTTGATCTATTCGAAGAACGACAGAGAGCATGCAGACCACTTGAGAATAGTGTTACAGACTCTCCAACAGGAACAACTTCATGCTAAGCAAAGCAAATGTGATTTCTGGTTAAATAGTGTGGCCTTCCTTGGACACATAATTTCAGAAGAAGGAATTTCAGTAGACCCCAGTAAAATTCAGGCAGTGAAGGACTGGCCGAATCCAAGGACAGTAAAAGAAATTAAGAGTTTATTGGATTGGCCGGATATTACAGGCGCTTTGTCCAAGATTTTTCTAAGATTGCAGCCCCGTTAACGAAGCTCACCCGGAAAGGAGAAAAATATATATGGACCGAGGAATGTGCTGCAGCATTTGAGCAATTAAAGGAAAGACTCATTACAGCTCCAGTTTTGAGGACTCCCTCAGGAAGAGGAGGGATGGTTATATACAGTGATGCATCCGGGAAAGGCCTAGGGTGTGTATTAATGCAGCATGATCATGTCATAGCTTATGCATCCAGGCAACTGAAACCACATGAGAGAAATTACCCAACTCATGACTTAGAGCTGGCAGCTGTAATATTCGCATTAAAGATCTGGAGACATTATCTTCTAGGAGACAAGGTGCTAATTACACTGATCACAGGAGTCTAAAGTATATTTTCACGCAGAAAGAATTAAACATGAGACAGAGACGGTGGCTTGAATTAATGGCAGATTATGATATAGATTTACAGTATCATCCAGGCAGAGTCAATACAGTACCAGATGCATTGAGCAGGAGCCAGAGAATAAAATGCTAGTACAACTTACGCAACAGAAGGAGTTGATTCAGGATATCATAAAATTGGACTTAATGATAGTACAAGGAATTGATAAAACGGGACAGTTGATGACCTTTCAGATTCAATCAACCCTGATGGATGAGATTAAAGAAGCTCAAAAAGAAGACCCCAGATTGCAGAAATTCAGAGCTCAAATAGAAGCTGGATTGAGAACTGACCTCCGTATTCATTCAGACAACGCATTATATTTTGGTAACAGAATTTGTGTCCCCCAAGGAGAAGTCCGACAGAAAATTTTGGCAGAGGCACATAGTTCGGCCTATTCCATACACCCGGGAGGAAATAAAATGTATCAAGACTTGAAACAGAAGTTCTGGTGGAATGCCATGAAAAGGGAGATAGCCCAGCATGTGGCCAAGTGCTTAGTTTGCCAGCAGGTAAAGATAGAACACCAGAGAACAGCTGGACTTCTTCAGCCCTTGCCAATACCCGAGTGGAAGTGGGAACATATCACCATGGATTTTGTCACAGCACTACCTCGCAGTCCTAAGGGTAATAATGCAGTATGGGTAATCATTGACCGCCTCACAAAAGCAGCTCACTTCCTACCTTTCAGAGTAGGTCAGTCAACAGAAGTTCTTGCAGAAAAATATATGAAAGAAATTGTTCGTCTACATGGAGTTCCAGTTAGCATCGTGTCAGATAGAGACACGAGATTCCGATCACATTTCTGGGAAAGTTCCAAGAAAATTTAGGAACTCGTCTGAAATTCAGTACTTCATATCACCCCCAGACAGACGGACAATCTGAACGGACTATCCAGATCCTTGAAGACATGTTACGAGCCTGCATGATAGAATTTAGAGGGTCATGGGAAGACTATCTTCATTTGGTAGAATTCTCTATAATAACAGCTATCAGGCTAGTATCAAAATGGCCCCATTTGAGGCATTGTATGGCAGGAAATGCAGGTCACCGATATGTTGGGACGAAGTCGGCGAAAGAAGACTTATGGGACCAGACATTCTAGTTCAGACAACAGACAAAGTCCGAATTATCAGAGATCATCTCCGGGCAGCACAGAGCCGACAAAAGAGTTGGGCAGACACAAACAGAAGGCCATTGGAATTCAGAACCGGTGAGCATGTATTTTTAAAGATATCACCCACCAAAGGGGTAATCCGGTTCGGTACTCGTGGAAAACTTAGTCCGAGATACATCGGCCCATTCGAAATTTTGGATCGTGTGGGAGATGTGTCTTACCGATTGGCATTACCTCCATCTTTAGAAGGAGTACACAATGTATTCCATGTATCACAGTTGAGGAGGTATGTCAAGGATGAGAGTCACATTCTAGATCACTCCGAACTGGAACTACAGTCAGATCTGTCTTATAAAGAGCAACCGATGGCCATCCTGGACAAAAGTATCAAAACATTGAAGAATAAGGCAATACCATTAGTATTGGTTTCTTGGAATAGGCATGTGCCAGGAGAAGCCACATGGGAACGGGAGGACGTTATTCGTGAGCGTTACCCTCAACTATTTTCAACTTAGTTGGTAAAACCCTTTCTTCCTATTCTCTCTACCGTCATCTTCCCCTTCCTGAAATTTCGAGGACGAAATTTTTTGTAAGGTGGATAGATTGTAACACCCCATCCTCGGTATACGTGCACAGTTACGTATCCTGATTTTTGGTGCATTTTATTATTATTATTTTATTTTATTTTCTGCTATTTAAATACTTACTCATATAGCAGTACTGCATGATTTTGATCTATTTAGTATTCAGATTTGACTAATTTTAGTTTCAAATATTATTTTTTAATATTCTAGATTTTTCATGATTTTCTGGAATTTTTCGGAATTAAATTGTAAATCTTCAAAACCGGTGTCGGCCAGTATCACTGGTTGATTCCAGGGATTTTAATTCACAATTGGAATCAAATTTTTGGATTCCTCTTTCACATTCCTTCTTAAAGTTATATTTTCTTCCTTCAGGCATTTTCTGAGATTTTTCAGATTTTATCAAAAATCCAGCCTACCCGGTGTAGACACCGTTCACAGTAGATTCCAGGATTTTTATTTTGAAAATGGAATTGAATTTCTGAAAATCGATTTCACCAAAAATCTTTATATAATATTTATTATTTTTTTGAATTTTTGGAAAGCTTCCCGAGACACTTCAATTTTTGGTCATTTCTGGAGTTTTCGGTATTTTCCCAGATACCGAGAATTTATCCAAGTATTCCACTTTTCTCTTTTTCCATTATTCTCTCTCCTTCTTCAAACGCGAGAGTTCACTAGCTGGATTCATCATTTAATGCAGCCATCCTCTCCATGCTGCATTTAAAGCTTATGGGCCAATCAAACTCTAGTCAAATCACCCATACCTTTATTGACTTCTCTGTAAACGCAACCTTGTGAATTTCCCTTTTTGAACCCAGCCTTGATCTCCGCGTCCAGCTCTTAGAGGCCAGACGCGGGCCTCATTTGAATGGAGACGCAAGCCTCCATCCTTGCGTTTCCTTGATTTGAATGGGGGGCAAAATGGGAATGATAACTTCACCTATGCATATATATATTCCCATGTACTCCAATCTCTCTCTCTCTTTCATTCTCCTTCATCTTCTTTGTTTCCAGCAAGCTCCAACAGCAACACAACCCCCAAGCTCCTTGGCCGGCCATTACCACCACCCACCAAATCCATTTTCTCCACCACAAATCCCTCCACCTCATTCTCCTCCATCTCCTCCTCCATTTCCAACAACTACACCATCTTCTTCAACCTCTTTCACCAAGAAAACATCTAAGAACCCATCTTCTCCACCAAAGCTTCACCACCACCTACACCACCGTAGCCTCCACCAAGCATACCACCTTCACCTCCTCGTCAACCTCTTTCCGGCGGACTATAGATTCGTCCCCCGTAGCATCGTTTGCAAAATCTCATTTTTGCCAAGTTGAACTGGACTTACACCTTCAACCTCCTTCCCTCTCTTGTGAAGACCGGCCAACTCCTTTTGGATTGGGGGTCGTGCACTTCATTGGCGGCAAGACTCTGGGCCGGTACCCTCCTCTTGGATTGGGGCCGAGCTTCTCTGCGTCGGACGCATCACAGGATCAGTTTTAGGCGAGTAATTCTACTCGCCAAGACATGACAATCACTTGTATTTTCATATCAACGAACACAACACTTAAAGGATAATTCTGCTCTCTGTTTGACTCTGTTAGTCGACTTGACCCAGTCATTAGTCGACTAGAACCCTTTATTAGTCGACTATCCTTTTGTTATAGTCGACTAACTCCTTGAAACGCAGCTTTTCTTCTGAAGACGCGACCCTATTAGTCGACTAACTCATTGCCCTAGTCGACTTTCTTTCTTTCTGAAGACGCGGACTTGTGAGACGCGGCCTTATGAAACGCAGTCTTGTGAAACGCAGCCTATTAGTCGACTAACCCCTTCTTCTAGTCGACTAACTTTTCTCCTGAAAACGCAACTCTTTGAAAACGCAACCCCTTAGTCGACTTTCCCTTCTCTATAGTCGACTAACTCCTCTATAAGTCGACTAATTGCCTTCCCCTAGTCGACTAATTTTGGCTATTTGCTGTGGTTAATTACTTTCTTGGAAATGAATCTTATACTCGGGACATGTATTATATAGTGCTATTTCATGGCATGTTACTTGACAAATATCACCTCTTATCATGCTATCTATTAACACAAGGCATGATACACCTGACTTCTATGATTATCACTATAACGGGAATGATAACCAGACTTCATGATTTTCCAATTTGATTTACATGATAGTACGATTGTACTCCTGATACTCCTGTCTTCATGATATTTCCGACTTGCTCCTGTTCATTCCCGAAACCTGATAATTACCTAAAGGATCCATAAAATAAGACAACTTGCATCGGGTCGGGGGAAATACGCGGCTATCAATATATGTTCGTGTTTACAGTGGTATTAGGTATGTTGTGCAACTAAATTTCCGGTCTGACCTGGGCCTCCAGGCGACGAGGGGAGTGCTGGCTCCCTCCTTCCTGGTACCATCATGATAAGGGCATACATAAGTCCCTCCTGTTAGCCTTGCGGCTGGTTCCGTCCACCAAGCAACGGAACAATCCTGGGCCGTGGTCCCGGGTATGCACGGGACCCACTGTAAACATAGTTCGTTGATACCCCCGCTGGTTTCCAATAACAATCTTGCTTTACTTGGATATGGATCTATGTGTGCTGGGACGCTAGTTCACATAGCTAGATATCAGGGTAAGACGAGTAATAATAATAATAATAATAATAATAATATAATAAAAGACATTAATTGTGGGTGTTGTATGCGCTTGGATTACGGTGACATGAGATAAAGGTATATAGATGAGGGTTTCCTTGTTTGGATTATTCCCTCGAAGTACTAGTCTCATGAGGTCGTAACTTGAGCTTATACAATGCCTTTCGTTTATAACATTTTGTGCTTCTTTTACTTGCTGGCTGTTTACTCATGATGTTGTACCAACTCTCATACTCTTATTTCTTATGCCGCTCGGCTGTAACCTGATCACTTGTTTGGGAGGTCCTGACTCCCTTGAATTTGTATGTTCAGGTTCCGGACCTTGGATTGAGGTGGAGCCTTCTGTGGAAGATCAAGCTTTCCTTTCCGAGCAGGCTGACTAGTCTCGGTTTCTGTTGTGCCAGACTTTCCTTTTTAGCTCGCGGGACCTTCCTTCAGCTCGTGAGCATCTTGTAATCATATTGTAAATCGTACTTTTGTGTTTGACTGTGATATATGATGCATGTGATATGTAATAGTATGTCACATCTTGTGATAACCTTGTATATTGTATTTCTTATGTTGGCATATGAATGGACGCTACGTTTGTCGTACTCTGATTCTTTCTTGTACTGATGCTTAGCGTATATACGTGAGGGTACTTCTGACCTGCGTATGTACGTCGCAGTGACGTCCCCGTACCCGTGGGATCGGGGCGTTACA
>JAVJIF010032520.1:0-162597 GCA_038442645.1 Agave tequilana | reverse complement strand
GGGGAAGACGGGGTTACCGTTGTATTATATAAATATACATAGGAGGAAGGGGCCGGGCGGGAGCCAGTAGGAGGGGGAAGACGGAGAATATCACAATTCATTTGAAATCCGTATGTACCTATGAATCATGTATGATATTATCCATCAAATATGTGTGAATATAGACGGGTGATGTGTTTGTATCATTCAATTACTTGAACAGGCAATAACATTCGTAGAAGTGGGAGGTGATATTGTATCATCGGGATAGATAACTATATAAAATTTGAACGTATGTTGATCTGCTTTGTGTAAGTTATATGATACACGTGGATGACACGTGCCGCGAGTATATAAGATGAATTTGCGCATAAATTAAAAATAACTGAGTATGCTACTGTGACTCATAAAGCAGGAAATCTGCGACTGAGAAACTAAATAAAGTTAAGGAGAATCAATTACTAGAAAAGTTGAACCTTCTCTCAGATTATATAGATAATGGTTAAATTACTCGTTATGATATATCGCTCTTCCCTTGTTATTGCTTTTCCTTTGATCATTTTATCCATCCATACTTGCTGTAGTTGTTGAGGAAATATATGCTCCTTACTTGTGTTTTCTTTCCTTGATACTCTTTTGATTCTCTCTCACTGAGCTGTTTAGCTCACCCCCTTCCAGTTTCATATTTTCAGGTCACGAGAAGACTGAGGCCAAGCATACTTTGGACACTTGCTAAGAATTCCTTATGAATGGAAGTATTGTATAATGTTCATTGTAGATACTTCTTATCGTATATATTCATAACCTTATTAGATGTGTGTTATATTCAAGTAGTAGAATGTTGGTTGGATTGTTGTAGAAAGGAACTTACTTGTGATCTTCATGATGAGTCAGATAAGATGATAGTATTGCCTTATTTTATGGAGGCCGAGAGGGTGCTCTCGAGCATATGTCATTGTATTTTCATAAGTAGGCGATGTCAAGCCGAAATTTTTTATTTGGAGAATAAGTTGATCATTGTGAGCCGTAACACTATTGTGGTTACATGGGTAATTATCAACTTTGGTTTATATGTTTGGATTGAGGATAAGTAGGCTGATGTTGGCCGAAATTATTGTGAGTGAAAATGTATATTTGGGTATATCAGTATTTACAAAGGAGGTGCTGCCGAAAATTTTAAGAATTTGGATATGATTATGAGGATCTACCTGTTTAAAAGAATGTTATCTTAATTGAGGATTTAAGAAATCTGGGACCGTTACAGTTGGTATCAGAGCGCAGGATATAGAATAAGAATTAGACTTAGAATAGTTGTTGTAGAAGGAGGATTGGAGTGCTATATTGAGTGCTTTGATTGATATGCATGATTGTGTTCTTTATATATGTGAATATTTTGTTTGATACGGTTGGTTTAAGGGGTTGGAGTTCTTACGTGTGTGATTAATCCCGAAGCGTATGTTATTTGGTCACTGCCTTATGTTTAGATTATGGTACCCACATGCCATAATTTAGATGTGCTCTGCTGGGGGTGTGGGCCCTCAGTATGGGCTGCCAGTGGTATGGGACACTGGAGTAAGGAAATGACTAAAATACATGCGAGTCAGGATTAAGTCAGACTATAAGAACGTAGTATAGAGTTTGAATAAGAAATTCTGATGGTAAGGATTGAAGAAGATACGACATTTGACAAAGAGAAACGTTATGATATGGAGAAATGTGAAGGTTCTATACTCATTCAACTTTAGATTTGCAAAGTTTCGAGGACGAAACTTTTGTAAGGGGGGTAGAACTGTAACACCCCGATTTTTAAATTCCGAATTATTATTCAAATACTTAATCTATAGAGATTACACAGATTAGCAGGGGTGATTATTGAATTTTGTATATATTAGAGGAAATTTGAAAGTGAAATGTGGTTGGATAATTATGAATACAAGGATATGAATATTGAGTATGTGTACATGGATGTGGATATGTATGTGTATAATGGTATTTTATAAAAGAATAATAATAAATAATAATAATCAAATAAGTAGAAAATAAAGAATTTTTTAGCTCTTTAAATCAATGGTGGAGATGGGATCTTGGAACTTGAGAAGTGAAGTGGAGGGTGAAGATTGCATTGAATTTGAGAATGGGTGAGGTGGCAAGCATATAGAATTTTGGGGAATATATTATATAAAAAAAAGAAAGAAAAAGGAAACCCTATGCTCTTTCTCTCTTCTCATTTCTTCCCCTTCTTTGGACGACAACAACCGACAGCCCTCCCCCAAATCAAATTTTCTCTCTCTCTTTCTCGCCCTCAATCTCTCTCTTTCTCCCTCTCTCTCTCTCGCTGAATCGCGCGCAGGCGAGGCGGCGCTGAGCGCGCGAGTGGCGCGCGCAATGGGCGGCACGCGGAGGCAGGCGCGTGCGCGCGGCGGCGCGGGAGGCCGCTGCCGCGGCGCCTGCGGCATGCGGTGGCAGGCGGAGCGCGGGAGGCCGCCGTCGGCGGCCTGAAGGAAGGGGAACACCCCCCTTTCTCCTCTATGCTCTCACACCCTCTCTATTTCCCCCTCTTGCCCTGGCATCGACAACAAAATAGGGATGCGACGACTTCGAAGAGGAAGAATTCGAAGGTGAGGGAATTCCTGATTCATTCTTGATTCAATTTAGTTCATCTCTAAAGAATACATCTTCTCTAATTTAATTTTCAATTGGACTCATTCTTACTTCAATGTGGAGTATCACTAAGTTATTAGAAGTGATCTCCTCATAGTTAATCCTTGATGCTTTCATACTTTAAGTAAACTTGAAGGTGAGTGTTCTTCTTCATGTTAAATTCTTTAAATTCATGGGATGTTGGTTGAAAAAGATTGAATTTATTTTATGTAAATAGGTCCTTCTATCATGTTTGCTTCCAATTAAAACACAATACTAGTGTGTAATGATTCCTTCCTGATGTTTAATGACTTTTTTTTTATATATGTGTAGTTAGAAAATTATCATCCAGCCTCATTTGTTATAATTAAACATGAGATTGTTAATTATGTCAAGTCCCTGAGTCTTAATACAAGTTGACTGCAATAATAGATATATCTATTCATCTTTCCTGATGTTGATTCTTAGCTAGTCTAGAAGATGGGAGTTTATGCCAATGAATCAGTAATAGCCCTTGCTCATTTTGATCTGAGAGCTGGATGAATGGAGATAGCTTTTCAATCTCCCATGCTTGAAGAAAATTTTGAAGAATGTCACTTCTTGGTTCTCATTTTATTTAGCCAGGCTATCAAAGTCATAGACTTAAATGTTTACTTTATAAGGAACTATCGTAATTCAGTTAGTGGGACCTTGGCTTTTTAGTTGTCAGCCTAGCTGGTTTAAGTCGCTTTTAGAATCCTCAATGACCTGTCCATCAAGATTCTGTGGAAAGTCTTTCCGATCTAGTAATTAGTATTATTTAGCTGTATGGAAATCCCATAAGGATCAGAAATGACTACGTTGGTTAATTGGCGGTACTAAAAATATAGTGTTGAAGTGTGATAATTAGATGCATTTTCCCCACAATGCAGTGATTCACACTTTTGGTTCTTATAGACATTTACTTGATACCAAGTCCTGGCTTAAAATAAAACGAAGGAGAAAGGTATCAAGTTTTACAGAAACTTTCAGCATCTTCATGTCTTTTCATGTTTTTCAGAGGAGATATTCTGAGTGTTTTCAGCTTTATGAAAGGATCCAAGGGGTTGGCTTTTCGTGATGTGGTGACTTATGAAATTGAGTTTCTTTACTTGCAAGCTTCTCATTGAGCGATAGGATGTTTCCTATTGTGCCTACTTGTTTAGACAAATAATTGAGCCACTCATGAAAAATTTATATTCAGGCTTATATTTAAATTGCTCGCTTGTGGATTGTCGGATTTATGAACATGTCTCATAACAACCAAAAACATTTCTAGTTAGAACTGTGGACTTTCTTCTTTTTCTCTGAATTTTACTGTGATGATCAAGGCCCTTTTTGTTTTGGAAAGTGCCATTCTTATCCATTGGAACGGCCTAAAATTTAACCTATAGTAATTTCATAAGTATGCGGAGACAAACACTTAAGAACAAGTGATTCAAAGATTTAACCTCTTCTTCATATAGCACCTATATGATTAGTTGTTGCAATTCTAAGGAATGCAAACCCCCGTAAATAGCTTTCTTTTAGTGCCTTAGCAAACAAACAATTTTTAGAAGGATACCAAATCAAATCGAAGTATCTGAAACTTAAAATGTTTGCTTCACTGCTTCCGAGTTGATTTGAGTGAGAAACGATCCAAATTGAACATGCCCACTGTTAGATATCATTATCCGCTGTCGAAAAAGTTACTCCTGAAGAACATTATTCTTGGTTGGTATCAGAGGTTCATATTCCATATCCATTATGCTTGTGCACTAAATAGGAAATAGTCTAGACACTTGTATAAATGGAAAATGATAAATATGAAGCAATTTAATTGATCTCTCATTCGGGAAGCAAATTGTTAAACCAAGAAAGGCGTTGGTATCCTCTTCCAAATTAAATTGTCATACGCCTGAAAGCCTTATGTTCGTCTCACTGATATAATTCCAAACGTCTGATTGTAGCAGTGTAGCTTCGACTTGATACCTATTCAAGCTTCAAGTAATGTGATACACAATTTGATTAGACGTGTCTTCTTCCATCATAGTAAGGCCGAAAAACTTTTGTACCATATCTTCCGTTAAATCTAACAAATTGATAACTGGCTCGGCCTAAGCTATCTAGAATTGTGAACTAGAACTTCCAGACTAATTGAGTGCAAAAAGTTAGTAGAATCGAATTAAACTTGGATATAACTAAGTGCCACAAGAGATTGCGTTCGAGTCATCCTAAATTCCTATTATCAAGAGCTTTCTAATTCAAGGGAGTAAATATGTACTTTTGGTAGTACCAATTGTTAACAAAAGAGTTGGTTAATGGATCCTTTTAAGAAATTAATAATCCAGGTGTTAATAGTTAAGTCGTTGACGGATATGTTCAGAAATATGTTAAGATGGTGACATCAGAATTTTATTCTCCTCTATCTAGGAACAACTAATATTGATTATGTTTATTTTGTTGCGGGACGAATACAATGTTAAGAGACTTGACATGCTAATGAACCGAACGAGAAACTGAGGTAACTTACTACCCAATATTAACATTGGTGTAAGGGTATAAATTATCACAGTGAATTCTTTAGAAACTATATTGATAACAGAGGAGTGAATGATAAATGATTGGATACGGATGGCGTATTGTTTAAACGACTTATACTTTGGTATAACTCATTGTTGGATATGGCAATTGGTAAATGTGTGTATTTATATATATATTGGTTTTGGGCATTGTGTGTTGCATGCATAAGAGGTGGGATACTGACAACGTGAATGGGCCCTCAACTTATGTAAACGAGTTGATGGATCACTAGTGTTAACTTGTAAGTTATATATGTGTTACCTACATATGTAGCGGATTATAAGTTTCTCTTTAGAAATAGAGTTGATGAGTTGAGAATCAACTGAAATAATTGATCGATACTTCATATTGTGACAAATTGATTGTTATCTGAGTATGTATACACACACACATGTGCTGCATTCTTTTAAAGAGGAAGGGCCGAGCGGGAGCCGGTAGGAGGGGGAAGACGGGGTACCGTTATATTATATATTTACATATCGGAGGAAGGGGCCGGGCGGGAGCCGTTAGGAGGGGGAAGACGGTGTTATTGTGTTATGATATGTTTATATACATGCTTATATCATGGAGGAAGGGCCGGGCGGGAGCCGGTAGGAGGGGGAAGACGGGGTTACCGTTGTATTATATAAATATACATAGGAGGAAGGGGCCGGGCGGGAGCCGGTAGGAGGGGGAAGACGGAGAATATCACAATTCATTTGAAATCCGTATGTACCTATGAATCATGTATGATATTATCCATCAAATATGTGTGAATATGACGGGTGATGTGTTTGTATCATTCAATTACTTGAACAGGCAATAACATTCGTAGAAGTGGGAGGTGATATTGTATCATCGGGATAGATAACTATATAAAAATTTGAACGTATGTTGATGTGCTTTGTGTAAGTTATATGATACACGTGGATGACACGTGCCGCGAGTATACAAGATGAATTTGCGCATAAATTAAAAATAACTGAGTATGCTACTGTGACTCATAAAGCAGGAAATCTGCGACTGAGAAACTAAATAAAGTTAAGGAGAATCAATTACTAGAAAAGTTGAACCTTCTCTCAGATTATATAGATAATGGTTCAATTACTCGTTATGATATATCGCTCTTCCCTTGCTATTGCTTTTCCTTTGATCATTTTATCCATCCATACTTGCTGTAGTTGTTGAGGAAATATATGCTCCTTACTTGTGTTTTCTTTCCTTGATACTCTTTTGATTCTCTCTCACTGAGCTGTTTAGCTCACCCCCTTCCAGTTTCATATTTTCAGGTCACGAGAAGACTGAGGCCAAGCATACTTTGGACACTTGCTAAGAATTCCTTATGAATGGAAGTATTGTATAATGTTCATTGTAGATACTTCTTATCGTATATATTCATAACCTTATTAGATGTGTGTTATATTCAAGTAGTAGAATGTTGGTTGGATTGTTGTAGAAAGGAACTTACTTGTGATCTTCATGATGAGTCAGATAAGATGATAGTATTGCCTTATTTTATGGAGGCCGAGAGGGGTGCTCTCGAGCATATGTCATTGTATTTTCATAAGTAGGCGATGTCAAGCCGAAATTTTTTATTTGGAGAATAAGTTGATCATTGTGAGCCGTAACACTATTGTGGTTGCATGGGTGATTATCAACTTTGGTTTATATGTTTGGATTGAGGATAAGTAGGCTGATGTTAGCCGAAATTATTGTGAGTGAAAATGTATATTTGGGCATATCAGTATTTACAAAGGAGGTGCTGCCGAAAATTTTAAGGATTTGGATATGATTATGAGGATCTACCTGTTTAAAAGAATGTTATCTTAATTGAGGATTTAAGAAATCTGGGACCGTTACAAATTGAGTTGGAAAATGTGATGCTTGGGTAGCACTGAAATTTTTTTTTTAATTAAATTTTTTTTAATTTTTTTCGGTAGACGTGCTAATAAGATTAAAGAGGACACCAGTCCCCGGCAACGGCGCCAAAAACTTGATGGGAAGATTCTGTCTCCACGTTTTAAATAACCGCAAGTGCACGGTCATTCAATGTAGCACTTGAGGGTCGGTCCACAGGGACAGGTGGTTCTTTTGGTTTTAACACCTCTACGCGAATTGATCTAAAATTTTGTGGGATTGTGAGCTATGTGAACTAATTATAATAAACGAAAGGTCAAACACTTAGGATCGAATCCCCTAAACTAGCATCAAGCGGTCGATTTTGGTCTCCATACCAGTTTGTAATACACACCAAATCTCTATGTCTAAGAGGCACATTAATTCTGAACACTAGATTTAAGCACAAACTATTATCCTGTTATATAGTCTATCAAAGATAAATTAACTAATTTAAACAAATAACATCAAGACAATAAAGCTCTAAGCATGACCCATTAACCCCCGATACATAGCCTGTCAAAAATCCAGTTATTCTAGAAATTAATTTCCTAAAAGTTATAGGTCAATTGGTGTGCATACATTCATAAATAGGAGAGTGACTCGGTCCACAAGAATTAAGTCTAGGTTCATCTCCCCTAAGCGCTTGCAACAAATTAGCTACTCATGATAAAATTAACAATAAACTAAACTAATTAAATCAGTTTAAAATTATCTAACTTTAATTAAATAATTAACTGAAACTCTAATTAATTAAACAAATAAAACTAACTAAAAATAAATAAAATTGAAAACATTACCTTGCAGCCGGCTGCTTGCACCTGCAGGTATGGGGGCCCTTCCTCTTCAAATTGGAGCACCAAAAGGCGCTGGTCTTCAAAATGTAGGCGCCAAGGGCGCTGGCCTGAAAGCACAGAGAGAGAGAGAGGCAAATGCCTCTCTCTGTTGCCCTTTTGTTCTTTTTTTTTTCTTTTTTCTTTTCAAGGGCTTGGGCGCCTGTGCGCGTCCAAGCTTTCTTCTCTCTCTCTCTTTTTTTTTCTTTTTGATCTGAGAGGAACTGTTGTGATGCAGAGAGAAATGGAGATAGACTTTTGATGATGGAGGAGATGAATCAATCAAAATCAAAGAAGAACGAAAATAACAATGTTGAGAAAAAAAAATTGAAAGCCTCAAATTCTCAGATCTAAAAAAAATGTACGTACAAGTGAAAAGAAGAACTCCCCCCTCAAAACCCTAGCCTTGGCTATTTATTGGCTTAGGATTTTGATTATTTTACATAAAAGTCCAAAATATTTATTTAATTATACAGAATAGCTATCAATGTCAACTTGCACTAAAATCCCTGAACTTTACAAATTTGCGTTTTTGTTCCAGGTGACTTCCAACTTCTCCGAATTGACTGTACATTTATCTGGTGTTTGTTTTGAGCATGGTAGAGCAGCACTAGTGCCAAGCATCCCATCTCGCCTTCAGTCTCATGTTGCACATCTTACAGTCTCCAGAGCACGCTTTTGTGGTCTAGTTTCCTTTTGATAGCTCACTCTGCAAAACATCACTAAAAATACCGAGCAGCATTATTTATAGACAAATGATAGATAAATATGGGTATGAAAATGTGACAAAATCGTGCTGATCAATCAGGCACTTAAGTACTCTTTGGGATAGTCGCTTTGAACAGCGCAAGCCGCCCACAGAGGATAAGGTTGCCCAGATTAATCTGGGAGATGAGGCTAATTCTAAGCCCATCTTTATAAGCGAAAGCCTATCACCCTCCGAGAAAGAAGATTTAATATCTCTTGTGCAAGAGTTTATAGATGTTTTCGCTTGGAATTACGAGGACATGCCTGGACTTGATCCTCGAGTGGCTATGCATCGCCTCAATATTAATTCAGACGTAAAGCCAGTCAAACAACAGCAACGGTTCCGTCCAGAAGTAATGGAGGTAATTCAGTCAGAAAACAAAAAACTTATAGACTCTGGCTTCATTAGGGAAGAACAACATCCTGATTGGGTAGCCAATATCGTCCCCGTTGCCAAAAAGAACGAAAAGATCCGGATCTGCATTGATTTTCACGGTCTAAACGAGGCCTATCCCAAAGATGAATTCCCTCTCCCCAATCACGGATGTCATGATTGACAATACGTGTGGATTTGAGCGAATGTCCTTCATGGATGGATTCTCAGGGTATAACCAAATCAAAATGTATCCTGATGATGAAAAATATACTTCTTTCAGGACTCCACTGGGGGTATACTGCTATACCATCATGCCCTTCGGACTGAAGAATGCTGGGGCTACATATCAGAGAGCTATGAATGCCATTTTCCACGAGCACATGCGTAAAACAGTGGAATGCTATGTTGACGACATTGCAGTGAAAAGTCGCGTCAAAGGTGATCACATAACCGATTTGAAGGCAGTCTTCGACCTCATGCGGGCACATCAGTTGAAGATGAACCCCACCAAATCCTTCCTGGGGGTGGCCAGCAGCAAATTCCTAGGGTTTGTGTAACTTCCACAGGAATTCTTTTGGACCCGGAAAAAGTTCACGCTATCCAGGAGATGTAACCTCCGCGGAATCTCAGAGAACTTGGGGATTGCAAGGACGATTGGCATACATCCGAAGGTTCATCTCAAATCTCTCTGGAAGATGCCGACCCTTTACAAATTAATGAAAAGGGTGTCTCGTTCGTTTGGGACGATGCTTGCAACAAGCGTTCGAGGAGATCAAACGATACCTCACGCAACCACCAGTCCTTACAGCTCCGGTGTCCGAAAAACCTTTCCTGATATACGTCCGAGCGATGGATCATTCTCTAGGAGCTTTACTAGCCCAGAATAATGATCAAGGACATGAGCAAGCAATCTATTATCTGAGTAGAACTATGATCGGGGCCGAACATCGATACAACCCGATCGAGAAGGAATGTTTGGCATTGGTGTTCGCTGTCCAGAAAATGCGACACTACTTGGTATGCCAAACTATAAATGTCATATCAAGAGTTAACCCTTTGAGGTTACTCATGACAAAGCCCTCGTCATTAAACGGCCGACTGGCAAAATGGGCCATACTGCTATCCCAATATGAAATGCGCTTTTTACCACAAAAAGCCATGAAGGGACAAGCGATGGCGGATTCCTGGCTGAGCACCCAGATCCGAAGGCAACCAAACTTTACGAGGATCTCCCAGACGAGGCCGCTGAGTTTGTCTAATCCAGACATCTTTTGAAAGTTAAGTGTGGCAACTTTTCTTTGACGGTGCATCGAGAACAGGTCCGAAAGGACATGTCATAGCAGGAGTGGGGGTAGTACTCGTTTTCCCACAGAACTATGTGATTCTTCGAGCCTTCTCATTAACCGAGCCCGCTCCAACAATGTAGCGGAGTACAATGCCCTTTTGATTGGAATGCAAATCGCCGATGAGATTGGCGTAAAAAATCTCGAGGCATATGGTAACTCTAAACTTATCGTCAACCAAGTTCGTGGGGAGTACGAAGTCAGACATGAAGATCTAGTACCCTATTACAATGCAACTGTCCACATGGCGCTTCTCATTGCTACATATCAGATAGTTTCATTGCTTTGAACTCTATACCTGTTGAATAATTAGACCACCAGTGGGAGATAAGTACCGGTAACGGAGTAGTCATCTCTAATAGAGTTTGTGTAAATTGTCCGGTGGAACTGTGTGACAGGACATTAACAGTGGATATGCTCGTACTAGATACTAAAGGGTACGACGTAATCTTAGGCATGACTTGGCTCAGTAAATACCATCCAGTCATTGATTGTCGAAACAAGAAAGTTATTTTCAGAATACCACTTCAGCCTGAATTCCAATTTGAATGAGAACACAAACCTACCAAGGAAAAAGCACAGATGACTGCTGGTGAGATCCAGAAGAAGAGAGTGCCAATTTGGAATGAATTTCCAGAAGTATTTAAGGAAATCTCAGGGCTTCCACCTGACAGAACGATTGAGTTCTCCATTGATACCCTTCCAGGCACAGTTCCGATATCCAAAGCTCCATACAGAATGGCACCCACTGAGTTAGAAATTCTAAAGAAGCAGCTACAAGAATATTCTGACAAGGGATTGATTAGACCAAGTGCTTCGTCATGGGGAGCTCCAGTGCTCTTAGCAAACAAAAAGGACGGTGGTAAGCGGTTGTGTATAGACTACAGAGAGTTAAACAAGGTTACCATCAAGAACAAGTACCCCTTACCAAGAATTGATGATCTGTTTGATCAGCTTCATGGAGCTCGAGTATTTTCAAAGTTAGATTTGCAATCAGGTTATCATCAGCTAAAGGTAAAGAAAGAAGACGTTCCAAAGACAGCGTTCAGAACTCGTTATGGCCATTATGAGTTTCTAGTTATGCCCTTCGGAGTCACCAATGCCCCTGCAGTTTTCATGGATTTGATGAACAGAGTGTTCTCATCATATTTGGATCAGTTTGTGGTTGTTTTTATAGATGACATCTTGATCTATTCGAAGAACGACAGAGAGCATGCAGACCACTTGAGAATAGTGTTACAGACTCTCCAACAGGAACAACTTCATGCTAAGCAAAGCAAATGTGATTTCTGGTTAAATAGTGTGGCCTTCCTTGGACACATAATTTCAGAAGAAGGAATTTCAGTAGACCCCAGTAAAATTCAGGCAGTGAAGGACTGGCCGAATCCAAGGACAGTAACAGAAATTAAGAGTTTTATTGGATTGGCCGGATATTACAGGCGCTTTGTCCAAGATTTTTCTAAGATTGCAGCCCCGTTAACGAAGCTCACCCGGAAAGGAGAAAATATATATGGACCGAGGAATGTGCTGCAGCATTTGAGCAATTAAAGGAAAGACTCATTACAGCTCCAGTTTTGAGGACTCCCTCAGGAAGAGGAGGGATGGTTATATACAGTGATGCATCCGGGAAAGGCCTAGGGTGTGTATTAATGCAGCATGATCATGTCATAGCTTATGCATCCAGGCAACTGAAACCACATGAGAGAAATTACCCAACTCATGACTTAGAGCTGGCAGCTGTAATATTCACATTAAAGATCTGGAGACATTATCTTCTGGGAGACAAGGTGCTAATCTACACTGATCACAAGAGTCTAAAGTATTTTTTCACGCAGAAAGAATTAAACATGAGACAGAGACGGTGGCTTGAATTAATGGCAGATTATGATATAGATTTACAGTATCATCCAGGCAGAGTCAATACAGTACCAGATGCATTGAGCAGGAAGCCAGAGAATAAAATGCTAGTACAACTTACGCAACAGAAGGAGTTGATTCAGGATATCATAAAATTGGACTTAATGATAGTACAAGGAATTGATAAAACGGGACAGTTGATGACCTTTCAGATTCAATCAACCCTGATGGATGAGATTAAAGAAGCTCAAAAAGAAGACCCCAGATTGCAGAAATTCAGAGCTCAAATAGAAGCTGGATTGAGAACTGACCTCCGTATTCATTCAGACAACGCATTATATTTTGGTAACAGAATTTGTGTCCCCCAAGGAGAAGTCCGACAGAAAATTTTGGCAGAGGCACATAGTTCGGCCTATTCCATACACCCGGGAGGAAATAAAATGTATCAAGACTTGAAACAGAAGTTCTGGTGGAATGCCATGAAAGGGAGATAGCCCAGCATGTGGCCAAGTGCTTAGTTTGCCAGCAGGTAAAGATAGAACACCAGAGAACAGCTGGACTTCTTCAGCCCTTGCCAATACCCGAGTGGAAGTGGGAACATATCACCATGGATTTTGTCACAGCACTACCTCGCAGTCCTAAGGGTAATAATGCAGTATGGGTAATCATTGACCGCCTCACAAAAGCAGCTCACTTCTTACCTTTCAGAGTAGGTCAGTCAACAGAAGTTCTTGCAGAAAAATATATAAAAGAAATTGTTCGTCTACATGGAGTTCCAGTTAGCATCGTGTCAGATAGAGACACGAGATTCCGATCACATTTCTGGGAAAGTCTCCAAGAAATTTAGGAACTTGTCTGAAATTCAGTACTTCATATCACCCCCAGACAGACGGACAATCTGAACGGACTATCCAGATCCTTGAAGACATGTTACGAGCCTGCATGATAGAATTTAGAGGGTCATGGGAAGACTATCTTCATTTGGTAGAATTCTCTTATAATAACAGCTATCAGGCTAGTATCAAAATGGCCCCATTTGAGGCATTGTATGGCAGGAAATGCAGGTCACCGATATGTTGGGACGAAGTCGGCGAAAGAAGACTTATGGGACCAGACATTCTAGTTCAGACAACAGACAAAGTCCGAATTATCAGAGATCATCTCCGGGCAGCACAGAGCCGACAAAAGAGTTGGGCAGACACAAACAGAAGGCCATTGGAATTCAGAACCGGTGAGCATGTATTTTTAAAGATATCACCCACCAAAGGGGTAATCCGGTTCGGTACTCGTGGAAAACTTAGTCCGAGATACATCGGCCCATTCGAAATTTTGGATCGTGTGGGAGATGTGTCTTACCGATTGGCATTACCTCCATCTTTAGAAGGAGTACACAATGTATTCTATGTATCACAGTTGAGGAGGTATGTCAAGGATGAGAGTCACATTCTAGATCACTCCGAACTGGAACTACAGTCAGATCTGTCTTATAAAGAGCAACCGATGGCCATCCTGGACAAAAGTATCAAACATTGAAGAATAAGGCAATACCATTAATATTGGTTTCTTGGAATAGGCATGTGCCAGGAGAAGCCACATGGGAACGGGAGGACGTTATTCGTGAGCGTTACCCTCAACTATTTTCAACTTAGTTGGTAAAACCCTTTCTTCCTATTCTCTCTACCGTCATCTTCCCCTTCCTGAAATTTCGAGGACGAAATTTTTTATAAGGTGGATAGATTGTAACACCCCATCCTCGGTATACGTGCACAGTTACGTATCCTGATTTTTGGTGCATTTTATTATTATTATTTTATTTTATTTTCTACTATTTAAATACTTACTCATATAGCAGTACTGCATGACTTTGATCTGTTTGGTATTCAGATTTGACTAATTTTAGTTTCAAATATTATTTTTTAATATTCTAGATTTTTCATGATTTTCTGGAATTTTCGAATTAAATTGTAAATCTTCAAAACCGGTGTCGGCCAGTATCACTGGTTGATTCCAGGGATTTTAATTCACAATTGGAATCAAATTTTTGGATTCCGCTTTCACATTCCTTCTTAAAGTTATATTTTCTTCCTTCAGGCATTTTCTGGGATTTTTCAGATTTTATCAAAAATCCAGCCTACCCGGTGTAGACACCGTTCACAGTAGATTCCAGGATTTTTATTTTGAAAATGGAATTGAATTTCTGAAAACTGATTTCACCAAAAATCTTTATATAATATTTATTATTTTTGTGAATTTTTGGAAAGCTTCCCGAGACACTTCAATTTTTGGTCATTTCTGGAGTTTTCGGTATTTTCCCAGATACCGAGAATTTATCCAAGTATTCCACTTTTTTCTTTTTCCATTATTCTCTCTCCTTCTTCAAACGCGAGAGTTCACCAGCTGGATTCATCATTTAATGCAGCCATCCTCTCCATGCTGCATTTAAAGCTTATGGGCCAATCAAACTCTAGTCAAATCACCCATACCTTTATTGACTTCTCTGTAAACGCAACCTTGTGAATTTCCCTTTTTGAACCCAGCCTTGATCTCCGCGTCCAGCTCTTAGAGGCCAGACGCGGGCCTCATTTGAATGGAGACGCAAGCCTCCATCCTTGCGTTTCCTTGATTTGAATGGGGGGCAAAATGGGAATGATAACTTCACCTATGCATATATATATTCCCATGTACTCCAATCTTCTCTCTCTCTTTCATTCTCCTTCATCTTCTTTGTTTCCAGCAAGCTCCAACAGCAACACAACCCCCCAAGCTCCCTTGGCCGGCCATTACCACCACCCACCAAATCCATTTTCTCCACCACAAATCCCTCCACCTCATTCTCCTCCATCTCCTCCTCCATTTCCAACAACTACACCATCTTCTTCAACCTCTTTCACCAAGAAAACATCCAAGAACCCATCTTCTCCACCAAAGCTTCACCACCACCTACACCACCGTAGCCTCCACCAAGCATACCACCTTCACCTCCTCGTCAACCTCTTTCCGGCGGACTATAGATTCGTCCCCCGTAGCATCGTTTGCAAAATCTCATTTTTGCCAAGTTGAACTGGACTTACACCTTCAACCTCCTTCCCTCTCTTGTGAAGACCGGCCAACTCCTTTTGGATTGGGGGCCGTGCACTTCATTGGCGGCAAGACTCTGGGCCGGTACCCTCCTCTTGGATTGGGGCCGAGCTTCTCTGCGTCGGACGCATCACAGGATCAGTTTTAGGCGAGTAATTCTACTCGCCAAGACATGAACAATCACTTGTATTTTCATATCAACGAACACAACACTTAAAGGATAATTCTGCTCTCTGTTTGACTCTGTTAGTCGACTTGACCCAGTCATTAGTCGACTAGAACCCTTTATTAGTCGACTATCCTTTTGTTATAGTCGACTAACTCCCTTGAAACGCAGCTTTTCTTCTGAAGACGCGACCCTATTAGTCGACTAACTCATTGCCCTAGTCGACTTTCTTTCTTTCTGAAGACGCGGACTTGTGAGACGCGGCCTTATGAAACGCAGTCTTGTGAAACGCAGCCTATTAGTCGACTAACCCCTTCTTCTAGTCGACTAACTTTTCTCCTGAAAACGCAACTCTTTGAAAACGCAACCCATTAGTCGACTTTCCCTTCTCTATAGTCGACTAACTCCTCTATAAGTCGACTAATTGCCTTCCCCTAGTCGACTAATTTTGGCTATTTGCTGTGGTTAATTACTTTCTTGGAAATGAATCTTATACTCGGGACATGTATTATATAGTGCTATTTCATGGCATGTTACTTGACAAATATCACCTCTTATCATGCTATCTATTAACACAAGGCATGATACACCTGACTTCTATGATTATCACTATAACGGGAATGATAACCGGACTTCATGATTTTCCAATTTGATTTACATGATAGTACGATTGTACTCCTGATACTCCTGTCTTCATGATATTTCCGACTTGCTCCTGTTCATTCCCGAAACCTGATAATTACCTAAAG
Source organism: Agave tequilana (assembly GCA_038442645.1). Taxonomy (NCBI): domain Eukaryota; kingdom Viridiplantae; phylum Streptophyta; class Magnoliopsida; order Asparagales; family Asparagaceae; genus Agave; species Agave tequilana. The sequence continues at coordinate 146,374 of JAVJIF010032520.1, read as the reverse complement.
GATCCATAAAATAAGACAACTTGCATCGGGTCGGGGGAAATACGCGGCTATCAATATATGTTCGTGTTTACAGTGGTATTAGGTATGTTGTGCAACTAAATTTCTGGTCTGACCTGTGGGCCTCCAGGCGACCGAGGGGAGTGCTGGCTCCCTCCTTCCTGGTACCATCATGATAAGGGCATACATAAGTCCCTCCTGTTAGCCTTGCGGCTGGTTCCGTCCACCAAGCAACGGAACAATCCTGGGCCGTGGTCCCGGGTATGCACGGGACCCACTGTAAACATAGTTCGTTGATACCCCCGCTGGTTTCCAATAACAATCTTGCTTTACTTGGATATGGATCTATGTGTGCTGGGACGCTAGTTCACATAGCTAGATATCAGGGTAAGACGAGTAATAATAATAATAATAATAATAATAAAAGACATTAATTGTGGGTGTTGTATGCGCTTGGATTACGGTGACATGAGATAAAGGTATATAGATGAGGGTTTCCTTGTTTGGATTATTCCCTCGAAGTACTAGTCTCATGAGGTCGTAACTTGAGCTTATACAATGCCTTTCGTTTATAACATTTTGTGCTTCTTTTACTTGCTGGCTGTTTACTCATGATGTTGTACCAACTCTCATACTCTTATTTCTTATGCCGCTCGGCTGTAACCTGATCACTTGTTTGGGAGGTCCTGACTCCCTTGAATTTGTATGTTCAGGTTCCGGACCTTGGATTGAGGTGGAGCCTTCTGTGGAAGATCAAGCTTTCCTTTCCGAGCAGGCTGACTAGTCTCGGTTTCTGTTGTGCCAGACTTTCCTTTTTAGCTCGCGGGACCTTCCTTCAGCTCGTGAGCATCTTGTAATCATATTGTAAATCGTATTTTTGTGCTTGACTGTGATATATGATGCATGTGATATGTAATAGTATGTCACATCTTGTGATAACCTTGTATATTGTATTTCTTGTGTTGGCATATGAATGGACGCTACGTTTGTCGTACTCTGATTCTTACTTGTACTGATGCTTAGCGTATATACGTGAGGGTACTTCTGACCTGCGTATGTACGTCGCAGTGACGTCCCCGTACCCGTGGGATCGGGGCGTTACAGGTTGGTATCAGAGCCTAGGCTCTCACACCTATAGTACAATCAAGCAGCAAATGGAATTTGCCATTGCCAACTACAATGTACAAAGTTATCTAGTCCTTCTTGATTCCTTTCCTTGTGTCCTAAAATCCTTCCATCTTTCCAGTTTCCAGTCTCCTTTTTACCAACATAAGTATGGATAGAAGGACGGGTCGTAACAACTCCGGGCAAGCATCAAATGGACCCGCGGGAGAGAATGTTGAGATTCTAAGGGTTATCCAGACTATGATGGAGAATCAGCAACAGCAGACGGAACTCCTTCGGCAAGAGTTAGCAACTCCTAAGGAACAAAGACCGGGGAACGTATCAGACTTTAGGCGGTTGCAACCGGCGATATTCACGGGAGGAGAGAAACCACTAGATGCTGAACAATGGCTGATTGACACCACAGATCTGTTGAACGCAGCCCGGGTCCCAAAAGAAAATCAAGTGGAGGTCGCCAAGATTCAACTAAAGGATGTAGCCAGGACCTGGTGGCTAGCTGAAGAAGCGAGACTGGAGAAACCTGTCACTTGGGACCAGTTTTCTCAAAGCTTCTATAGTAGATTTTTCCCTGCCACAGCTCAGAAAGAAATGGAAGAACAGTTCATCCGACTTCAACAATGGAACCGGTCTGTGGATGAGTATGCCGCTGAGTTCTTGAGGCTGAGCCGCTTTGCTCCATATATGGTGGCTGATGAGGAAAAGCGGGCGAGTAGGTTCCAACAGGGTTTACAAATGGACATTCAAATCCTCTTAATGCCCCAACAGCTGAAAACTTATTCCCAAGTCCTCACCATAGCTCGGGAGGTGGAGCGAGGACTGGAGAAAGGGAAATCTAACATGATAAGGAATCAGACCATGAAGAGGCCATTTCCACAAACAGGGAGAGGAGGTCCATTCAGAGCAGCAAGGATCCCAACCATGAGACGACCATTTCGACCAGCCCCCTTTCCAGTAACCCAACCATTTTCTTTTTGTAGCTATTGCCAGAAACCAGGTCACTCTCGACAAAATTGCCGTAGGGCGAATGGGTTATGCCTGGTATGTGGTTCCCGTGATCATTCAATAGAAGTTTGTCCCCACAAAAGAATGGGAATGGTCAACCAAGCATTGCCAGCACTTCCAGGGCCAGATGGACAGAGGAACCAGGGACCAATGGTTAGGAGGGCCCTTCCCCCTCCCCCACTACAAGATATCCGCCCAGTCCAGAGGGGAGTCAGAACTGCAGCGGGTCGTGGAAGAGGACGAGCCTACAACTTGACAGCGGAAGAGGCCCAAACTTCTGGAGAAGTGGTAACAGGTAAGATTATGGTGCACTCTAAACCTGTCTTAGCCCTCTTTGATTCTGGCGCTTCTCATTGCTACATATCAGATAGTTTCATTGCTTTGAACTCTATACCTGTTGAATATTTAGACCACCAGTGGGAGATAAGTACCGGTAACGGAGTAGTCATCTCTAATAGAGTTTGTGTAAATTGTCCGGTGGAACTGTGTGACAGGACATTAACAGTGGATATGCTCGTACTAGATACTAAAGGGTACGACGTAATCTTAGGCATGACTTGGCTCAGTAAATACCATGCAGTCATTGATTGTCGAAACAAGAAAGTTATTTTCAGAATACCACTTCAGCCTGAATTTCAATTTGAATGAGAACACAAACCTACCAAGAAAAAGCACAGATGACTGCTGGTGAGATCCAGAAGAAGAGAGTGCCAATTTGGAATGAATTTCCAGAAGTATTTAAGGAAATCTCAGGGCTTCCACCTGACAGAACGATTGAGTTCTCCATTGATACCCTTCCAGGCACAGTTCCGATATCCAAAGCTCCATACAGAATGGCACCCACTGAGTTAGAAATTCTAAAGAAGCAGCTACAAGAATATTCTGACAAGGGATTGATTAGACCAAGTGCTTCACCATGGGGAGCTCCAGTGCTCTTAGCAAACAAAAAGGACGGTGGTAAGCGGTTGTGTATAGACTACAGAGAGTTAAACAAGGTTACCATCAAGAACAAGTACCCCTTACCAAGAATTGATGATCTGTTTGATCAGCTTCATGGAGCTCGAGTATTTTCAAAGTTGGATTTGCAATCAGGTTATCATCAGCTAAAGGTAAAGAAAGAAGACGTTCCAAAGACAGCGTTCAGAACTCGTTATGGCCATTATGAGTTTCTAGTTATGCCCTTCGGAGTCACCAATGCCCCTGCAGTTTTCATGGATTTGATGAACAGAGTGTTCTCATCATATTTGGATCAGTTTGTGGTTGTTTTTATAGATGACATCTTGATCTATTCGAAGAACGACAGAGAGCATGCAGACCACTTGAGAATAGTGTTACAGACTCAACAACAGGAACAACTTCATGCTAAGCAAAGCAAATGTGATTTCTGGTTAAATAGTGTGGCCTTCCTTGGACACATAATTTCAGAAGAAGGAATTTCAGTAGACCCCAGTAAAATTCAGGCAGTGAAGGACTGGCCGAATCCAAGGACAGTAACAGAAATTAAGAGTTTTATTGGATTGGCCGGATATTACAGGCGCTTTGTCCAAGATTTTTCTAAGATTGCAGCCCCGTTAACGAAGCTCACCCGGAAAGGAGAAAAATATATATGGACCGAGGAATGTGCTGCAGCATTTGAGCAATTAAAGGAAAGACTCATTACAGCTCCAGTTTTGAGGACTCCCTCAGGAAGAGGAGGGATGGTTATATACAGTGATGCATCCGGGAAAGGCCTAGGGTGTGTATTAATGCAGCATGATCATGTCATAGCTTATGCATCCAGGCAACTGAAACCACATGAGAGAAATTACCCAACTCATGACTTAGAGCTGGCAGCTGTAATATTCGCATTAAAGATCTGGAGACATTATCTTCTGGGAGACAAGGTGCTAATCTACACTGATCACAAGAGTCTAAAGTATATTTTCACGCAGAAAGAATTAAACATGAGACAGGGACGGTGTCTTGAATTAATGGCAGATTATGATATAGATTTACAGTATCATCCAGGCAGAGTCAATACAGTACCAGATGCATTGAGCAGGAAGCCAGAGAATAAAATGCTAGTACAACTTACGCAACAGAAGGAGTTGATTCAGGATATCATAAAATTGGACTTAATGATAGTACAAGGAATTGATAAAACGGGACAGTTGATGACCTTTCAGATTCAATCAACCCTGATGGATGAGATTAAAGAAGCTCAAAAAGAAGACCCCAGATTGCAGAAATTCAGAGCTCAAATAGAAGCTGGATTGAGAACAGACCTCCATATTCATTCAGACAACGCATTATATTTTGGTAACAGAATTTGTGTCCCCCAAGGAGAAGTCCGACAGAAAATTTTGGCAGAGGCACATAGTTCGGCCTATTCCATACACCCGGGAGGAAATAAAATGTATCAAGACTTGAAACAGAAGTTCTGGTGGAATGCCATGAAAAGGGAGATAGCCCAGCATGTGGCCAAGTGCTTAGTTTGCCAGCAGGTAAAGATAGAACACCAGAGAACAGCTGGACTTCTTCAGCCCTTGCCAATACCCGAGTGGAAGTGGGAACATATCACCATGGATTTTGTCACAGCACTACCTCGCAGTCCTAAGGGTAATAATGCAGTATGGGTAATCATTGACCGCCTCACAAAAGCAGCTCACTTCCTACCTTTCAGAGTAGGTCAGTCAACAGAAGTTCTTGCAGAAAAATATATGAAAGAAATTGTTCGTCTACATGGAGTTCCAGTTAGCATCGTGTCAGATAGAGACACGAGATTCCGATCACATTTCTGGGAAAGTCTCCAAGAAAATTTAGGAACTCGTCTGAAATTCAGTACTTCATATCACCCCCAGACAGACGGACAATCTGAACGGACTATCCAGATCCTTGAAGACATGTTACGAGCCTGCATGATAGAATTTAGAGGGTCATGGGAAGACTATCTTCATTTGGTAGAATTCTCTTATAATAACAGCTATCAGGCTAGTATCAAAATGGCCCCATTTGAGGCATTGTATGGCAGGAAATGCAGGTCACCGATATGTTGGGACGAAGTCGGCGAAAGAAGACTTATGGGACCAGACATTCTAGTTCAGACAACAGACAAAGTCCGAATTATCAGAGATCATCTCCGGGCAGCACAGAGCCGACAAAAGAGTTGGGCAGACACAAACAGAAGGCCATTGGAATTCAGAACCGGTGAGCATGTATTTTTAAAGATATCACCCACCAAAGGGGTAATCCGGTTCGGTACTCGTGGAAAACTTAGTCCGAGATACATCGGCCCATTCGAAATTTTGGATCGTGTGGGAGATGTGTCTTACCGATTGGCATTACCTCCATCTTTAGAAGGAGTACACAATGTATTCCATGTATCACAGTTGAGGAGGTATGTCAAGGATGAGAGTCACATTCTAGATCACTCCAAACTGGAACTACAGTCAGATCTGTCTTATAAAGAGCAACCGATGGCCATCCTGGACAAAAGTATCAAAACATTGAAGAATAAGGCAATACCATTAGTATTGGTTTCTTGGAATAGGCATGTGCCAGGAGAAGCCACATGGGAACGGGAGGACGTTATTCGTGAGCGTTACCCTCTACTATTTTCAACTTAGTTGGTAAAACCCTTTCTTCCTATTCTCTCTACCGTCATCTTCCCCTTCCTGAAATTTTGAGGACGAAATTTTTTGTAAGGTGGATAGATTGTAACACCCCATCCTCGGTATACGTGCACAGTTACGTATCCTGATTTTTGGTGCATTTTATTATTATTATTTTATTTTATTTTCTACTATTTAAATACTTACTCATATAGCAGTACTGCATGATTTTGATCTGTTTGGTATTCAGATTTGACTAATTTTAGTTTCAAATATTATTTTTTAATATTCTAGATTTTTCATGATTTTCTGGAATTTTTCGAAATTAAATTGTAAATCTTCAAAACCGGTGTCGGCCAGTATCATTGGTTGATTCCAGGGATTTTAATTCACAATTGGAATCAAATTTTGGATTCCGCTTTCACATTCCTTCTTAAAGTTATATTTTCTTCCTTCAGGCATTTTCTGGGATTTTTCAGATTTTATCAAAAATCCAGCCTACCCGGTGTAGACACCGTTCACAGTAGATTCCAGGATTTTTATTTTGAAAATGGAATTGAATTTCTGAAAACTGATTTCACCAAAAATCTTTATATAATATTTATTATTTTTGTGAATTTTTGGAAAGCTTCCCGAGACACTTCAATTTTTGGTCATTTCTGGAGTTTTCGGTATTTTCCCAGATACCGAGAATTTATCCAAGTATTCCACTTTTTTCTTTTTCCATTATTCTCTCTCCTTCTTCAAACGCAAGAGTTCACCAGCTGGATTCATCATTTAATGCAGCCATCCTCTCCATGCTGCATTTAAAGCTTATGGGCCAATCAAACTCTAGTCAAATCACCCATACCTTTATTGACTTCTCTGTAAACGCAACCTTGTGAATTTCCCTTTTTGAACCCAGCCTTGATCTCCGCGTCCAGCTCTTAGAGGCCAGACGCGGGCCTCATTTGAATGGAGACGCAAGCCTCCATCCTTGCGTTTCCTTGATTTGAATGGGGGGCAAAATGGGAATGATAACTTCACCTATGCATATATATATTCCCATGTACTCCAATCTTCTCTCTCTCTTTCATTCTCCTTCATCTTCTTTGTTTCCAGCAAGCTCCAACAGCAACACAACCCCCCAAGCTCCCTTGGCCGGCCATTACCACCACCCACCAAATCCATTTTCTCCACCACAAATCCCTCCACCTCATTCTCCTCCATCTCCTCCTCCATTTCCAACAACTACACCATCTTCTTCAACCTCTTTCACCAAGAAAACATCCAAGAACCCATCTTCTCCACCAAAGCTTCACCACCACCTACACCACCGTAGCCTCCACCAAGCATACCACCTTCACCTCCTCGTCAACCTCTTTCCGGCGGACTATAGATTCGTCCCCCGTAGCATCGTTTGCAAAATCTCATTTTTGCCAAGTTGAACTGGACTTACACCTTCAACCTCCTTCCCTCTCTTGTGAAGACCGGCCAACTCCTTTTGGATTGGGGGTCGTGCACTTCATTGGCGGCAAGACTCTGGGCCGGTACCCTCCTCTTGGATTGGGGCCGAGCTTCTCTGCGTCGGACGCATCACAGGATCAGTTTTAGGCGAGTAATTCTACTCGTCAAGACATGAACAATCACTTGTATTTTCATATCAACGAACACAACACTTAAAGGATAATTCTGCTCTCTGTTTGACTCTGTTAGTCGACTTGACCCAGTCATTAGTCGACTAGAACCCTTTATTAGTCGACTATCCTTTTGTTATAGTCGACTAACTCCCTTGAAACGCAGCTTTTCTTCTGAAGACGCGACCCTATTAGTCGACTAACTCATTGCCCTAGTCGACTTTCTTTCTTTCTGAAGACGCGTACTTGTGAGACGCGGCCTTATGAAACGCAGTCTTGTGAAACGCAGCCTATTAGTCGACTAACCCCTTCTTCTAGTCGACTAACTTTTCTCCTGAAAACGCAACTCTTTGAAAACGCAACCCCTTAGTCGACTTTCCCTTCTCTATAGTCGACTAACTCCTCTATAAGTCGACTAATTGCCTTCCCCTAGTCGACTAATTTTGGCTATTTGCTGTGGTTAATTACTTTCTTGGAAATGAATCTTATACTCGGGACATGTATTATATAGTGCTATTTCATGGCATGTTACTTGACAAATATCACCTCTTATCATGCTATCTATTAACACAAGGCATGATACACCTGACTTCTATGATTATCACTATAACGGGAATGATAACCGGACTTCATGATTTTCCAATTTGATTTACATGATAGTACGATTGTACTCCTGATACTCCTGTCTTCATGATATTTCCGACTTGCTCCTGTTCATTCCCGAAACCTGATAATTACCTAAAGGATCCATAAAATAAGACAACTTGCATCGGGTCGGGGGAAATACGCGGCTATCAATATATGTTCGTGTTTACAGTGATATTAGGTATGTTGTGCAACTAAATTTCCGGTCTGACCTGTGGACCTCCAGGCGACCGAGGGGAGTGCTGGCTCCCTCCTTCCTGGTACCATCATGATAAGGGCATACATAAGTCCCTCCTGTTAGCCTTGCGGCTGGTTCCATCCACCAAGCAACGGAACAATCCTGGGCCGTGGTCCCGGGTATGCACGGGACCCACTGTAAACATAGTTCGTTGATACCCCCGATGGTTTCCAATAACAATCTTGCTTTACTTGGATATGGATCTATGTGTGCTGGGACGCTAGTTCACATAGCTAGATATCAGGGTAAGACGAGTAATAATAATAATAATAATAATAATAAAAGACATTAATTGTGGGTGTTGTATGCGCTTGGATTACGGTGATATGAGATAAAGGTATATAGATGAGGGTTTCCTTGTTTGGATTATTCCCTCGAAGTACTGGTCTCATGAGGTCGTAACTTGAGCTTATACAATGCCTTTCGTTTATAACATTTTGTGCTTCTTTTACTTGCTGGCTGTTTACTCATGATGTTGTACCAACTCTCATACTCTTATTTCTTATGCCGCTCGGCTGTAACCTGATCACTTGTTTGGGAGGTCCTGACTCCCTTGAATTTGTATGTTCAGGTTCCGGACCTTGGATTGAGGTGGAGCCTTCTGTGGAAGATCAAGCTTTCCTTTCCGAGCAGGCTGACTAGTCTCGGTTTCTGTTGTGCCAGACTTTCCTTTTTAGCTCGCGGGACCTTCCTTCAGCTCGTGAGCATCTTGTAATCATATTGTAAATCATACTTTTGTGCTTGACTGTGATATATGATGCATGTGATATGTAATAGTATGTCACATCTTGTGATAATAACCTTGTATATTGTATTTCTTGTGTTGGCATATGAATGGACGCTACGTTTGTCGTACTCTGATTCTTTCTTGTACTGATGCTTAGCGTATATACGTGAGGGTACTTCTGACCTGCGTATGTACGTCGTAGTGACGTCCCCGTACCCGTGGGATCGGGGCGTTACACGAATTGTCCATGACAATGGACCCCAGTTCGTCAGTCAGGCTTTCCAGAGGTTCTGCAATAAGTTCAGAATCCAGAGTGTGTCCTCAACGGCATACTACCCCGCCGCTAATAGTCTCGCAGAAGCTTTCAACAAGACCATTGACAAGCTTCTCAAGAAATTCGTCTCGAAAACTCTGCGTGACTGAGATGACAAATTAGGTGAATGCTTATGGGCCTATCGCACAACTGTTCGAACCTCAACAAAAGCTACACTATTTTCTTTGGTATAAGGGTGTAAAGCCGTGCTTCCACTAGAAATCCAAATTCCATCTCTACGTGTCGCCTTGACAGCAGAGATGACAAAGGAGGAGAAGCATCGACTGCGACTCCAAGAACTGGAGGCCTTAGATGATAAACGTCTGCAGGCCCAACAGCAAATCGAGCTCTACCAATCCCGGATTACCAGAGCCTTCAACAAGAAAGTTAAGAAGCGAACTTTTAAGAAAGGTGACCTTGTCTTAGCCGTCAAAAGACCTATGGTAATGACACATAAGACAAAAGAAAAATTCCAGCCCAAATGGGAAGGACCATTTGTAGTAAAGTCAGTCTACTCAAATGGAGCATATCGCCTCATAACTTCAAACGGTGATACACTCATGATGCCAATCAACGGCAGATCTTGAAGAAGTACTATCCTTGATAGTACTTTTCCTCCGATCAAGTTAATATTACACCTCTGATCAAAACTTCAGATCCAAGAAAAGCTTCTTTCCTTTACTAGATCACACAAGATAAATCAGTGACAAGCTAATCGAGCACTGAATGCACCATGATGTATGATGTAAATATTGAGAAAGAAACAAAAGGCGAAACTTGGGTTTTAGTATTGCTCTCCTAATTAACATCTGACGCCTCCGACGGCCAAGGATAGAGGAAAATGTTGGCTTCTAAGCCCAACATAAGTCTTCACAACTGATCATGCTGAGGGGAATAGCATGGCTAGCCCAACTCAAACGGTAGTTGGTAAAGGCACACCAAATCCGTTGATAGCTGAGGGTTTTCTAAAAATCCTAAGTGGACTTGGTCCCACTCTCTCCTCCAAAGTCACTTACCAATTCTCACCCATAGAGTGGTAGGATTATAAAAACACCGGTGTTCATCTCCCTAATGAAATGGACTGGAATCTGTAAAGTTAACATTAAACTTCTAACAAGCCAGATTTTTCTAATCCCCAATGGACCCTGTCAAGGTAATATTAAAACCCCTGACAACAAAACTCTTTAAAAATCCTCGCTGCTATGTTAATAGTACACCTCTAACGGCAAATTTCCAAATCCCTTACCAATTCTCATACACAGAATGGTAGGTCAACAAAATACAATCATTGCTATGTTAACATTATACCTCTGGTAATGAAAAATCTCAATACTCCCTAGTAAGTACAAACCTTACTTGTCTCAACTCTATATGGAGTAGCAAGTCTTCAAATTTATCAAGTTAACACTACACCTCTGACACTTCAAACTTCACTTGTCAATTCTCATCAATAGAATGATAAGTCTTCAAAATTGCTTATATCGCAAATCAATCGCTGTCAAGTTAAAATTTCACCTCTGACATTTCAAATTCTACTTGTCAATTCTCATCAGTAGAATGACAGGTCCTCAAATTGCTCCTATCTCGAGCCAATTTCTGTCAAGTTAATACCACACCTCTGACAAATTTCTGTTAAGTTTAACATTACACTTCTAACAGTGATTAAGTTGTTGCCAAGTTCAATATTAAACCTCTGACAGTCATTTTCCCTCAGACTTCCATATCGAAGCTGAAATGAGCGATGCTAAGTTTAACATCACACCTCTAGTGTCCAGTTCATTGCTAAGTTCAACAATACACCTATGGCCATGACTTTCCCTCGGACTTCCTTGTCGAAGTCGAGATGACCAATGCCAAGTTCAAAATTACACCTCTAGCATTACCCTCACTGTCAAGTTAAACATTATACCTACGACAGTGACACTTTCAGTTTTCTCAAATGAAGCTAGAACACTCTTGAGTTAAGTTAATATCACACCTCTGACTCACACCCTTGTCAAGTTAACATCACACTTCTGACAAGATTATGGGGCCGTTTGTTTCGCGTAAAACTCCGTAATTCGTAAATGACTTACTACCCAGTTACAACTACGGCGTTTGTTTGGACTTAATTCGTAAAAGACTTACGTAACTCAACTAACACTCACTTGCAAACCAGTTACCACTCACTTACAGCCCAGTTACAGTTAATTTTGTGGTCATACAAATTTGTATTATTTTTTTATATTAATATTAAAAAATTTTAATATTTAACTTTTTTAATATTTATTTGCAGTATTAAAACTTTTAAAATCACCAAATAGTTAATTTTGTGGTCAACTTTTTCACTTATGACTTATACATTACGACAACCAAACACCGTAAAGTACAATACACTTTCCCACTTTACAATTTTATACTACCAACCAAACACCAACCAAACACCGTAAAATTTACATACATGTAACTCATTTACAATTGTAAAACACTTTACCAATTACAACTACGAATTACGACCAGTTACGACAACCAAACAGACCCTATATTCAACCCGTTAAGTTAATATCACATCTCTAACGGTAAAAGTTCTCCTAGATTCCCCACGAGTCTAGTCTCACTTGTTATTCTTGTCAACAGAATAACAAGTCTACTTAAAAATATTGTTAGGTTAACATTACACAGTTAACAGTATTTTCATTAAATCCCCAGCCGGGTCTTAGTCAAGTTAATTCTAAACCTCTGATGAAAACTCATCCTCTGTGGGGGTACAAATTCCACTTGTCATTCTCATTTATAGATTGGCAAATCCACAAGAATTATCTTACTCCTGTCAAGTTAATATCACACCTCTGACAGCAATATTGAATTCCTGAAACAGGATTTTTCTACAAACTTTGACTCGTTAAGATTATTATCATATTTTTAGAAAGTCAAAGATCATTTACTTCTATTCGTCTGATTTTCAATGCAAAAAGGGAATTCAAGACAATAGAAGAAGACAAGGAAAAAGTGTCGCTTTTATTTATATTCAGGCACATGAAAGTGATACAAGACACTCTCTTATACAATAAGATTGAGTGTTATAATAAATGAGTACAAAGAAGTCCCTCTCTCTCAGTAAAAGGTTGCACTCACTCCTTGAAGCATTCTCACCACTCCAGATACAAGATGTTTGGAAGAGCGCTAAAGGAAAGATGTCCCTTCAATTCCGCCGGACATGTGGCAACGCGCCCACAACGCGGATTCGTGTTTAACGGAAAATCGCGTTCCTCCAAAAGTCGCGCCTCTTCAGTAAGGCCAAAGCTGCGCCTAGTTCACAGAGTGAGAGCTGCGTCTTCATCTCAAAGATCGCGTCCCTACAAGAGTCGCGTTTCTTCAGCAAACTAATAGATGCGTCCCCATTCCAAGTGAGGACTGCGTCTTTAAAGCAACATGACCCCTGCGTCCACAAGACTGGCATTCAGTGTTTATTTCTGCAATTCAGTTCAACAGTACATTGGCACAAGCAGATGACTGATCACCCCTGATTCAAAGTACACCAACAACAAGCTCAGAGCACTGGGAAGGTCTAGACTGCGTATCTAGACACTCGCCACGATCATTTCTGACGGCTTCAAAGGGTTTCACAGTACACTCACGAAGACCATATTTTAGACAGGATCAAGCTCAGGGCATCTCAAATGATTGTCAGTCCAATCATGAGAAGTATGAATTTAACGGGAGTCCAAAGTATTTCGATATCCGTCCCAGTCAACCGCGGAATATCGAAAACTTTGGAGGGGGTTCTGTAAGCTGTCTAAAAATCACTAAAGATAAGTCATCAATAAATAGAGTCCAAACTCCAGACGCAGGGCTAATCATAACCATCACTACAGCGCCAAGACGCGAAGGACGAAACCCGTGTCTCAGCATCACTGCAGCACCAAGACGCGAGGGTCGAAACCCGCGTCTCAGCATCACTGCAGCACCAAGACGCGAGGGTCGAAACCCGCGTCTCGGTTATAACTGCCCTCGTTATTGGGTCAATCACTGCTCACGTAATGAGGGAGTTAACCCCCATTATGGAGCGTTTTTAGGGGGCACGTTCACCCCTGAAACCTCTATAAATAGCCCCGTTTGCTATGGAGAAGGGGTCGGTCGATCGGATAATTCTTAGTAAAGAATTTCAGCTGTGAGCTGTAGAAGCACCAAGACCTCTACTGAAAAGAAAGAGAGAGTTCAACTCTTCTAATAACTTACTGCGTACAAGTTTGTCTTTGCCTACAATCTCTTTGAGATTCCTGGTGGACAGGAGCTGTGTTACTCCGTCTGCCATCCAAAGAGAGGATTCTCAAGAGGTCCTTACGTTCACCCGGTCAACGGAAAATAAGATTCACTTTCCACCGCCACAACAAGAATCCAGCACTAAACAAAGGGAAGATTCAAGTCTAAACATCTTCCCTCCCTTGTAGTAGGAGTATTGATCCGTTGTAATTCTTCATTGATTCAAGGAAATTTTACAAGAAATTTTCTCCCACCAAACACACCCCAAGCCTCACGCAGTGTGCGTCCCTTGGCCAGCCCAAGGCCACATCCACGCAACACTCAAGCTCGCCAAGCTCCTCCACTCCAAAGGCTTCCACATAACTTTCGTGCACACCGAGTTCAACTACAACCGAATCCTCGCCAGCAGCGACATGTCAGCTCTCCGGAGCCTGGACGACTTCTGGTTCGAGACAATCCCCGATGGCCTCCCGCCATCAGACCCAGCCGCCAGCCAAGATATCGACGCGCTCTGCAGTGCGATTCGAGAGAAATTTGCTGCTCCTTTCCGTAGCCTCTTGAAGAGGCTCAATGGGCCAACCTCGGGGGTGCCTCCGGTGACTTGCGTGGTTTCGGATAGCTTTACTAGCTTCACCCTCGACGTTGCCGAGGAGTTCGGCGTCCCCGACGTGTTCTTTTGCTCGGTGAGCGCCGCTGCCTACTTGGGATTTATCAAGTACAAAGAGCTTGTAGACGACGGAATTCTGCCGCCAAATGGTAGGTACCATGAACTAGAGCAAAGTATTGATCTAAAATTGAGGCTTTCGAGTTCAAAGCCCTGTACGTCCTTTTTCTCTCTAAAAAAGAAAAGTAGATGTAAATTAAATTGGATTTTGAGTAAATCGTATAAACACCCTTCCCTATTTTAACTTCTCACAAAAATGCAGTTCTATCAAGTTAGCATAAAATTGCTTGTGCTATTTAAAAAATTGACATAAGTTTCTTTATTTTATTGAATTTAGTGAAAAACACAGTTGCAGTAACTAAGACATGACAAAAAATTCATCATTCATTATTTTAGATTCGAGAGAAATTGTAAAATATTACAAAATCACAAAGGTATTTTCTATTGAATCTGTTAATACAAGGAGGCTTTCTACTAAGGGTTTGTTTAGTTGTCGTAATTGACCGTAATTCATAAGTCGTAATTGGTAAGTCTTTTACAGTTGTAAATGAGTTACATGCATGTAAGTTTTACGGTGTTTGGTTGGTGATAAAAGTTGTAAGTGAGAAAGTGTACTGTAATTTATGGTATTTGGTTGTCGTAATGTGTACGTCGTAAGTGAAAAAAATTGACCATAAAATTAACTATTTGGTGATTTAAAAAGTTTTAATATTGTAAATAAACACTAAAAATACTAAATATTAAAAAAAATTAATATTAACATAAAAAAATAATACAAATTTGCATGACCACAAAATTAACTGTAACTGGACTGTAAGTGAGTGGTAATTGGATTGCAAGTGAGTGATAGTTGAGTTGCGTAAGACTTTGACGAATTACGGTCCAAACAAACACCGTCGTTGTAATTGTGTTGTAAGTCATTTACAAATTACGAAAATTTATGCCTTTTACAGCGAAACAAACAGCCCCTAATTTCAACAATATAACATGTACACGAGGTTTATTTGCTATAGATGATAGTATAGAGGGTTTTCCTGCAATATATATAACTACTTTTGACAAACTCCAGATAATTACTTTCTTGTACTTTCCATATGGTACCAAATATGTATAGCTTCCCCTTAACATCTTCTTTGTTGGCAGGTGACATTGACACCAGAAATGGATACCTTGACACTCCCATCGACTGGAAACCAAGAACAAAGAACATCATCCGACTGAGAGATCTTCTGAGTTTTCCCAATGGGACCGATCCCAGCGGCGTCAAATTCAACTTTCCCAAGGATGAAGCACAAGAAGCACATAGAGCATCCGCGGTCATTATAAACACATTCGACGAACTGGAAGGAGAAGTTCTTCACGCAATGTCATCGTTCCTCCCTCCTGTCTACACCGTGGGTCCTCTCACCTTGCAGTGCCGCGAAATTCTTGACAGTTCAATGAAAGCGGTCGGATCCAACAGCTTGTGGAAAGAGGACTCTGATTGCTTAGAATGGTTGGATGGAAGAGCACCGGGCTCAGTGGTGTACTTGAACTTCGGAAGCCTAGCGGTGATGACGAAGGAGCAATTGGTCGAGTTTGCGTGGGGGTTGTCTAATAGTGGCGATGATTTCCTTTGGGTGATCAGGCCTGACGCTGTGGCTGGAGATCTCGCGATTTTACCTAAAGAATTTTTAGATGAAACCAACGCGAGGGGCTTGCTGACGAGCTGGTGCCCGCAAGAGGAAGTATTGATGCACCCGTCAATTGGAGGGTTCCTGACACACTGCGGGTGGAACTCGATGATGGAGTGTTAATCTCACATTAAAGATTAAGTGGCCCACTACCCTAATTAATTGGATTCCATAATTAAGGTTTACTGATATTTATGTATGCCCAAAATATATAAAGTTGCACTTATGCATTTTTTGTAATCATGTGGGATATAAAGGGCCATGATAGGTGGTTTTATCACATATGATTATTTTGCAATATACTTATTTGCAAATAACGGTTTCTTGCATAATAGACCCTCTTCTCTCCTCTTGCAAATATACAAAACCTTTCCCTTGTTGAGAAATCCATCAGTGAATAGAATTTGGATTTTGTGGAAGGAAAAAGAGACAGAGAGAAGAAGGGTCTTGATTAGGGTTTGCAAGAAAGTAAAGTGCCTTTACAGATTGGAATTTGCAAGGATCACAAAAGGAGGTCCTCTTTAACATTCATCCATTCTCCACTAATGGCTTCAGGTATGTGTTTATATGAATATGCATTTAAATTCTTCTTGAGATGTAATTGATTCTAGATCCATGCTAGTTAAATCCGCATTAAAGTTCTTTTAATTTCTTACATTTGGTATCAGAGCCTTGGTTGAGAATCAATACATCTCAGAATTATGATTATGGATTAATTAGGGTTTTTATGATTAATAGTTTCATGAAGAATTTTTAATCATTTAATTCAGATTTAAGATTATATATTCATGATTCTATTAAGATCCCATATCCCGCAAATTGTTTATTATCTGGGAACTAATCAGGATTAAAAGCCCTAATTTTCCCTAATTTTTCCCTAATTTTCCCTAAAATTTTGGCATCAGTCGATTTCTGGAACTGTAAATCTGTAACTGTTTCGTGGACTATTAGTCGACTATAAGTTTCGGGCAAGTCGACTAATAGTCTTTCCAGAAAGTAGTGAACTCTCTGTTTTTATTGATTAGTCGACTTGACATTTTGATTAGTCGACTAATAATGAGTATAGTCGACTAACCCTCTTCCCAAGTCGACTAATAGATTAACCGAGAGTTGCCTTCCTGCAGGAGTCGACTAATCTTGCCCTTAGTCGACTAACCTATTATTTTGTAGTCGACTAATCCTTCCTCTATAGTTGACTATACTTGACCCAAGTCGACTAATCCCCTTTTGTAGTCAACTTGACTTAGCCTTAGTCGACTAGGCTTACCTTGACCAGTCGACTAATGGCTGTTTAAGTTCAATCATAAATGTATGTTACACATTTGAGATTATTGTGTTAATATTGATTGATATTGGTCAAGTGTTAATAAAATTGGAGTATTTAGAATTACTCAAATAAAAGGTTAGAGAATATTATTGGTTAGTTTTGTATTCATACGGTTTATTGATTTAGTAGTTGCCAAAGTGACCTATATTAGTAAGCCTTATGAATATACAACTACATAAAAGACTTGTCAATAAGGGTGACATTAAAGACAATAATATTCTCGATGGCGGTTCTAGTTAGGAGATTGGGACTGGCCCAAAGGAAAGTCTCTTTCAAATAATTATGAACCGGGGTAGGGTAGTGTAATTTATGTAACTTAGTGGTATAGAATTGGATACCCAAAGGTAACATGACTTACTGTCTAAGTGGCATAAATTATATTAGACCTACATAGGTGATAAAAGAATCTCACCTGAAGAGTGAACACTAGATATGCTTAGGTTTCGCCCAAAGGAGAAATCAAAGTGATATCAATAGTTCATCTTCATTAAAATTTAAAATTTTGTATTGATTCGAGGCCTTAATGTGAGCTTGTCCTATTTTGTTTCAGTGAACGTTCCCACTTCCCTTCACACTCATGCAACTAGCATTCCAGCCCTGGATAGTACAAACTTCTCTGAGTGGTTTGAGCATGTTCAATTCACACTGGGTGTACTGGACCTTGACATGGCTCTTTTAGTAGAGAAACCTGATGAAGTGACTGCTGAAAGCACTGCAGACCAGGTTAGCCATGCCAAAGCTTGGGAAAGGTCGAATAGACTCAGTCTCATGTTCATCAAGATGACCATAGCCAATAACATCAAGACTTCACTCCCACATACTACTAGTGCATCTGAACTTTTAACTGCTGTTAAAGACCGATTTAAGTCTGCAGATAAGTCATTAGCTGGCACTCTTATGGCTGAACTGACTACCATGAAATATGATGGTAGTAGAGGAGTTCAACAACACATTCTAAATATGACTGATAAGGCTGCGAAGTTAGGATCACTGGGAATGAAAGTGGATGAATCCTTCTTAGTACAGTTCATCCTCAACTCACTTCCTCCTCAATTCGGGCCATTCAAGATCCACTATAATACTCATAAGGATAAGTGGAATCTGAATGAGCTGACTGGTATGTGTGTACAAGAGGAAGTGAGACTGAGGCAAGAAGGGCATCACTCAGTGTTGGCAGTATCTCAAGGAGCTATCCATAAGAAAGGTAAATATGGAAGAGGTAAGAGATTTCCACCAAAGAAATGGAATGAACCTGGGGAAAGTAGCCAGGGTCATGGAAAGCCTTTCACTGTCAAATGCTACTTTTGTGGCAGAAAAGGACATGTGAAGAAAGACTGCAACAAGAAGAAAGCTTGGTTCGAAAAGAAAGGTATGAATCTTTCTTTTGTATGTTATGAATCAAATCTTGCTGAAGTTCCTTCTAATACTTGGTGGATTGACTCTGGAGCCACAACTCACATAACTAATTCAATGCAGGGATTCCTTACAACCCGGAAACCGAAGGAAAGTGAGAGATTTGTCTTTATGGGGAACCGTCTCAAAGTGGAGGTCGAGGCTGTTGGTACTTACCGACTACTCTTAGAGACGGGTCATCAGATGAATCTTGAAGATACTTTTTATGTACCTTCGATTTCTAGGAACTTAATGTCATTATCCAAATTAGATGTTGTTGGATATTCTGTTTTATTCAGTTGTGGAAAACTCAGTTTAATGTATAATTCAATGTCGGTTGGACACGGAATTTTATGTGATGGTTTATATAAAATTTCATTGAATGATGAGTTTGCACAATCTCTTTTATCTCTGCATTCGAATGTTGGTATTAAACGTGGCTTAATTAATGAAAATTCCTCTATCTTGTGGCATAGACGACTGGGGCATATCTCCAGGGATAGAATTGAAAGATTAGTGAAGAATGGGATTTTGGATAACCTAGACTTCACTGATTTTGGTGTGTGTGTGGATTGCATAAAAGGAAAGCAAACCAAACACACCAAGAAAGGTGCCACAAGAAGTAAAGAGCTTCTTGAAATAATTCATACAGATATTTGCGGACCACTCTCCATTCCATGTTTTACGGGAGAGAGATACTTCATTACCTTTATAGATGATCTGTCACGTTATGGTTATGTATATCTAATTCATGAAAAGTCTCAGGCTGTTGACATCCTTGAGGTGTTCATTACAGAAGTCGAGAGACAATTAGATAGAAAAGTTAAAATCATAAGATCAGATCGAGGTGGTGAATTTTATGGTAGATATGATGAGTCAGGACAACATCCTGGCCCATTTGCTAAATTTCTAGAAAAGCATGGTATTTGTACTCAATACACAATGCCAGGTACGCCTCAGCAGAATGGTGTTGCTGAAAGGCGAAACCGAACACTTATGGATATGGTTAGGAGCATGATGAGCTTCTCTAATGTACCTAATTCATTGTGGAATGAAGCCTTAAAGACTGCTATGTATATCTTGAACAGGGTTCCTAGTAAAGCAGTCCCAACAACTCCTTTCGAGTTGTGGACTGGTAGGAAACCTAGTTTAAGACATTTACATGTTTGGGGTTGTCCAGCAGAGGCTAGAATATATAATCCACAAGAAAAGAAATTAGACTCAAGGACAATATCTGGATATTTCATTGGTTATCCAGATAAGTCTAAGGGGTACAAATTTTATTGCCCTAACCATAGTACAAGAATTGTTGAAACTGGTAATACCAGATTCCTTGAGAATGGTGAATTTAGTGGGAGTGATGAACCAAGAAAGGTAGATCTTGAAGTGATAAGGGTGAATATCCCAATACCCCTTCCTTCAAGAGAAATTGTTGTCCCTCAGCTTGATCATCAAGCTGAGATAACAGAACAACATATTGATATTGGTTCACCACTCCATGAGGATATCGCTATTGAAAATGTTGTAGAACCACCACAACCGGCAGCTTTGAGAAGATCTCAAAGGGAAAGAAGATCTGCCATTTCAGATGATTATGTGGTGTATCTACAGGAATCTGATTATGATATTGGGATACATAAAGATCCAGTTTCATTTTCACAAGCCATAGAATGCAATGATTCTAGTAAATGGGTTGATGCTATGAATGAAGAGTTGAAATCTATGGACCATAACAAAGTCTGGGATATGGTCGAATTGCCTGATAACTGTAAGAAAGTCGGGTGTAAATGGGTCTTTAAGACCAAGCGCGACTCTAAAGGCAATATCGAACGATATAAGGCCAGACTTGTGGCTAAAGGTTTCACTCAGAAAGAAGGCATTGACTATAGAGAAACCTTCTCTCCAGTATCAAAGAAGGACTCTCTTAAAATCATTATGGCCCTTGTAGCTCATTATGATTTGGAGTTACATCAAATGGATGTGAAAACAGCTTTTCTGAATGGAGATTTGGATGAGAAAATTTACATGGAGCAACCTGAAGGGTTCGCAAAGAAAGGACAAGAACACTTGGCTTGCAAATTAAAGAAATCCATATACGGACTTAAACAAGCTTCCAGGCAATGGTATATAAAGTTTAATGATACCATTACCTCTTTCGGATTTACAGAAAACACTGTTGATCAGTGTATATTTCTGAAGATCAGTGGGAGCAAGTTTATTTTTCTGGTTCTGTATGTGGATGATATCTTGTTAGCCAGTAGTTATATAGGTTTGCTGTATGAAACTAAAAGCTATCTTACCAAGAACTTTCAGATGGTTGATATGGTGAGGCAACTTATGTTATTGGCATAGAGATCTTCAGGGATAGATCTCGAGGATTGCTAGGACTGTCTCAGAAAGGTTATATCAATCGAGTCTTGGAAAGATTTCATATGGAATTGTGTTCAACCAGTTGTGCACCCATTATGAGGGGTGACAAATTAAGTGGGAGCCAGTGTCCCAGAAATGACTTAGAAAAGGGTCAAATGCAGAAAGTTTCATATGCGTCAGCAGTTGGGAGCTTGATGTATGCACATACTTGTACCAGGCCAGATATCAGTTTTGCTGTTGGGATGTTAGGAAGATACCAGAGCAATTCAGGAATGGAGCACTGGAAATTGGCTAAGAAGGTAATGCGGTATCTTCAGGGGACGAAGGACCATATGCTCACATATAGGAGATCAGATCAGTTGGAAGTGATAGGCTATTCGGACTCAGATTTTGCTGGTTGCCCAGATAGCAGGAAGTCTACTTCAGGCTTCATATTCATGCTAGCAGGTGGGGCAATCTCGTGGAAGAGTGTAAAGCAGTCTATCACTGCTTCATCCACGATGGAGGCTGAGTTCATAGCTTGTTTTGAAGCCTCGAATCATGCATTATGGTTACGGAATTTTATCTCAGCACTTGGTGTAGTTGACTCTATTGCCAGGCCGCTGAAGATATATTGTGACAATACAGCAGCCGTTTTCTTCTCTAAGAATGGAAAGTACTCTAATGGTTCCAGACACATGGAACTTAAGTACTTGGTGGTTAGAGAAAGAGTTCAGAAACAGAAGGTGTCAATTGAAAGTATAAGTACCACTTTAATGGTTGCTAATCCAATGACCAAAGGATTGCCTCCAAAGACATTCAAGGAACATGTTGTTAGAATGGGTCTTTTGAGCAATCTGTAAATGTATGTTTTGGTACTTGTATAATTGACAATATTGCGCAATAAAAGTTTGTTTCTGTATTTCCTGTTATCCAATTATGTGTACACATATTATGTATGGATGTTTGTTAAACAGGAAATGTCTTAACAAGATAATTACAGGGGTCATTTTGGTTATGGACTCAATTAGTAAGGGTTATCAATGTTGTGGTACGTAGAAGGGAGTATGACATAGATGTTGTATAACCGCTATGACTCGCATTGGTGGTCCAAGCTAATTGCAGTATTACAGTATTTCATGATTTGGGCTTATCAGTTGTTGTTTTTAAAATTCGTGATCACGTGTCAAAGTTTTTCAGTATGGAATCCAATGGAGTCAAAAATGTTTTGAAAATGAGTCTTTTATTTGTTTTCTAAAGTTTTCATCATTATCGGCTAGTGGTCCAAGTGGGAGAATGTTAATCTCACATTAAAGATTAAGTGGCCCACTACCCTAATTAATTGGATTCCATAATTAAGGTTTACTGATATTTATGTATGCCCAAAATATATAAAGTTGCACTTATGCATATTTTGTAATCATGTGGGATATAAAGGGCCATGATGGGTGGTTTTATCACATATGATTATTTTGCAATATACTTATTTGCAAATAACGGTTTCTTGCATAATAGACCCTCTTCTCTCCTCTTGCAAATATACAAAACCTTTCCCTTGTTGAGAAATCCATCAGTGAATAGAATTTGGGTTTTGTGGAAGGAAAAAGAGACAGAGAGAAGAAGGGTCTTGATTAGGGTTTGCAAGAAAGTAAAGTGCCTTTACAGATTGGAATTTGCAAGGATCACAAAAGGAGGTCCTCTTCAACATTCATCCATTCTCCACTAATGGCTTCAGGTATGTGTTTATATGAATATGCATTTAAATTCTTCTTGAGATGTAATTGATTCTAGATCCATGCTAGTTAAATCCGCATTAAAGTTCTTTTAATTTCTTACATGGAGAGCATAAGTTCAGGTGTGCCTATGTTGTGTTGGCCGTATTTTGGCGATCAACCAACAAATTGCTGGTATGCTTGCAATGAGTGGGGAATTAGAGTGGAAATAGAAAATGATGCGAAAAGAGAGAAGGTGGAAGTGATGGTTAGAGAACTGATGGGGGGTGAGAAAGGGCAAGAAATGAGGAGGAAGGCATTGGAATGGAAAGAGTTTGTTCTTGAAGCAACTAAACAAGGAGGGAAGTCTTCCATGAACTTGGATAGAGTAATCAAAGAAGTGCTTCTTAGAAAGAAAGAATGACAAGGATAACGCTTTAATTATGAGAAAAATATAACTGAGTTTGCACTCACAAAAGTAGAAGGGAGGTGGCTGTAAGACAATTTGTTGCAAAAGATTTCAGTCTGCCCTCTGTTTTAGCATCATGTGGACTTTTATGATATGTATTTTGTGAAATTATCTTCAATCCTTCCTTGGGATGTTCCATGTACCGAATTAGTATTTTGATTTTTTTAAGAAAATACGATGCAATTATAAAGAAGGCTCTATGTTACAATAATTGATTGTAATCTATACAAATAGAGATATTAGCCATTCAGGACAGTGATATAGGCTGATTTTGTGGGTGGCTCAATTCAAACACTGGTCAGTCACATAGCTTATGAAGGTAAACTTTGACAAAATGAACTCAAGTCCACACTTTTAACACGTATCTATCTTTGCTTGGAACACGCAACAAACTTTTCAAGTTTGAGTTAAACACAATAATCCTCTCAGAATCCTTAATCTCTTCTTCTCAAACACCAAAAGAATGCAACCCATGCCATTTTGAAAACCCAGCAAGTGGAGGCAATGTTCAAACTAGTGCGAACGTAAAGACTTCATTTTTTTTATTTTAAGAAAAAGCTCATAGTTAACTGTTAGTTTATACACATCCTATTCACATATGTCACACATCATGAGGTTCGAACTGATGCCTATTGGAGAGCAAACCCAATGGTTTACCATGAGACCACATGGGGGGACATAAAGTAAAAACTTCATTATCCTACCTGCAGGATTATCTATAGCACTATTTGATTGGGAATCAGACAACTCAAATTTACTAGAATTTATTCAGATTTAAAATTTAAATTTGAATTTAGATTTGATTGAGATTTAGGAGTTATTTGAATCTATATTTGCTTAGATTTGATGTTATCATTAATTGCAGGTATGATGCACTTATTGTAATTATGATTAATTAATTACTTAGTTAATTAAACTCTAATGTTTGTTAGTTACTTGTGTGATTCAAGACCTGAAACATGTGACAGGTCAGAGAAGAACCGGTGGTTGATATAAATTTGGACTTGTGATGGAGAAAGTGGCTAATGGAGAATTTGGTTACCACTCAATTGACTTTGATTTTTGACTAATAATTTTCTTGGCTAGAAAAATTTATTTTTAAAACTTTTTTGGATTTGGAAAAGAGCAGCGATAGTTACACCTTGCCTTCGCTCGATCATAGAAAAACAGGGAGATAGAGAGAAGAAAAATTTTACTTTCTTATTCTTTTTAGGGCCACATCCTGTTGTTTGTCAATCCCGAGTCTGATAATGATAAACATTACTCCCTCTAAAATTCTCTATCAGCTTCCTGATGCTCGTTGCTTACATATTGACCTGTGTCAGTACGTGCTTGGGTACTCCACATTGCATTGGGTGCCATCATTACAATAATAACATTCCTGTTTTACAAAATAATAAAAATACATAATGAACAACAATATAGATACTTGAAATAATATTGATGAACTTCGACGGAGTGAATCTTGTATTCAAATATCGATTTTTAGTATTTGAGTTGGAAGGATTCGGGCTCAAATCCTTTTGGAAGAACACAAGTCTATCTCTTCTTGTTTGAGATAGACCTCTGTCCTTCCAAAAGGATTTCAGCCCGAATCCTTCCAACTCAAATGCAACCCTCCTACATTCGAATACAAGATCTACTCCGTTGAAGTTGATCTATGTTATTCCAAGTGTCTATAAACCAAAAATCAAGTGTTTATGATACTTTTACCCATCCATCAAGCGGCGCAAAATGGACGGCCGAAAGTAGTGAGTTGGTTAGATCTGTCTTTAGACATACAAATTCTCGATCCGCCATTTGATTATAATCTAAACATTTAAAAATTCCTACAAATCAATTTTTGTTCGGTTTTAAATATTATACACCGTTAAACTAACCGACTCACTATTTAGACCGTCCGTTTTTTCCCTACTTGATACATGGGCAAAAAGTATTCAAAACACTTGATTTTTAATTTATAAATACTTGAAATAATATAAATCAACTTTAACAGAGTGAATCTTATATTCAAATGTCAGATTTTAGTATTTGAGTTGGAAAGCTTCGGACTCAAATCCTTTTGAAAGGACACAAGTCTATCTCTTCTTGTTTTATTAAAACACATTTGTTCTTAATGTGAATAAACTGTTTTTGAATGAATTGTATATTGTCTCATGTAATCATAAAAAATACTTAATAAACCCAGAGAAAATATCTAACTCTTGAGTTTTTTTTTTTTTTTGGGAATAAAATATGGACGGGTCCATCGTGTTTCATCAAAGAGAAGTCATTGAAACATACAAAACACAATATGTTACTATTTTGAGTGCCTCTTATTCTAGCCAGATCCGACCTGTATAGTACAGACCTGTTAGAGCAAAATAGACCCTTTTGTAGACCAATTTGATTTTTGGGTTATTTATTGGCTATTCAGAATCCGATTTGAGCTGTTCTCGAGGCGTTAGATTCGTTGAGATCAGAGCCACGCATTCGGCAACTATCAGTAGCACATTGAAGTCGACGTAATTCTTAGTAAGTGTATTTTTTAGGCACGATCTTTATTTGTGAGTCTTGATAATAATTTACTAGTATTTCATCAATTTTATCTGATGCCGCAAATACTATGAGATTGTGAGAATCTGCTAATTCTGTAATTGCTTATCGTTAATATTGCATATATAACAGTGTCATTGTAACGTAGTACTTACATTATTTTATTTGAGATTAGAACAGTACAACTTGCACTTGCGATTTTTGTTTAAATTCGCCCGTCATCATCACAATTTTGAATTATCTTTCTACTCACGATCATAATTTTGAAAGAACATTGCACATTTCAGTCACATCTCTAAGTTCTTTCTTGCAGGAATACATGTTTCACATCAAGCAATCAGGACCATGAAAAAAGAAGAAAAACAAAATAAAAGAATTATTTAAGAATAGAAAGAGGGAATCAACCCGGACCATGGAAAAAGGAAGGAAAAATCAAAATAAAAGAACTATTTAAGAAAAAAAAATGGGGAATCAACCAGGACCACGGAAAAAGGAAGGGAGAAAAAAACAAAACAAAAGAACTATTTAAGAAGTCGAAAAGATTCACAAGGAGATTTGCAGACAAAAATGAACTCTACAACACTACATCACCCCAAGCCTCACGCAGTGTGCGTCCCATGGCCAGCCCAAGGCCACATCCACGCAACACTCAAGCTCGCCAAGCTCCTCCACTCCAAAGGCTTCCACATAACTTTCATGCACACCGAGTTCAACTACAACCGAATCCTTGCCAGCGGCGACACGTTAGCTCTCCGGAGCCTGGACGACTTCCGGTTCGAGACAATCCCCGATGGCCTCCCGCCATCAGACCCGGCCGCCACCCAAGATATCGACGCGCTCTTCGGCGCGATTCGAGAGAATTTTGCTGCTCCTTTCCGCGACCTCTTGAAGAGGCTCAATGGGCCGGGCTCAGGGGTGCCCCCGGTGACTTGCGTGATTTCGGATAGCTTTACTAGCTTCACCCTCAACGTTGCCGAGGAACTTGGCATCCCTGACGTGTTATTTTGCTCGGTGAGCGCCGCTGCCTACCTGTGGTTTATCAAATTCAAAGAGCTTGCAGACAAGGGAATTGTGCGGCCGAAAGGTAGGTACCAATAACTAGAGCTAAGTATCGATCTAAAATTGAGACTTTGGAGTTCAAAACAATCTGGCCCTATAATTTTAGATTTGAGAGAAATTGTAAAATATTATGACAGTACGTGAGGCTTATTTGCTTAATAGATGATAGCACAGGGGGTTTTACTGCAATTTATATAACTATTTTTTGACAAACTCTAGATGATTACTTTATTTTGATTAAATTTGATGTAACTTGTACTTCCTAAATGGTAACCAAATATGACATAATAGAGTAACAATATAGTTCTTTAATTGGGTATAACTGAAGTATTGAACAATATATAGCTTCCCGTTATCATCTTCTTTGTTGGCAGGTGACGTAGACACCAGCAACGGATACCTCGACACTCCCATCGACTGGAAACCAAGAACAAAGAACATCATCCGACTGAGAGATCTTCTGAGTTTCCCCAATGGGACCGATCCCAGCGGCGTCAAATTCAACTTTCTCAAGGATGAAGCACAAGAAGCACATAGAGCATCCGCGGTCATTATAAACACATTCGACGAATTGGAAGGAGAAGTTCTTCACGCAATGTCATCGTTCCTCCCTCCTGTCTACACCGTCGGTCCTCTCACCTTGCTGTGTCGCGAAATTCTTGACAGTTTAGCGAAAGCGGTCGGATCCAACAGCTTGTGGAAAGAGGACTCTCATTGCTTAGAATGGTTGGATGGAAGAGCACCGGGCTCAGTGATGTACTTGAACTTCGGAAGCCTAGCGGTGATGACAAAGGAGCAATTGGTCGAGTTTGCGTGGGGGTTGTCTAATAGTGGCTATGATTTCCTTTGGGTGATCAGGCCTGACGCTGTGGCTAGAGATCTCGCGATTTTACCTAAAGAATTTTTAGATGAAACCAACGCGAGGGGCTTGCTGACGAGCTGGTGCCCGCAAGAGGAAGTGCTGATGCACCCGTCAATTGGAGGGTTCCTGACACACTGCGGGTGGAACTCGATGACGGAGAGCATAAGTTCAGGTGTGCCTATGTTGTGTTGGCCGTATTTTGGCGATCAGCCAACAAATTGCTGGTATGCTTGCAACGAGTGGGGAATTGGAGTGGAAATAGAAAATGATGTGAAAAGAGAGAAGGTGGAAGTGATGGTTAGAGAACTGATGGGGGGTGAGAAAGGGCAGGAAATGAGGAGGAAGGCATTGGAATGGAAAGAGTTTGCTCTTGAAGCAACTAAACAAGGAGGGAAGTCTTCCATGAACTTGGATAGAGTAATCAAAGAAGTGCTTCTTGGAAAGAAAGAATGACAAGGATAACGCTTTAATTATGAGTAAAATATAACTGGGTTTGCACTTACAAAAGTAAAGGGAGTTGGTTATAAGACAATTTGTTGCAAAAGATTTCAGTCTGCCCACTGTTTTAGCATCATGTGGACTTTTATGATATGTATTTTGTGAAATTATCTTCAATACTTCCTTCAAATGTTCCATGTACCGAATTAGTATTTTGATTTTTTGAAGAAAATACGATGCAATTATAAAGAAGGCTCTATGTTACAATAATTGACTTGTAATCTATACAAATTGAGAAATTAGCCATTCAGGACAGTGATATAGGCTGATTTTGTGGGTGGCTCAATTCAAACACTAGTCGGTCACTTAGCTTATGATGGTAAAATTTGACAATACGAACTCAAGTCCACACTTCAACACATATCTATCTTGCTTGGAACACGCAACAAACTTTTCAACTTTGAGTTTAACACAATAATCCTCTCAGAATCCTTAATCTCTTCTTCTCAAACCCCAAAAGAATGCAACCCATGCCATTTCGAAAACCCAGCAAGTAGATGCAATGTTCAAACTAGTGTGAAAGTAAAGACTTCATTTTTTTTTATTTTAAGAAAAAGCTCACAGTTAACTGCTAGTTTATACACATCCTATTCACATATGTCACACCTTATGAGGTTCGAACTGATGCCTATTGGAGAGCAAACTCAATGGCTTACCGTGAGACCACATGAGGGGACATAAAGTAAAAACTTCATTATCCTACCTATAGGATTATCTATAGCACTATTTGATGGGGAATCAGACAACTCATATTTACTAGAATTTATTTGGATTTAAAATTTAAATTTGAATTTAGATTTGATTGAGATTTAGGAGTTATTTGAATCTATATTTGGATATATTTGATGTTATCATGAATTGCATGTATGATGCACTTATTGTAATTATGATTAATTAATTACTTAGTTAATTAAATGTTAATATTTGTTAGTTACTTGTGTGATTCAAGACCAGAAATATGTGACATGTCAGAGAAGAACTGGTGGTTGATATAAATTTGGACTTGTGATGGAGAAAGTGGCTAATGGAGAATTTGGTTACCACTCAATTGACTTTGATTTTTGACTAATAATTTTCTTGGCCAGAAAATTTTATTTTTTAAACTTTTTTGGATTTGGAAAAGAGCAGTGATAGTTACACCTTGCCTTCGCTCGATCATAGAAAAACAGGGAGATAGAGAGAAGAAAATTTCTACTTTCTTATTCTTTTTATGGCCACATACTGTTGTTTGTCAATCCCGAGTCTGATAATGATAAGCATTACTCCCTCTAAAATTCTCTATCAGCTTCCTGATGCTCGTTGGCTACATATTGACCTGTGGCAGTACGTGCTTGAGAACTCCACATTGCATTGGGTGCCATCATTACAATAATAACATTCCTGTTTTACAAAATAATAAAGAATACACAATGAACAACAAAATATGAAATAATATAGATCAACTTCGACGGAGTGAATATTGCATTCAAATATCGAATTTTAGTATTTGAGTTGGAAGGATTCGGGCTCAAATCCTTTTAGAAGAACACAAGTCTATCTCTTCTTGTTTGAGATAGACTTGTGTCCTTCCAAAAGGATTTGAGTCCGAATACTTCCAACTCAAATACAACCCTCCGACATTCGAATATAAGATCTACTCCCTTGAAGTTGATTTATGTTATTCCAAGTGTCTATAAATAAAATAATCCTCTCAGAATCCTTAATCTCTTCTTCTCAAACACCAAAAGAATACGACCCATGTCATTTCAAAAACCCAGCGAGTGGAGGCAATGTTCAAACTAGTGCCAAAGTAAAGACTTCATTTTTTTATTTTAAGAAAAAGCTCACAGTTAACTGCTAGTTTATATGCATCCTATTCACATATGTCACACCTCAAGAGGTTCGAATTGATGCCCATTGGAGAATAAACCCAATGGCTTACCTGAGACCACATGAGAGGACATAAAGTAAAAACTTCATTACCCTACCTGCAGGATTATCTATAGCACTATTTGATGGGGAATCAGACAGCTCAAATTTACTAGAATTTATTCAGATTTAAAATTTAAATTTGAATATAAATTTTGTTGAGATTTAAAAGTTATTTGAATCTAGATTTGATATTATCATTAATTACATGTAGCACTTATTGTAATTATGATTAATTAATTAATTAAACTCTAATGTTTGTTAGTTACTTGTGTGATTCAAGACCTGAAACATGTGACTGGTAAGAGAAGAACCGGTGTTTGGTATAAATTTGGACTTGTGAGGGAGAAAGTGGCTGAATTTGGTTACCACTCAATTGACTTTGATTTTTGACTAATAATTTTCTTGGCAAGAGAAGCTTATTTTTTGAACTTTTTTAGATTTGAAAATGAGCAGTGATAGTTACACCTTGCCTTTGCTCGATTACAGAAAAACAAGGAGATAGATTGAAGAAAAATTCTACTTTCTTGTTCTTTTAATGGCCACATCCTGTTGTTTGTAAATCCCGAGTCTGATAAGCATTACTCCCTCTAAAATTCTCTATCAGCTTCATGATGCTCATTGGCTACATATTGACCTGCTGCAGTATGTGCTTGAGAACTCCACATTGCATTGCTATCATTACAATAATAACATACGTGTTTTACAAAACAATAAAAAATACAAAATGAACCACAATATATTATAGATATTTTAAATAATATAAACTTTAACGGATGGATCTTGCATTCAAATATCGAATTTTGGCATTTGATTGGAAGGATTCGGGCTCAAATCCTTTTGGAAGAATACAAGTCTATCTCTTTGAGACAGACTTGTGTGCTTCCAAAAAGATTTGAGCCTGAATCATTCCAACTCAAATACAACCCTCTGACATTCGAATACAAGATCCACTCTATTGAAGTTAATCTATATTATTTCAAGTATCTATAAACAAAAAATCAAGTGTTTTGAATATTTTATATCCATATATCAAGCGGCGCAAAATGGACGGCCAAAAGTAGTGAGTTGGTTAGATCTATATTTTTAGACATACAAATTCTCGATCCGGCCATTTGATTATTATCTAAACATTTAAAAACCCCTGCAAACAAATTTTTGTTAGGCTTCAATATTTTACACCGTTAAACTAACCGACTCACTATTTAGGCCGTCGGTTTTTTTCTCACTTGATACATGGGGAAAAAGTATTCAAAACACTTGATTTTAGGTTTATAGATACTTGAAATATTATAGATCAACTTCAACGGAGTGGATCTTGTATTCAAATATCGGATGTTCGTATTTGAATTGGAAAGACTCGGACTCAAATTCTTTTGGAAGGGTACAAGTCTATCTCTTCTTGTTTTATTAAAAAAACATTTGTTCTTGTTGTGAATATACTGTTTTTGAACAAATTGTATATTGTCTCATGTAATCATAAAAAATACTTAATGAGCCCAGAGAAAATATCTAGCTCGTGAGGTTTTTTTTTTTTTGGGAATAAAAGATGGACGGATCCATCGTGTTTCATCATTGAGAAGTCATTGAAACATACAAAACACAATACTGTTACTATTTTGGGTGCCTCATATTCTAACCAGATCTGACCAGTATAGTACAGATCCGTTAGAGCAAAATAGACCCTTTTGCAGACCAATTTGATTTTTGGGTTTTTTTCTTGGCTATTCAGAGTCCGATTTGAGCTATTCTTAAGGCGTTAGACTCGTGGAGATTAGAACCACGCATTCGGCAACTATCAGTAGCACATTGAAGTCGGCGTAATTCTCAGTAAGTGTATTTTCTTAGGCACGATCTTTATTTGTGAGTTTTGATAATAATTTACTTGTGTTTCATCAATTTTATATGGTGCTGCAAATACTATGAGATTGTGAAAATCTGATAATTCTGTAATTGTTGATCGTTAATATTGCATATATAACGGTGTCATTGTAATGTAGTACTTACATTATTTTATTTGAGATTAGAACGGTACAACTTGCACTTGCAATTTTTGTTTAAATTTCTTCGTCAACATCACAAGTTTGAATTATCTCTCTACTCACAATCATAATTTTGAAGGAACATTGCACATTTCAGCCACATCTCACAGTTCTCTCTTGCAGGAATACTTGTTTCACATCAAGCAATCAGTGGGGAATCAATCAGACCATGGAAAAAAGAAGGGGGAAAAAACAAAACAAAAGAACTATTTAAGAAGTCAAAAGGATTCACAAGGAGATTTGCAGACAAAAATAGAACAACTCTACAACACTATAACACCCCAAGCCTCACGCAATGTGCGTCCCTTGGCCAACCCAAGGCCACATCCACGCAACACTCAAGCTCGCCAAGCTCCTCTGCTCCAGAGGCTTCCACATAACTTTCGTGCACAACGAGTTCAACTTCAATCGAATCCTCGCCAGCGGTGACATGTCAGATCTCCGGAGCCTGGATGACTTCCGGTTCGAGACAATCCCCGACGGCCTCCCGCCATCAGACCCGGCCGCCAGGCCAAGATATCGACGTTGCCGAGGAATTTGGCGTCCCCGACGTGTTCTTTTGCTTGGTGAGTGCCGCTGCCTACTTGGGGTTTATCGAGTACAAAGAGGTTGCAGACAAGGGAATTGTGCCGCCAAAAGGTAGAGCTAACTACTGATCTGAAATTATGCAGTTTTGAGTTCAAGGCCCCGTCCTCTATCTTTAGAAAAGAAGAGCAGATGTAAATTAAATTGGATTCATTCGGATAAATTGTAGAAAACACTCTTGTCCTGTTATTTTAGATTCGAGAGAAATTGTAAAATATTATGATAGCACAATGATATTTTCTATTGAATCTAATAATACAAGGAGGTTTTCTACTCATTTCAACAATATAACGCAATTTATATAACTATTTTTGACAAACTCCAGATAATTACTTTATTTTGATTAAATTTGATGTAACTTATATTTTCTAAATGGTATCAAGATACCATATGGTTCTTTAATTGGGTATAACTGAAGTACTGAACTATATTTGGCCTGTCGTTGACATCTTGTTTGTTGGGCAGGTGAAATTGACGCCAGCAACGGATACCTTGACACTCTCATCGACTGGAAACCATGAACAAAGAACATCATCCGACTGAGAGATCTTCCGAGTTACCCCAATGGAACTGATCCCAACTGTGTCAAATTCAACTTTCTCAAGGATGAATCACAAGAAGCACCTAGAGCACCTGCGGTCATTATAAACACATTCAACGAACTGGAAGGGGAAGTTCTTGACGCAATGTCATCATTCCTCCCTCGTATCTACACCGTAGGTCCTCTCACCTTGCTATGTCGCGAAAATGTTGATAGTTCAATGAAAGCAGTCGGATCCAACCATCTCTGGGAAGAGGACGCCGATGCTTAGAATGGTTGGATGGAAGAGCACCAGGCTCAATAATGCACTTGAACTTCGGAAGCACAGCGGTGATGACAAAGGAACAATTGGTCGAGTTTGCGTGGGGGTTGTCTAATAGTGGCCATGACTTCCTTTGGGTGATCAGGCCTAACGAGCTGGTGCCCGCCATATTCCTATGTTTTCATTATTACTCCTCTCTTAAATAATAAACTTGCTCAGAATCATCATGATTAAACTCACCTGTTAACTGGGTGTCAATTTTGTTCTTATTGAGCGGATGCTTATTGACCTTGAATGTTATTTTGCCTCCATAGGTAATAGCTTCCCTAAAGCTCTTATTGAAGAAGGTAAAAAACACAGTAATAGAAGTGTTTGATGCTCATCTTCTATCTTAACATCTATCTTATCTAAATCATTGATAATAGTGAAAAATTCTGCAATGTGAGACTTGATAGGTGTAACTTCATGCATGCAGAGAAGAAAAAAACGCTGCTTAAGAATCAATCGATGCGCCAACGACTTCATCAAATAATGGTCCTAAAGTCACTCCCATAACGAGGTGTTATTTCCTCTGTAGAAAAATCATCCAACACTTCATCCGCCAAGTAAAGCTGAATAGCCATCAAGGCTTTTTCATCCAACTCCTGACAAGTTTCTTCCTTCATGTCTTGAGGCCTTTTCTCCCTCCTGAGTAGTGCTTTCTTCAACCCGCTCTGGGTATGGATGTCGTTCATCCTAATCCGCCACTTGCTGAAATTGATAACATCATTGAACTTTTGAATATCGAACTTGATCGCAAATATCTTCAAGTTAACTTTACTCTGATAACAATTGTTGTGAATTCAGAGAAGCCCTACGACCGGATCGACTGGGACGATGCAGCGAAAATCAACCACAGGATCTACTAAGGTAAAGAGAAGAAGAAAAGAAGATATTCTAAAGTAAATAGAAAGCCAACACACAATATAACGTGGTTCAACCAATCAAGCAGATCGTGTGTGCTTCTACTGGAAAAGAGGGAGAAACTTTATTAACTTTGGGGGAGTACAATAAGAATTACTTATACCTCATGCTGAGAAGATTACAAGCCCTTGATGGCCGCCAAGAACAGCGAACTCTTGTGGCTAAGCCTCTCTCACGAATCTCTCACCTAGATGAATTTCACCCTTAAGAATTATAAATTCATTAGATTACATTGAAGGCCATCTCCAAGGGTTATTTATAGACAATTGAACTCTCCTAGTCCTAAACAAATTTCATCAATACGAATAATCACCGCCTCAAAATAAAAAAATCTGAATCTAGAAACAGATCGAGAAAAGAAAGTTGTCAGACCCGCCATTAGTCAACTAAGTCAGGAAATTAGTCGACTAGACCCAAATACTAGTCGACTATTCTGACAAAATTTGAGAACTCCAACTCTCTATTGGCCAACCTGGTCGACTATACAATGTATTAGTCAACTAATCCATGTGATTAGTCGATTATACCCAATATTACTCGACTGATAAATGTGCACAGCTACTTGTGCACGCCCGTTCTTTGATCTCCGAAGTTTTGTCTACCTTCACGACGTATTCCAGTCACAAATCCTAACAGCTATTGTTTTAAGAGATAAGGATCAAGGAGTTGGGGGTGGGCCTCAAACAAACATGTAGGCCTCCTCTACAAAGTCCTTCGAGAATGCTAGAGTTAGGATAGGAGGACAAGGGTGGCTCAGACTCCATGCAGAGCGCAATAAAAGATAGAAGATCGGATCAGAGTCACAAGAGATTGGCCCAAAACCCAAAACACTAGAATCTTTTTCTAGGAATAGTTGTTTGACCTAAAGGACCAATATTCTGGGCGAGGCCGAAAGAAGAGAGAACTGTAACACGTGTGAGTGCACATGCAAAAGCCTTAGAATCCTTTGAGTGAACAAGGGAAGGTGTTTGAGTTGATCGAGTCAACATTGAGGTACTGCAACACTCAATCTACAATTATGGTTAAAAAGATAGAAGAAATGAGAAAGAACGTACAAGTTGGCTACTCCCTTCTTCTACACTTGCCACCACAACACCCCTATCCATTTCCTTGTTATATAGAAAAATCAGCCCAACAAAACATTAATGAAGCGTGAATGAAGAGTCTCTGTCAGCACGTCAAAAGAGACTTTGTATCTTGTAAGAGAGAGAGAGCGAATGAATGTTGATGGGTAAGAGATTTCAACCACTCTGGAGAAGATTTTCACCATCCTAAATTGTAACTAGACCACCCTAGTTAATTTATTCAGCACCCTAAGTTGTAATTAGGCGACACAAGAGTTAATTGGGTAGCCTATATATATTAATAAAACAGAAAACAAGGTCTCCTATGTCTTAACCTTTCATGAAGCCTTTCAAAGTGCAGCTGTTGCAGAATCAGTGATAGTTTGGTATAAAACTGATTAAGCGTAACACAAGAGAAAAAGGAAAAAATGTGACACACCTATCCTTCAAGTTGATAAATATTATTATGCATTGGAAAAAAGTGGAAGGCAACATCCCATCACACTCCTCCACAAGTTGATAAAACTATCCAAAACAGTTCACAATACTCGAAGACAAGACGCCGACAAAAATTATTGGAACTTGGTTCCTTATTTGCCAATGAGATGAAGTTGCGTCCCAAGGCAACACAAATTAAATTAAGGTAATTAGAAAAATTCAACCCATTTTCAAGTTACATCACTAATGACGTCTTCTAATAGCCGCCTTTGATTATATATGACAAACAAACACAGCGATGGTATCAACCGCACCGATGGAATCAAGCAAATTTTGACTAGAGAAAGAAAAATAATTTTAAAAAAAAAGTGAGGAATCAACCAGGGCAATGGAAAAAAGTAAGGGGAAAAAACAAAAGAAAAGAATTATTTAAGAAGTCGAAAGGATTCACAGGGAGATTTGCAGACAAATAGAGATGAACTCTACAACACTAGAACACCCCAAGCCTCACGCAGTTTGCGTCCCTTTTCCAGCCCAAGGCCACATCCACGCAACGCTCAAGCTCGCCAAGCTCCTCCACTCCAAAGGCTTCCACATAACTTTCGTGCACACCGAGTTCAACTACAACCGAATCCTCGCCAGCGGCGACACGTCAGCTCTCCGGAGCCTGGACGACTTCCGGTTCGAGACAATCCCCGACGGCCTCCCGCCATCAGACCCGGCCGCCAGCCAAGATATCGACGCGCTTTGCGGCGCGATTCGAGAGAATTTTACTGCTCCTTTCCGCAGCCTCTTGAAGAGGCTCAATGGTCCGGCCTCGGGGGTGCCCCCGGTGACTTGCGTGGTTTCGGATAGCTTTACTAGCTTCACCCTCGACATTGCCGAGGAATTTGGCGTCCCCGATGTGTTCTTTTGCTCGGTGAGCGCCGCTGCCTACTTGGGGTTTATCAAATTCAAAGAGCTTGCAGACAAGGGAATTGTGCCGCCAAAAGGTAGGTACCAAGAAGTAGAGCTAAGCATCGATCTAAAATTGAGGCTTTGGAGTTCAAAGCCCCGTTCATCCTTTTTCTCTCTAAAGAAGAAAAGTAGATGTAAATTAAATTGGATTTAGGATAAATTGTAGAAAACAATCTGGCCCTATTATTTTAGATTCGAGAGAAAATGTAAAATTTTATAATTGAGGTACAATGTAGTTCATTAATGGGGGTATAACTGAAGTATTGAACTTATATATAGCTTCCCGTTGACATCTTGTTTGTTGGGCAGGTGAAATTGACACCAGCAATGGATACCTTGACACTCCCATCGACTGGAAACCAAGAACAAAGAACATCATCCGATTGAGAGATCTTCCGAGTGTCGGGACCGATCCCGACGGCATCAGATTCAACACTCTCAAGGATGAAGCACAAGAAGCACATAGAGCATCCGCGGTCATTATAAACACATTCGACGAATTGGAAGGAGAAGTTCTTCACGCAATGTCATCGTTCCTCCCTCCTGTCTACACCGTCGGTCCCCTCACCCTGCTGTGCCGCGAAATTCTTGACAGTTCAATGAAGGCGGTTGGATCCAACAACTTGTGGAAAGAGGACTCTGAATGCTTGGAATGGTTGGATGGAAGAGCAGCGGGCTCAGTAATGTACCTGAACTTCGGAAGCCTAGCGATGATCACGAAGGAGCAATTGGTCGAGTTTGCATGGGGCTTGTCTAATAGTGGCTATGACTTCCTTTGGGTGATCAGGCCTGGCGCTGTAACTGGAGATACCGCGATTTTACCTAAAGAATTTTTAGATGAAACCAACGCGAGGGGCTTGCTGACGAGCTGGTGCCCGCAAGAGGAAGTACTGAAGCACCCGTCGATTGGAGGGTTCCTGACGCACTCCGGGTGGAACTCGACGATGGAGAGCATAAGTTCGGGTGTGCCTATGTTGTGTTGGCCGTATTTAGGCGATCAGCCAACAAATTGCTGGTATGTTTGCAATGAGTGGGGAATTGGAGTGGAAATAGGTAATGATGTGAAAAGAGAGAAGGTGGAAGGGATGGTAAGAGAACTGATGGGGGGTGAGAAAGGGCAGGAAATGAGGAGGAAGGCATTGGAATGGAAAGAGTTTGCTCTTGAAGCAACTAAACAAGGAGGGAAGTCTTCCATGAACTTGGATAGAGTAATCAAGGAAGTGCTTCTTGGAAAGAAAGAATCACAAAGATAGCGCTTTAGTTATGAGAAAATATAATTGGGTTTGAACTTACAAAAGTTAAAATAAAGTTATGAGACAATTTGTTGTAAAAGATTTCAGTCTGCCCGCTGTTTTAGCATCATAAGGACTTTCATAAGATGTATTTTGTGAGATTATCTTCATTACTTTATTGGTATGTTCCATGTACCGAATTAGTTTTTTGATTTTTTGAATAAAATATGATGAAATTCTAAAGAAGGCTCAACTCAATTAATCGATAATTATAGATAGGATATTACAATTGACTTGTAATCTATGCAAATAGAAATATTAGCTATTCAAGGTAGTGATATAGGTTGATTGTGTTGGTGGCTCAATTCAAACACTAGGCAGCCACATACCTTATGAAGGTAAAGTTTGACAATATGAACTCAAGTCCACACTTTTACATATATCAATCTTGCTTTCGACACGCAACAAACTTTTTTAATTTTGAGTTAGACACAATAATCCTCTCAGAATCCTTAATCTCTTCTTCTCAAACCCTAAAGAATGCAACCCATGCCCTTTAAAAAACCTAGCAAGTGGAGGCAATGTTCAAACTAGTGCGAAAGTAAAGACTTCTTTTTTCTTTTTTCTTTTTTGAGAGGAAGCTCGCAGTTAATCACAATCTACACACACCTGCTATTCACATATGTCGCATCTCATGGGATTAAAATCGGTGCCCATTAGTGAGAAAACCCCACGGCTTATTGTGTGGCCACATGAGGGGACATAAAGTAGAGACTTCGTTATCCTACCTACAGGATTATCTATAACACTATTTGATGGGAATCAGACAGCTCCGATTTACTAGAATTTATTCAGATTTAAAATTTAAATTTGAATTTAGATTTGATTTAGATTTAGGAGTTATTCGAATCTAGATTTGATTAGATTTTATGTTATAATTAATTGCACGTATGATGCATTTATTATAATTATGATTAATTAATAACTTAGTTAATTAAACGCTAATATTTGTTAGTTACTTGTGTGATTCAAGACCTGAAACAGGTGACTGGTCAGAGAAGAACTGATGGGTGGTATAAATTTGGACATGTGTTGGAGAAAGTGGCTAATGGAGAACTTGGTTACCACTCAATTGACTTTGAATTTTGACTAAGAATTTTCTTGGCAAGAAAAGTTTATTTTTTAAACTTTTTTGAATTTGAAAAAGAACAGTGATAGTTACAGCATGCCTTCACTCGATCATAGAAAAACAGGGAGATAGAGAGAAGGAAAAAAAATCTTCTTTCTTATTCTTTTTGTGGCCACATCCTGTTGTTTGTAAATCCCAAGTCTGATAAGCATTACTCCCACTAAAATTCCCTATCAGCTTCTTGATGCTCATTGGCTACATATTGACCTGTGGGGTATGTGCTTGAGAACTCCACATCGCATTGGGTGCCATCATTACAATAATAACATTCGTGTTTTATAAAACAATAAAAAATACATAATGAACAATAATATATTACAGATACTTGAAATAATATAGATCAACTTTAACAGAGTGGATCTTATATTCAAATATCGAATTTTGGTACTTGAGTTGGAAGGATTTAGACTCAAATCTTTTGGAAGAACACAAGTCTATCTCTTCTTGTTTGAGATAGACTTGTGTCCTTCCAAAAGAATTTGAGCCTGAATCCTTCCATCTGAAACACAACCCTCCGACATTCGAATATAAGATCCAATCTGTTGAAGTTGATCTATATTATTTCAAGTATCTATAAACTAAAAATTAAGTATTTTGAATACTTTTTACCTATCCATCAAGTGGCGCAAAGTGGACGGCCGAAAGTAATGAGTTGGTTAGATCTATGTCTTTAGACATATAAATTCTCGATCCGGCCATTTGATTATGATCTAAACATTTAAAAACTCCTACAAATCAATTTTTGTTAGATTTCAAATATTTTATACTGTTAAACTAATCGACTCACTATTTAGGCCATCAATTTTTTCCTTACTCGATGCATGGGCAAAAAGTATTCAAAATATTTGATTTTTAGTTTATAAATACTTGAAATAATATCGATCAACTTCAACAAAGTGAATCTTGTATTCAAATATCGGATGTTAATATTTGAGTTGGAAGAATTCGGGCTCAAGTCCTTTTGAAAGGACACAAGTCTATCTCTGTTTGTTTTATTAAAACACATTTGTTCTTGATGTGAATATACTGTTTTTGAACAAATTGTATATTGTCTAATGTAATCATAAAAAATACTTAATGGACCCAGAGAAAATATCTAGCTCTTGTGTTTTTTTTTTGGGGAACTAAAACTGGACGGGTCCATCGTGTTTCATTATAGAGAAGTCATTGAAACATACAAAACACAATACTTTTACTATTTTGAGTGCCTCGTATTCTAGCGAGATCCGACCTGTGTGCTATAGTACAGATCCATTAGAGCAAAATATACCTTTTTGCAGACCAATTTGGTTTTTGGGTTGTTTCTTAGCTATTCAGAATCCAATTTGAAGCGACTACACTAGGAGGAAAGTCTTCCATGAACTTGGATAGAGTAATCAAAGAAGTGCTTCTTGGAAAGAAAGAATGACAAGGATAACGCTTTAATTATGAGAAAAATAAAACTGAGTTTGCACTTACAAAAGTAGAAGGGGGTTGGTTATAAGACAATTTGTTGCAAAAGATTTCAGTCTGCCCGCTGTTTTAGCATCATAAGGACTTTCATAAGATGTATTTTGTGAGATTATCTTCATTACTTTATTGGGATGTTCTATGTACCGAATTAGTATTTTGATTTTTTTGAATAAAATATGATGCAATTCTAAAGAAGGCTCAACTCAATTAATCGATAATTATAGATAGGATGTTACAATAATTGACTTGTAATCTATACAAATAGAAATATTAGCTATTCAAGACA
This sequence comes from Agave tequilana, assembly GCA_038442645.1. Taxonomy (NCBI): domain Eukaryota; kingdom Viridiplantae; phylum Streptophyta; class Magnoliopsida; order Asparagales; family Asparagaceae; genus Agave; species Agave tequilana. Next base: position 105,420 of record JAVJIF010032520.1, on the reverse strand, counting down.
GTGATATAGGTTGATTGTGTCGGTGGCTGAATTCAAACACTAGGCAGCCACATACCTTATGAAGGTAAAGTTTGACAATATGAACTCAAGTCCACACTTTGACATATATCAATCTTGCTTTGAACACGCAACGAACTTTTCAATTTTTGAGTTAAACACATTAATCCTCTCAGAATCCTTCATCTCTCTTCTCAAACCCCAAAAGCATGCAACCCATGCCATTTTGAAAACCCAGCAAGTGGAGGCAATGTTCAAACTAGTGCGAAAGTAAAGACTTCCTTTTTTCTTTTTTTCTTTTTTGAGAGGAAGCTCGCAGTTAACCATCAACCTATACACACCTGTTATTCACATATGTCGCACCTCATGAGGTTTGAACCAGTGCATATTGAGAAAACCCCACGGCTTATTGTGTGGCCACGTGAGGGAACATAAAGTAAAGACTTTATTATCCTACCTGCAGAATTATCTATAGCACTATTTGATAGGGAATCAGACAGCTCCGATTTACTATAATTTATTCAGATTTAAAATTTAAATTTGAATTTGGATTTGATTGAGATTTAGGAGTTATATGAATCTAGATTTGATTAAATTTGATGTTATCATTAATTGCACGTATGCTGCACTTATTGTAATTATGATTACTTAATAACTTAGTTAATTAAATGCTAATGTTTGTTAGTTACTTTTGTGATTCCAGACCCGAAACAGGTGACTGGTCAGAGAAGAATTGGTAATTGGGTCGGATTAAATGAATTAGAACCCAAATCTGTGGGCTCACTGCAATTTGGGTTTCTGAATTTACTCTCTTTTTTTTCTCTTTTTTTTCTGGTTTCTGGCCAGGCCCATTCTTATTTTTAGTTTTTTTTTCTGGACTTGAGCCTGGCCTATTGTAACACCCCGTTCCTAGAATACGTACGTAGATACGTATTCTGATTTTTCTAACATATTTCTTTGATTTATCTTGTATTTGTTTTTGTTTTATGATTATTAGTGTGATTGTTTTCAATTAGATTTGGATTCGTGGACTCGGAGTCAGCCCTAGTCTGAACCGGGGCCCGAACCTAGTGCATTGCTCGAATTGACATTTCTGATAATTCAATTTGACCGATTTCAGTTTTAAACATCGTTTTCTAATATTTTAGATTTTTCATGATTTTTTAGAATTTTTCAGAATTATTTGCAAAATCTCCAAAACCGGTGTCGGTCGGCATCGCTGACTGATTCCCGGATTTTTAATTTTCAAATTGGATTGAATTTTTAAAACGGCTTTCACTTTACTTCTTAGAATTTCATTTTCTATCTAAATTCATTTTTTGAGATTTTTCAGAATTTATCGAAAATTCACCTGTTTTGATGTCGACCGGTACCGCCGGAAGATTTCAGGATTTTTAATTTGAAATTTACATTGAATTTCTCGAAACCGATGTCACCGGGTATTTTAAAATAATATTTTCTATTTTTGAGAATTTTTCAGAACGATTCTGAAACAGTCAAATTTTCGCCTTATTAAAATAATAATATAAATTGCCGTTCTTTCTTTTTTCTTGTTTTTCCCTCACAACTCCTCTACTTATTACTCTCAGAATATTTTATCAATTTTATTATTTAATAAAATATTTATTTATAAATTTTTAACTATTTCTTTTCATCTCTTTTTAATTTTTCAATTTTCTTTTCATTTTCTTTCATTTTCTTCCTTTCTTTTCTTCACCTTTACTCCAACTCCCTTACCCTGCCACTCTCCCAACGCAGCAGCGGCAACAGCGGCAGCAGAGGGAGCAGGTGAACAACCCCCCATTCATCATTTTCTTCCAATTTTCTTCTCCTTTAAACTCTTCCTTCCTCCCTTTCTTTTCCTTTCCATTCCAACTATCTCCCTTCATCTTCAGCCCTCAACCAAACCAAACCCAACTCACGCACGCCGCCTCCACCGTCACCACCGCCACCTCCGCGCCGCCCTTGCCGCCGCCGCCGCATCCCCATCACCCCACCACCCTTCTCCACTTCCATCAACCCCAAATTCCACCTCATCCTCTTCAATTCAACCCAAAACCCATCACCATCCACCTTCATCTTCTCCAAAATTCCCCCACACCACCACCAAATTCCCCACTCCAACTAACTCATCACCACCTCCTCCACCTCCTCTAACTTCCCAACACCACCAATCACCACCACCACCACAACCACCACCACCACCATCTACCACCACCATTAACACAACAACAACAACAAATACCCAACACCTCCCCCCTCCTCTCCACCCGCGCGCGCGCCGCCCTCCACCCCCCGAGGCGCCGCCGCCGGCAGGCCGCCGGCGCCAACAGTGGCCGGCCGGCCACACCACCCACCTCCTTCCTTTTTCTTTTACTTTCTTTCTTTCTTTCTTCTTTTCTTTTCTTTCTTTCTTTCATTTCATTCCATTTCAAATCCCTAAATAAAACAAACTTTATCTCTTTCCTAAAATACCCCCACCTCTTTCCTCAAACTACTTCTCTCTATTTACATCAATACCCTCCTCCTTTTAATTCCAAATTAATTCTAAAATACACCTCATTTTTCCTCCTTTTTTCCTACAACTTTCTCTCTCCTCTCTCTCTCTTCTCTCTTCCCTCTAAAATATTTATATAAATATTTATAATTATATATTTTAATATATATTGTGGGCTTGAGGTATACTTGAACGGTTCGCTGATTCCCAGATTCTAACTGGTGTTTTACTCGGTTTCAGGCGAGTACAGTTCTTTTTAACATGCATCTTTTTTATCATTATGCGAGTACTTTTAATACACCTAAAAATAAACGCTCTTATATTTTAAGCATGGAGTTGATATATGGATACGTTAGCATACTTAGCACTTGTTACCGTAAATTTAATATATGATATCATGCTATGCGAGATAATATATTATGTTACACTCGGTATTTACCCGACCCTGGACATGTTATGCTTGACATACGATTTATGACACCGATATACGGTAATTACACCGACACCTGACATGTTACACTAGATATATGATTTTTAACACCGGCACTTGGTATGTACACCGGCACTCAGTATTTGACGCCGATATTTGTCATGCTGTATTTGACACTAATACTTGCCATGCTATATGTGATATGTGACACCTGATACTGATACTTGCCATGCTATATTTGACATGTGATACCTGACCCCGATACTTGTCAGCTACATTTATCACTTGATGTTAGACACCGATACTTGATATGTCATACTTGACACCTGCTCTTGACACACGGTATATAATATGCTTTCATGTGATACAAACACTTGGACCTGACATCATGACTCCTGACCGGACACTACCAGCCCTGATACCTGATTATATGACATATTCATGACTATCACTGTTACGGGGACATGACATGATTATTATATTATCATTACCGTATACTTGGTACTCCTGGACTCCTGTACTCCTGTATACTTGAACCCCTGAAATAGGGAGGCTCATGACTTTACTCCTAATATTATACTCCTGTTAACCCCCCCGTAATAGGATAACCATGAATATAGGATTACTATGAATACTCTGTGGACATTATCACTGGACAAATTATAATAAGTAGACAACTTACACTGGGATGGGGGAAACTGATTAGTACCGATATAGTCTCCATATTTATGATGGTCTTATAGTGTCGCGCGGCCATGTACTTGGATTCGACCTGGAGGCCACCAGGCGTTTCCGTGGAGTGTACTGGCACCCCTACCCCTTGCCTGTCGGTTGTACCATAAGCCCCTGGGCCTATTCCTGTGGGAGCGGTGACATCCTATTCCTTTTCGGGCGTACAATAAGTCCCGGTACCTAGCGGTACGTTCCGGCTCAGCACCGGATACTCCTTGACCGTTGTCCCGGGCATGTACGGGACCCATTCTAAGCATGGTTCATCGATCTTCATCAGTTCCCAATAACTTACTCCTTGGTCTGTATGTTGAGGTATGTGGGATAGGACACATACCGATGTATACAAATCAGATGAGTCTTAATAATTAATAATGACCTGCTCCTGATATATGACCAGCTATACTCTTGACCTATACTGCCCACCACTTATACTTGTGCTTCCATATTGTTTCATTATTATATTGTTATGAAGGAAAAGTCAGGTTATATAAACTCAGACTACAGTGGCGTGAGGTATAGGGTATATATATGAGGGTTTCCTTATTTGGATTATTCCTTCGACGTACTAATCTCACTGATCGGTAATGTGAGCTTATATAACTGACTTCCTGTAGTTACTTTACTTACTGTCTTATTTCATGTCCATACTTATTTATCGCGTGTTTAGTGTATTTATCACATGTTGCCATAATTGTCGCATGATTATGTATACCTATGCTCTCTATACCGTTTTCCATGCATGTTTTCCGGCTCAGAATTATTGATATACATATATTTACTTGATCTCGGATTTACTGTCATTTTCCTTTATGTTACTTGTCATTTCCTTTACCTGCGTGCCTGGACCACATCACTTGATCATGTACACGTGTGCCTGTTATGCACGCCATCTGGCTTTATTCTTTGTACTCGCTGGTTTGCTAACAACCCTGGATTCTCATGTCCAGATCTTAGAGTCTGGACCTTAGCCTTACTGTACCTGATCAGAGCGCGCAGCAGGAGCGTGAATTAGCAGTAACCTGTCCAGACCCACTTTCCAGCCTCTTCATGATCGGCTCGCGAGATTTTCATCTTGCCTCTCGTGAGTACTTTCCAGTATTTCATATTGTGCATCCTGCTTTTGTGCCTCTTAGTGATCATATATTCTTCAGATATTATATCATGCCTTGTGATAACTATGTACTGGTGTTATTATTGCTGGATTGTATATCACCACTGTGCTTCCGTACTCTGACCCCTACCTGTATTGATACTTAGCGTATATACTTTAGGGTATTTCTGACCTTCGTATATACGTCGCAGTAACGTCTCCGTACCCTCCGGATCGGGGCGTTACACCTATAGAGCCAGGCCCAGGGTCTGCTCTCTCAGGCCTAGCCGAGAGCAGGCCAAAGGTTTTGTTTTTTTTTTTCTTTTTTCCTGTGCTCGGCCCAGTGGCTGCCCAGGCCACTGGGCCTGGGCAATCCGGGTGCGGGTCTGCACCCGGGCCGGGACAGACCCAGCTGCACAGACCTAGGCTAGGTCTGTGCAGTCGCACTGCTCTCGGCCTTTGGCCGAGAGCAGTTGCTCCTGTATTATTCTTATTATTTTTTTAAATACAAACATACATACCTACCTACCTATATAAACTCGAATCTTTTCTAAATTTTTTTCATAATAATACCTTGATACATTACCATTTGTATTTAATTTAGATTGTTAAGGTTAAGTTCTAAATTTCTTTGTGGAAGGAAATTTGTTAATTAATTTATTTTTTATTTAATATGCAAATTATTTGATCGAGAAACCCAATTCTTTTTTTTTCTTTTTAATATTTTGAATTTTCCCTTTTTCTTTTTAGTTTTATACAATCTAATTGGGGTAATAAATCATTGCTTATATAGGTTTTATTTAAGCAAGGGTGTTGTAGTAATGATTCCTGGAAAATAAATATAAATTAAATTTTATGGATTTTTTTTCATACAGTTTATTTTATTTGCATATATATTAGATAAGATCAAAATTCATTACAAGAAGAAGTTTAAGCATAGTATATCATTAATTAATAATTCATTCAATTATCTAGATCTTAGGGGAATTTACGTTTCATGGTAGATTGTTAAATTCTATTTCAACCATTTAATCTAGATAAGAACAAATCAAATCATGATGCTTAAAATAAAATTCTTACTTCATAAAAAAAAAATTAAACCTACTTGTATAGATTCCCTTCATCTGCTCCTCAATCTCCAACTGCTCCTCAATCTCCAAGCTTGGTTCTTCCGTCACGATCAGCTCCAAGAAGCGGTGAAGGAATGAGGAAGAATGATGAATTAGAATTTTTTCTGACTATCGCTCTTTTCTTTCTTCTTTTTTTTTAAGAAACAGGATAAAAGAGTTACGGTAATATAATATGGTAGAATCTTTTAGATTAGGATTTTTAAGAATCAGTTAGTTAGGATAAAAATCCAGGTTGTTAAGATAAGAGATCCCTAAAGATTTCTTGAGATCTTTCAGTTAGAAATTTGAATTTTAAATTTGACTTTGGGTTGTTTAAAATAATTTAGCTCTCCTACTTAGTCACACGCCAATGTGGGATTATGGTTTAGATATTAGGATTTGGTACAAAAGAACGGAGTTTGAAACTTGATATAAACAAATACATATATATTTATTTATTTATTATTATTATCATTTTTTTTTAAGGTATTAAAAAACAAGAGTATTACACTAATTTCCCTGCCAAATGATCAAAAAGTGCTGGATGCAGTGTAAAGGATTGACGAGGTAAAGATCCGAGTTCAAATTAGTCCCCAAAGGGACACCGTGTACCTATTTCTTTAAAACTTTGTTATCGAATGTGTGCATGACATATTTTGATGTTCGATAGCTATATGAACAGAAATATTTGAACTATGGAATATGAAACATTACTCTGATTTATAAGCATTATACTTTTATGTTTCTAGACAACCTATGCTGCTCTAAATGACCAAAAGGCATGTATTTAGCTACAAGAATATTTAGTTTATATGCTAAATCACATGCCCCCTGATGACCATCATTTTATCTTTACTGCTCTTGATTGTTATTAAGCGAAGACGATCTTAACAATGGATATCTCACACTCCCATAGCGGTTACTCTAAACGCAGCTAAAACAAGTGGGAAGTCTTACAAGAATTTGGATGTGGTGGTCAAGAAAATGCTTCTTCGAAGGAATGAAAGACTTGGGCACTCTGAAAGCATCCTATTCTTGAGAAGATGACCTCGAGTCTGAATACTTCGCAGGATTACAATGCTTAATTTTGAAAAGAGAATGCATGCATCACTTTGTTGTATGAATTTCTTCCATCCCTTGTGTCTTGTGTTCTGTGAAGATTATGTTCATGTTCCAGGTTTTCTTACGTGCACTTATGTTATGCTTTTGTTTTATGCATGCATCTTATTTTCCTGCCATGTCTTGTGTGTAGGATTGATAGTGAACCTTGTCGTGTCTAGTCGAGCCCAGGCAACTAGCCTCAGGCACGGCTCATAGTACTGCATAGGTCCAGATCTATGCACACAAGTAACACTCTTCTGGATGCTGGCCTACTCACGTGCCCTATTAGGTGAGCATATAATGTTAGACTTATTATGTTTTAAAGTCTAATTTATTTTAGGCCTAATCAAGTCAATTGGATATTTGCACCCGCCCACTTAACCTATGTTGTTTGACCCAATAAAGAATTGATCAAACCTAAATGGTTTGGGTCTAGACACGTTTTCAATTACACTTAGCCATGGGTGTATTTAAATTAGAATGTGGGACTCATCACACGTGTGGAACTCGTGTTATAAATCAAGGGCCTAGATCTATGATGAGTTGAACTAGGATTTCTTGATGCTATATATATCATGAGTAGGGTTCCCTCTCCACCAACAAGAATAACTATCTCTCTTAGAGGCCTCTCATCTCCTCTAAGAATAAGGAAGAGTACTTGGTGGCTGGAGAGAAGAATCCTCTCCCTCAACTCCGGCGTCTTCGAGATCGTGCAATCTTCGGCAACCTCTTCGTGATGGAATCAGGTATGCCTAAAACCCTCCTTCCCTTTGATCATGATAAAGAGGCTTATATGTGTAGATCTTGCATAGATTAAATTTAGATCCAACAATTGGTATCAGAGCCTCCTCTTTATCAGATCATCGGGATATAAAGTAATAATTTTTTGATCTCGATTTATGAAAATTATGAATCTCTGTATTTAATTCAATAAAGATTATCTTTTGTGTCTCAAGTAATTGAATTAAATTAGAGATGATTAAATTAAATTCATGTATATATTTTTTATGATTTATATCTGTGTGTTATTATTATTTTTAATTCATAAAAAAAAAAAAAAAAATGCGTGGCCTGTCTGCATGCAGGCGCAGGCGCCTGCATGCAATGAAAAAAAAAAAAAAGATGTTAGATGCATGCGCTGGTTTCCAGCGCATGCATCATGAAGTGTTTTCCAAAAAAAAAAAAAAAAATTAAATTTGACATGGCCTGCATGCATGCAGACATGTGTCTGCATGCATGCACATGTAAGGCAAACGGGTCTTGTGAAGAATAATTTAAAAAAAAATGGTTAATTATTTTGAGTTTCATGAATTAATTAAGATTATGAGATTATCTAGGATTCGGATAGAGATTGAATTTTACTCTAATAAGGAAACCTACTACTAATTAATCTCATATTTAATTTCAATTGGGATTGTTGAGATTGATTTGGGTATTATGATTGAGATATAATTCTAGCCTATTAAGGATATTTTGGATAGAATTCTACTCAAATAAAGAAACCTAATCTCAATCAATCTCACATTAAGCTAATTGGGTTTTATTCAGTTTATTTAAACCCGACCTATTAAGGAAACCCATAAGTTAACCATTGCGGGTCGGGTCTGATTCAGACCCGATAAGCACTGCAGACCCGTTTTGCCAATAGAAACTTCAATTAGCCGTTACGGGCTCATACGACCTCTGTTTTGGGCATGTAAACAGCCGTTTCGAAGCTCTTGACGAGCACTACAGTATTACAGGAAGTATACATGACACAACAGTAGTTAGTTGACATAAAGAAGGTATTGAAGTGTTTGTTTATCATGGTTATGTGTACCCTTACATGCTTCCGCTTTTTCATCAATATTTATATTATTGCTTATATTATTTAGCATAATGAATATTGATGTTTACTACAGTTGATAACACACAGATAAAAAATATATACATGTTCAAGTTAAAGAATTTATAAAAGAGCTTATTTAATTGCGTATGTAGTTCATGCGGACAATAGCCGGCCCAAAGGAAGACTATTGTTTGGCCGAATTATGTACGGCTTCGGATACTTGATGTGGTTAATGCAAGTGGGAGAACCTTGATGTGTGATAATCGGCCCAAAGGAAGGTTGTCACACTATTGGCCCATATTGCATTACCCTCATCAACTAGTCCGATGGCGGAACAAGAATCCAGATGCATAAATTTGTGTGGCCCATGCGTGTGACAATCGGCCCAAAGGAAGATTGTCATTATGGCCGGGTCATTACATATATTATATGGCCAATATAGATTACTTAAACTTTAGGACCAATCCTATAAAGTGACAGTCGGCCCAAAGGAAGGCTGTTTTCTTACATAGGACCTAGACTTTAGGATATCTATATTGGGCCAGTACAGTGTTGGCATATAGAGACACAACTTGTTCTGAAAGTTTAACCGGCAGCTCTATCGGTTAAACTGGTTGCATTTTCTAAAATTCATTTTTTATGGCTATTACAGTAGAATTTTATTAAATGTAATGTTTATGTTAAACTGATGAGAAATTATATACTTATATAGTATAAATTGAATGGTACAAACTTTAAGAAGTGGTAAGACCACGTAAATGATCGTTCTTGAATTCATGCACCTAGAGTACACCTTAAAGATTGATGGATCTCTACTATCACTAATAAAAGTTCAATAAAGAAAGGTCAATTATGGTAAGTGGGAGAGATCTTACAAGATGTGTCTAATGGTCATAAAGTACACTATTCCTATAACTATTAGGAGTGCTATGCCCGATAAAGTCAGTGCTCACTTAGCATCCAGGGTAAACTTCTAATAAGAAAAGGAAAGTGAAACTAAAGGGAGGAACATAAACACCACTACAGTGGCTGATCCTAAGTGGCAAAAGTGCAGAAAAAGTAGCCTAAGGTCATTGCATACTTCTTCTGTAAGAAAGTAAGCCACCTTAAGTAGGAATGCATAAAGTATCAGAAATGGCTATTTAGCGGGTATATCTCATATTTATGTTTGTTCTGAAATTAATTTAGCTTTAGTGCCACTTGATATAAGGCTGATAGATAATTCACATAAGCGATTCAATGCGGAACTTTCAAACCCAAAAGAGGCCCAGCCCAGCTGAGCGATACGTATGCATGGGTGATGGAAATAAAGTTGCAATTAAAGCTATTGGAGTTTGTAGGCTTAAATTAGATTCTGATTTTTGTTTTAGATTTGGATGAGACTTTATATGAACCGTCCTTTTAGGCGGAATCATATTTCTTTTTCATTTGTTAGACAGATCTAGTTTTACTGTCACTCTTGATAATGAAATGCTTAGTCTACTTTTCAAATCTAAAGTTGTTAGTACTAGAATTCTGATTGATGGCTATATAAATTGAAAATTCATGCTTTATATACTGAATCTCTATATGTGAATAGCATAGGCACTAGAGAAAATTAATTAAAGAAACATTAGAAAGTTTGGTATTAGACGAAGTTCAGGTGTCTTAATTTGGTGTATACAGACATTTGTGGTCCATTCCCTACATTTTCTTGGAATGGTCATGAATATTTCACCACTTTTACAGACAATTACTCTCGTTATAGGTACCTACACTTGTTCCATGAGAAATCCCAATCATTGGACATATTTAAAGCCGTTAGATCTGATCATAGTGGTGAGTACTATGACAGATATGACGAATCAGGTAAATGTCTAGAACCATTTGTCAATTTCTGAAAGAGTGGTATTATCGCTTAGTACACCATATCAGGGACACCTCATCAAAATGGTATTACTGAGAGATAAAATCACACATTAAAGGATATGGTTAGGAGTATGATAGCTCACACTACTCTACCAGAGTCATTATATAGTGAAGCCTTAAAGATGGTTGTCACCTCCTTAATAGAATACCTTGCAAAATAGTAACTAAAACCCCGTATGAGTTACGGACTGGGAAATCTCTCAGTGTTAGGCATCTATATGTTTGGGGTTGTCCAGCGGAAGCTCGGCCATATATACCATATGAGAAGAAGTTGGACTCAATGATAGTTAGCTGTTTATGAGTAAGGTATTCTGAGAGGTATAAAGGCTTTAAGTTTTATTGTCCCTCCACTAAGAACATAAAGACGGATTGCTAAATTTTTTTGAGAATATTCAGAACAGTGGGAGTTAACTACATAAAGATTTCATATTTAGAAAGAACATATTGTTATACCCATGACAATTGTTCCAAATGATAAAGTAGTTGTTCCACTTCAAGATGAAAATACAGTTGCATCCTTACAAGATACATATACAGTTCATCCTGAAGTAGATCATACTGGTGAGGTAGAAACTGAAATTCTCAACCACAAGTGCCTAGGAGATCAACTAGGAAGAGGAGATCAGTCATTACAAATGACTATATAGTTTATCTCCAATAGCATGAGTTTGACATAAGGTTAGAGGATGACCCCACATCCTTAAATGAGGCCAAACTCAACATCACTCACTCCAGTAAGTGGTCAAATGCTATGAAAGACGAGTTAAAATCCATAAAGGACAATGATGTTTGGGATTTAGTAAGAGTTGCCTAAAGGAAAGAAACCGATTGATTGTAAATGAGTATTCAAAACCAAGCGGGATTCGAAAGGTAATATCAAAAGGTATAAGGCACATCTTGTCATAAAGGGATTCACTCAAAGAGAAGGCATTGACTATAAGGAGACTTTCTTCCTCTTTTTCATGAAGTATTCTTTTAGAATTATTATGGCACTGGTGGCTCACTTTGACCTGGAGTTATACCAAATGGATGTTAAGATTGCCTTTCTTAATGGTAGCATTAAGAAGGAAATCTATATGGTGCAACCATAAAGTTTTAAAGTGAAAGTTTCATAATATTTGGTTTGCAAATAAAGAAATTCATTTATGGTTTAAAGCAAGCATCCCGTCAATAGTATTTAAAATTTGATCAAGTAATATCCGACTTTGATTTTAAGGAAAATATAGTTGATCAATGTATTTACCATAAATTTAAAGGGAGTATATTTATATTTCTTGTGCTATATGTGGATGACATTCCATTAGCAAGTAACGATATAGATCTTCTACTTGAGACCAAGAGTTTTCTCTCAAAGAATTTTGAGATGAAAGATCTTGGAGACGCTTCTTTTGTGATAGGCATCCAGATTCAACGTGACAGGACACGTGGAATATTAGGTTTATCACAAAAGGCCTATATCGATAAAGTGCTAGATAGATATGGCATGAAAAATTTCTCTTTGGTGATGCGCCTGTCACTAAGGGAGATAAGTTAAGTCTACTCTAATGTCCCAAGAATGATCTACGGAAAGAGCAAATGAAAGACATTCCATATGCATTGGCGGTTGGATGTCTGATGTGTGCTCAAGTTTGTACCCATCCAGAATAGCATATACCATTGAGAAACTTGACAGAAACTTGATCAATCATGGGATTGATCTCTGGAAGACTATCAAGAAGGTTATGTGATATCAATAAAAGACTACATGAAATCTGATCAGTTGCAGCTGATTGGATACACAGATTCAGATTATGTTGGATGTATCGACAATAGGAAGTCCACTTTATTTTACATTTTCTTATTGTAGGAAGATGGTGGATTTAGTCGAGAGGCCATTACAGCTACACTGTGACAATGAGCTATAAAGCTCTACTGCAATAGAGACAAGAGTTCAGCAAAGTCGAAGCATATCGACATCAAGTTTCTTGTCATCAATGATAAAGTTCAGAATCATATTTTGTCTGTTTGATAGTGATGACACTATTCTTAACATTACAGATCCACTCATTAAAGGACTTTCACCTAAAGTATTCTTAGAGCATATTGCTCATATGGGGATGACTAGTTATTATGATATCCTGATTTCGTGGGAGTGGATAATTTAATGTAACAGACATTATTTCTAAGTGCACTTTATGGATATTTGTTGATTCTGATAAATAAATTTATAACTGCTTTTCCTAAAATTTATATTTTGCGCATTTGAGTTTGTTGAATTAGCAGTTAGACTCGTTGGAGTCATAAAGTAAGACTCGTTGGAGTCATAAAGTGGAAGCCAGTTGGAATGTACCTTATTTGATCAGAGGACATTTCCATGCCACACGTCCACATTTGATCTATGTCGTTAGGGGTTCTGAAACTTGTGATGTGGAAGGTCCTACCTCGATTATACGGAAGGTAACGATCGCCATGTTCGGTGGCAGGACTCTTAATGGACCAGATTGTTTTGAAACGTGGTTTGTCGGCGGTTAAAGTTTTGACGTCATAAAGTTATGCATAATATCTATTCAGTATGACTTGCTTGGCCCAAGTGGGAGATTGTTAGACTTATTATGTTTTAAAGTCTAATTTATTTTAGGCCTAATCAAGTCAATTGGATATTTGCACCCGCCCACTTAACCTATGTTGTTTGACCCAATAAAGAATTGATCAAACCTAAATGGTTTGGGTCTAGACACGTTTTCAATTACACTTAGCCATGGGTGTATTTAAATTAGAATGTGGGACTCATCACACGTGTGGAACTCGTGTTATAAATCAAGGGCCTAGATCTATGATGAGTTGAACTAGGATTTCTTGATGCTATATATATCATGAGTAGGGTTCCCTCTCCACCAACAAGAATAACTATCTCTCTTAGAGGCCTCTCATCTCCTCTAAGAATAAGGAAGAGTACTTGGTGGCTGGAGAGAAGAATCCTCTCCCTCAACTCCGGCGTCTTCGAGATCGTGCAATCTTCGGCAACCTCTTCGTGATGGAATCAGGTATGCCTAAAACCCCTCCTTCCCTTTGATCATGATAAAGAGGCTTATATGTGTAGATCTTGCATAGATTAAATTTAGATCCAACATATAATGCCTCCTTGTGTGCTTGAATCGTGTCCGCCCATTCGTGTTGTATTTGTGCTTCTTTGTTTATATTTTGTGCCTAACTAGAGAGAGAGATTACTACTACTTGTCGTTTGTGTTGAGAGTTGGAGTGAGGACGAGATGACAAATAGTTTAAATAAAAGCTAAGATCTAATTTAAATGACTAATAAACTAATAATTCATTAAATAGCATATATAATTGTGCTTTCAATTGAAGTCCAAGCAGAGCTCCATTCCCTAAATGGATCATATTGTGAGTTGTGCTTTGTTGGCCGAGACGAGCGCCGGTACAAAGTGGATTGTAAATTTAGAGATAGACACGACACAACACAAAGTACCATTTTCATTATTTATGTACTAAATTTCGTGCATTGTATTTTCTTTTCCGCCAGCACCAGAAGAAAAACACTTTATAAAAAGCCAAAAACAAAAAAAAACAAAAGAAAGTTTTACATATGAAAATTAAGAGGAAATGCTTAGCTAAGCAAAAAAAATTGAGAAGAAATGTCTCACATTATGAGCCTCAGAGTTAGTACCGTGGAGAATATAGAAATTTGTTTAGTGATGGCCTTGTCTCAGTCAAGAGTCAAGATCCGGCAGCTGGACAAGCGATCCATCTTAATTAGTATTCTACGGCTAACTTGTACAAATTTGAAGGCAAGGAACAGTCCTGTCTCATATGCATCTATTTTAGTCTCATAGCAGCCTGTCCAAGATGGGAAGTCCTCAGGTCCTGCTTAATTAATTAATCAAAATAGCTTCTACCTGCTTACTCGTTTGAAAAATTCAAAGATTTTGTTGTTCACTAGGTGTGGCCTCAATGGATAATTTCAACACTACGCCACCGTGCTGCTTCTATGAACTAATGGAACAGTTTGATATTAATCTCCTCAGCCTCGTTTGGCAACATAGTTTCTGAAGCTGAGGTTATGTTTCAGTTAAAATGCAACTGGGGTTTGTAACCGTACAAACCTAAGTTCATGAAAGCGGGATTACGTTGAAGTTAAAAAGAAAAATCTACTCAAAGTGGAACTTCAATACCTCTAGTTTTATAAGATTTTGGAGGTCTCCAAACCTCAATTTCAGTAACTCTCTCTTGACTCATAAAATAAGGATTAGATTTTGACTCTCCAAAGCTTAACTTCTGCGTGTTTTCTCAAATTAAGATGGGGCTAGTGTGCTCAATCATGCTCTGCTCAAAGAAAGAGAAACCCAAGCAACCATTTTAAGGGGACATGAGAAGCACACAGACAGTGCCCACTGCCATCACAGTAGAGGGCAAGCAAGGGGTGCCGTACTCTTCTCTGTGCTGTCCCTTGGTAGTCACTCCTCTGGTGCTTGTTCTTCTCTGCTCTGGGACAAACCATGCAACAGGTCCCAACACGTTTAAGCACAATGAACCGTGACAGCTAGCTATTTTGGAGACCATGAGACCACTTGTAATTAAATGTTGCACCACAAGGCTCTGACTTGGTCCGCAAGA
This sequence comes from Agave tequilana, assembly GCA_038442645.1. Taxonomy (NCBI): domain Eukaryota; kingdom Viridiplantae; phylum Streptophyta; class Magnoliopsida; order Asparagales; family Asparagaceae; genus Agave; species Agave tequilana. The sequence goes on along the minus strand of JAVJIF010032520.1, from coordinate 90,117 downwards.
TTGATATCTTGCCAAGATCTCTCGTAGATGTTTCCATGCAGTGGAATGGATGCATGCATGAGTTCTTAGTGACAACCATATTCTATAAAGAATGTTGCAATTTGTATAACTTATTAGATTTTAACTCTTCGTGGTTAAAATTTGAACTCCTGTAATTTCCTAAATTTTAACTCCTTGTGGTTACAACTGTTTATCTTAATCACTTGGATTCGTTTATGAGAAATAACTATAAAGAACATGGTTGAAACCAATAGAAATCACAACATTTCGAATCCAAAACTTTTAAAGGTATCAAAGCGAAAAGATCACGTTCTAACCCACCAAATAATTATCTAAAATTGTGTTTAGTTTCTTCTATTTCTTTCTTCACTTCCAATTTCTCACCCGATAAGAACATTGACAACCCGTTCTTAATTCATCATTCAAATAATTCAAGCGCTTCTCATGCTTCCTCTCCTCTCATCGGTGGCTCTTCCACACCCGATGCAATATATCAACTCGCAAAATATAAAAAATAAAATCGAAAGCCCCATTATGAATTCATTTTTTTATTTTCCATCGTTGAATGATTGTTAAATAGTGGATGATTGAATATAATCTCAGGCAACTTTTATATTAGAGATTAGCTGTCACTAGAGCCTGAGCTCAATGATAATGCGAGCATAATTCATCTTAATCTGCATAGTTTGGTCGTATATGTTAAAAATTGACAGACCCACTGTTTAGTTGGAAGAGCCAGCGATCCCTGAGGAGAGACTCTGACAACAAAAAGATGTCACTCTAAATTAATGTCATTGTAATTCAAGATTTAATTTTTTTTTTTTTTTTTTAACGTTTCTCTCCATCATGTGACGAAATAAATGACAATTATAAACTTCAAAAATATAATAAAAGTATTTCATCCAACAAATGAATTAGGAGTAAAGAATTACAACAAAATGAGGCATCCAAACCCTCTATGTTCGTGAGCTACAAATATATTAACATCATAACACTGAATTTTCTATTATTTTTAGTTATTCTAAATTAAGGTGGAGCAAGTAGCTGTTGAGGGGTCAAACAGCGCAGGCACCAGGTACTTTCTCCCGTGGGCCCCAATGGCATTGTAGCTGGCCCCACTGGTGGGGTCCATCAATAAATCTCCGGCGTATCCGGGGTACGCGCCCTTGCCGTAGACCCCGGGGCACGCTGACGCCGCTTCTAACGGCGCTTCTTTAGGTCCCTGGAAATACCCGTTGCCAAACGGGTTGGTAACGGTCCCCGCCAGCATGCTCGCCAAGTTGATCACCATGCCGTCAACTCCAACGTCTCCGTTAGGAGCGACCAACGGCGCGGTCTGGGGCCCGTACAGAGGCTGATGGAAGGGCCACGCGCACTGGCCGGGGCACTGGGTCGCCGAGTTACCGACCCAGATGTAAGTGAACCGGCTGACTTGGACCGCGGAGATGACCCGTGGGTCCCGCACCGGCTCAGGCAGAAGCCATCGACCGCCACTTCATCGGAGGTGAGGACCACGTTGATGGCGTACCTCTGGGCCCCTTTAGCTGCCAGCTTGGCTATGTGAGCGTCTGTAAGTGACTTCCCTAGCGAGTAAGACTCGTCGAGGATCTGGTTACCGAGGGTGAGCCTAGGCATTCTGGTTTTGGACGGAGCAAAGTACTTCTCCGTGGTCTTCCACCAGGCGGAGACCGAGGGCTGCTTCTGGCCACCGGCATTCTTGTATGAGGGAGAGAGGAGGCCACGAAGTCGGTGACGATGGCACGCTGGGAGGCGGTGAACTTACCGTACCAGATGAGGTTGACTGAGATTGGACCGGTGAGTAGAGCCCCTTTGTGATATGTCATGGTGAGGGGCTGTTCTTCTTCCATTAGGGCGGTAAGATGTCTCGCCCCATGAGAGAGTTGAAACATGAAGCAAGACAGAGTGAACCAGAGAAGAAAGAGGTTCACAGTAGTAGAAGAGGGAGAAGCCATAGTGAAAACTGAGAAATTGTGGTCAAGACTTGAGAAAGGATTGTGATTGAAGGTGGGGAAGAGGGAAAGGGGATTATATAGCGGTGAGAATACAATTTGAAGAATACAACAATATTTATTATGGAGAAGGTGAGAGGAAACGGAGAGCACAGAGATTCAAGGTAGGGCCCATCTCATGCATTGATTGGCCAGCTGTGGTTTTTGGGGTCATTTCTTGTGGTCCCCACCTCTTTGGAATAAACGGTTACTTAACGGCTGGAACCGAGTCACGTACACTGCGCGTACATGCTTGCTGTAGTATTGCACGAAAATTTGAAAAAAAAAATAATAATAAATTTCCGGAACTTTTGGAGCCATACTTTTTTGTATGGAGAGGTGCGCGTAAACTACAGCTGGAGCTGGAGCTGGAGGCGGGCAGTAGATTTATGTGGTGCGCGGGTTGAAATATAAATAAAAATGTGTCATAAAACAACTCGTGAATCAGGCAGCGGCATTGGATTAGGGACTGGATTAGATGTAACTTACTTGGTAATTGAGATATCTTAGAAGCTTAGTTTGTTGATTAAGACAGGAAGCACAATTAGCTCTGCTTTGAGGCAGCTGGCTCGTAGTTTACTTTCCAGTGTGCAAGTTCATTCCCCCCTTCACCCTTAAAATGAAACTAAACTGATCATTGCTTAATTTGAATTATTAACTTGAGGACAGTGATCAATTATGTACCCTATGCCAGAGCATCAACCCTAATATGGGAGCATCCTATGCTTGTCATGGGTTGTAATTTATGGGTCTCTCTCTCTCTCTCTCTCTCTCTCTCTCTCTCTCTCTCTCTCATATCCTATGCTTGTCTTGGGGCTGTAATTGGTGGACCTTCTCTCTCTCTCTCTCTCTCTCTCTGATTGTGTTGCTGGGATTTAGATTGAACAAATAGTCCCACATCAGTTAGACATGGGATAGTCTTTGGTATATAAGGATTTGAGCAACTCCACCTAGAAGCCTAGTTTTTTTAGAATGGTACCCCAAGTCCTTCAATTGGTATTAAAGTTATGCCCCAAACCTAGTCGTGTATGTGAGTAATGTTTGATAATAAAAAAAACGCAGAAGGCCACTTTAAAGCTTGTTGGGCTCTCGAGGATGAGGTTTGAAAATGGTGTGTACATGCATAACCTTGCAATTTGTGCTTTATGTAACGCGTGCTTCCACCCACGTGTAGTCCCATATGGTATGGTGCCCAAATCTTTCACGTGTTGGTGTCAAACTTTGGCGTGTTCAATCACAAATCACAATAAATTACTACTAGTTTGGCTAAGGCGTGACTCATGCATTGATGGTAGACGTAGAAGCGATCTATTAGAGACTAGTAGGCCGTTCGTTTGTCATGTTGAGCTGGCTCATTTTTGCGTTTCATTGGTGTCGTAGTTTTGAGGCTAGACATGACAAACAATCTTCATTTAGGACATTCATATCACCATCATCGAATTTTGATTTCAGTCCAAACTACTTGTGACTTCGTCTACTCGGAAACAAAGTCTTCAATACAGTTATTGCGTTGACTTACATTTTGTTAGTGTTGCTTAATTTGGAATTTGAATCGGTGCATATCTCGGTGGCGAAATGAAGGAGTAAGATGTTTTAATTTATTACTTCTGAAGATTTAACGAGGAGAAAAGTAAAGTTTGTAGATCGAAAAAACTTTACTTTTTGGAGATAACATTATAAGATTGTATTATTATTATTATTATTATTATTATTACAAGGAGCCATTCATTCAAATTATATTTGATTCCTGGAATGCCAATTCTCTGATTTGTAAGGCCCATCTTGTTGGAGGAGAGAGAATATTAAAGGAGGTGATGTGCTGTCGAAGATCGTCGTCGAGGAAGTCGACGACAAAAGCCGAAGAAGACAGCAGCAGAAACCAACAGAAAACAGCAGCAGCAGAAGGTCGGTCGACCGGACCGGTCGACCGACGTGCACAACGTGCACAGGTGTAGGCGGTCGACAGGACCGGTCGACCGCTCTCAAGGAGAAAACTCTCAGTGAGTTTCGGTCGACCGGCACGGTCGACCGACCTGGAAGAAGACCAAACTCTCAGCGAGAATCGGTCGACCGGAGCGGTCGACCGACCAGAAGAAATTAGTCTCAGTAAGTATCGGTCGACCGGACCGGTCGACCGATCGACGGGTTTGGGCAAAAATCTGCTGCTCCGCAAATTGCGGAGCAGCGAGTATAAATAGTATCTGGGCTGTTTCTAGGGTTTCTAACCTGCGAAAAAGTGAAGGCTTAGGGTTCTCTTGTACTAAAAGAGGCAAAAAACCATTGTAATCATCTTCCCTAATACAAATCTCTCCATTTGATTGCCCGAGGACGTAGGCACGTTGGCCGAACCTCGTTAGATCCTGTTTTTGCGATTGCTTGTTCTTCGTGGTTTGATTTCATTGTTCTTTGTGATTGAGATCGATTGGATCCTCTATTGGCTGTTGTCTCCCGCGCACAACAAGTGGTATCAGAGCATCTAGGTTGCTCTTTGGGATTTCTGTAGATCTGGAGGCCTCGAGATCAGATCCGGTGGAGATCGTGTGTCGATCTCAGATCTGAGGTATTGGGTGTTCGAGGGATCGTGTGTCGATCTCCGGAGGACTCAAGGAGGGTTTTTTGGATCGGTGGTGAAATAGATCTGGTGAGAAACTCGAGCTAGGGTTTCACGGGAGAGGTAAAAATCACATTTTTATCTCGGTAATAGATCTATTTTTTCAAGTTATTTGATCTTCCGCATAGTTAGAGGGTCAAGGAAAGAATCTCAATGGCAGAGGAAGTTGCATCTGTTAGAACAATGAATACTCACCCTAGAATCGAAGTTGTTAAGTTCAATGGCACTAACAATTTTGGGATGTGGAGGTGTGAGGTGATGGATGCGTTGAACGCATCTAATCTGGAGGATACTCTCCTATTGGAGAGGAAGAAGAACACTACTACCGATGAGGAATGGGCAAAGATGAATAGATCGGCATGTGGCTTGATTCGTTCATGCTTGACACAGGATATCAAATACCTTGTGCAACATGAGACGTCTGCAAAGAAACTGTGGGAAACCCTAAAAAAGAAGTACCTGACAAAGAGCGTGGAATCCAGGTTATAGCTTAAGAGTAAGCTGTATCAGTTCAGGATGAAGAGGGGGAGCACAGTAAATGAACACATAAACCGTTTACAAAGCTTCTTACAGATCTGATAAATGTGGATGTCAAGGTAGAAGGGAAGACAAGGCAGTCATTCTCCTGAACTCGCTCCCATCGGAGGAGTATGAGACATTCACCATGACGTTTATCAATGGTAGACAGACTTTGGACTACCATGAGGTGTCGTCTGCATTGATGAGCTATGAGACAAGGAAGAAGGAGCGGCATCCTTCTCAGTCAGGGTCATCAGCGGAGGCATTGGAGGTGAGAGGCAGAGGTTCATCTAGAAAGGGAAAGGAGATCAGGGGAAGATCGAAGTCCAGGCCAGGATTCAAGGATCTTAAAAGAAATCAGTGTGCTTTCTGCAAAGAGATTGGGCACTGGAAGGTTGACTGTCCAAAGTACAAGGGGAAGAAAAAGGAATCAAAATCTGAGGCAAATCTAGCAAGAGTGAAGAAGGCTGCAAGCAGTAAATCACAGGCAGATGGTTCAGATTCAGATTCTTCGGTGTTCTCCTTTTCAGTGACCGCTCCCGTCGTAGGCTACTCGGGGGATAATGAGTGGATCCTGGACACAGGTGCTACATATCATGTATGCCCTAATCGAGATTGGTTTACCAGTCTTGAGAAGTTGGAGGGATGTTCGGTCGTCATGGGCGATGATCATCCGTGCATCATGGAGGGTGTAGGCACTATTCCGATCAGGATGTTTGATAGGATGGTGAGGGAGCTGAAAGAAGTGAGATATGTACCTCAGCTGAAGAGGAACTTGATCTCTGTGGGTGCTTTGGAATCATTGGGGCTCGGAGTGTCTATTAAAGAAGGTGTTCTTAAAATGACAAAGGGCTCAATGGTGGTGTTGAAGGCCGACCGCCGGAACAATTTGTATTACTTGAAGGGTAGTACAGTGACAGGGCAGGTGGCAGCTTCTACCAGTCAGAAGGAAGATTCGACCCGGCTGTGGCACATGAGGCTGGGACATGCAGGGGAGAAATCATTGCAAGCTCTTGTAAGAAAGGGGTTGCTGAAGGGTGCAGAGACCTGCAAGCTGGATCTATGTGAACATTGCATCATAGGCAAGAAGACGAAGGTGAAGTTTGGCACAGCTTCACACTGCACCGAAGGCATTCTTGATTATGTTCACACAGACGTATGGGGACCTACCAAGACTGCATCAATTGGGGGAAACCACTATTTTGTGTCGTTCATCGATGATTATTCTAGGCGCTGCTGGGTGTACACTATGCGACACAAGAATGAAGTCCTAGAATTGTTTGTGAAGTAGAAGGCTAATTTGGAGAGAAGCACGGGAAGGAAGGTCAAGGTTCTCCGTTCTGATAATGGAGGAGAGTACAAATCAGATCCTTTCCAAAAGCTATGTCTTGATGAGGGCATAGAGAGGTACTTCACAGTAAGAGAAACTCCGCAACAAAATGGTGTGGCTGAAAGAATGAACCGGACTTTGCTAGAGAAAGTTCGGTGCATGTTGTCAAATGCAGGACTGTCAAAGAAATTTGTAATACCCCATCCTCTGCATACGTACACAGTTACGTATCTTGATTTTTGAGCATATTTCTTTTTATTTTTTTACTATTTGAATATTTACTAGTATAGCAGTACTGCATGATTTGATCTGTTTGGTATTTAGATTTGACTAATTTTAGTTTTAAATATTATTTCTTAATATATTAGATTTTTCATGATTTTCTAGAATTTTTCGGGATTAAGTTGTAAATCTTCAAAACGATGTCGGCCAGCATCACTGGTTGATTTCAGGAATTTTAATTTGTAATTGGAATCAAATTTATGGATTCCGCTTTCATATTCCTTCTTAAAATTATATTTTCTTCCTTCGAGCATTTTCTGGGAATTTTCAGATTTTATCGAAAATCTAGCTTACCCGGTGTGGACACCGTTCATAGTGGACTCTAGGATTTTTATTTTAAAAATGGGATTGAATTTCTGAAAATCGATTTCACCATAAATCGTTTTATAATATTTGTGATTTTTGTGAATTTTTGGGAAGCTTTCCGAGACACTTCAATTTTTGGACCTTTCCAGACTTCTCGGTATTTTCCCAGATATCGGGAAATCATTTTACTATTTCACTTCTCTTCTTTTTTCCATTTCTCTCTCTCCTTCCTCAAACGCGAGTTTTGGCCTACTGGATCCATCATTAAATGCGGAGACCCTTCCCTTGCTGCATTTAAGGCTTATGGGCTAAAGCAACTCAAGTCCAATCAACCATGCCCTTGTCCTTTTCTCTGAAACGCAGCCCTTTGCGTTTTCTTCTGAACGCAACATTGAATCCCGCGTTTGGCTTCTTTTGCCTAGACGCAGCCTTGAGACGCAGCATTCTTTGGAGGGAAGTGAGGATGGCAATTATTATATTGTTTTCCCCCTTCTATATAAATGCACTCCCATCTTCTCTCTCATTGTTTCCTTCATCTTTTTTGTTCCAGCAAGCTCCAACAGCCACCACAACCCCCCCAAGCTCCTTGGCCGGCCATCACCACCACCCACCAAAGCCATTTTCTCCACCACAAATCCCTCTACTTCATTCTACTCCATCTCCTCCTCCATTTTTAACAACAAACACCATCTTCTTCAACCTCTTTCACCAAGAGAACCTCAAAGAACCCACTTTCACCAAAAAGCTTCACCACCATTTCCACCACCACCAGCACCACCTTAGCCTCCACCAAGCGTACCACCTTCACTTCCTCGACAACCTCTTTCTAACGGACTATAGTTTCGTCCCCCGCAACAACGTTTGCAAGATCCCGTTTTGGCTTGATGAACTAGACTTGCACCTCCATCTTCTCCAAAGCAACCACAACCCTTTCCATCAACTTGTGAGAACCGGCACCCTCCTGTTGGATTGGGACCGCGTTTCTCTGCGTCGGACGCACCTTAGGCGAGTAATTCTACTCGCCATGACTTGATATTATTTCATGTTTGTAACAAACACAGCCCTCGAATATTTGGACCTGTTCTCTGTTCTGAACCTCTATTAGTCGACTTGGCCCAAACGCAAGTCGACTAACCCTTTGAAACCCAGCTCTCAAATAATAGGATCTGCTCAGTTTTGAACTTCATTAGTCGACTTGACCAATTTATCAGTCGACTAATCCTTTGGAAACGCACCCTTGATTCTGAAACGCGGCATAGTTAGTCGACTACTCCCTTGCGTCCAGTCGACTAGCCTTTCTCTGCAAACGCAGCTCTTTGAAACGCACTTTATTAGTCGACTTGGTGTTTTCCCCTAGTCGACTAACTTCCCTTCTGAAAACGCGGTTCCTTGAAACGCAGATTTCCCTAGTCGACTACCTACTGTTCCTAGTCGACTAACGCAGCTTCTTGAAACGCGGCTCTTCGAGACGCAGACTTGACCAGTCGACTAACCCAAACGCCTTAGTCGACTAACTTTCCTCTGAAAAACGCAGCTTTCCCAAACGCAGCTTTCTTAGTCGACTTGTTCCCTTTCTATAGTCGACTAACTCTTTCATGAGTCGACTACTTGTCTTTCCTAGTCGACTAACCTTGACTATTTATTATGGTTAATTACTTCTTTGATTATGAACATTATCTTTGGATCATGTATATTATGTTGCTATTTGCGAGGCTTGTTACTTGATGAATATCACCTCTTATCATGCTATCTATCAACATAAGGCATGATACACATGACTTTCATAATTATCACGATAACGGGAATGATGACCTGACAGCTTGACAGTACAACTATACTCCTGATACACATGTGATACATTATAGTACTAACCAGTACTCCTGATATACCTGCATTCATGACATTCCTGACTTGTTCTTGCTCATTCCCAGAATCTGATAAATCATCTAATAAATCATAATGAGACAACTTGCATCGGGTCGGGGGAAATATGCGGCTATCAATATGTGTTCGTGTTTACAGTGGTATTAGGTATGTTGTGCAACTAAATTTTCGGTCTGACCTGTGGGCCTCCAGGGGACCGAGGGGAGAGCTGGCTCCCTCATTCCTGGTACCATCATGATAAGGGCATACATAAGACCCTCCTGAATCGCCTTGCGGCAGGTTCCGTCACCAAGCAACGGAACACCCTGGGCCGTGGTCCCGGTATGTACGGGACCCACTGTAAACATAGTTCGTTGATACCCCCGCTGGTTTCCAATAACAACCTTGCTTTACTCGGATATGGATCTATGTGTGCTGGGACGCTAGTTCACATAGCTAGATATCAGGGTAAGACGAGTAGTAGTAAAATAATAATAATATAATAATAAGAGACGTTAACTGTGGTTGTTGTATGCGCTTGGATTACGGTAACATGAGATGAAGGTATATAGATGAGGGTTTCCTTGTTTGGATTATCCCCTCGAAGTACTGGTCTCATGGAGCTGTAGCCTAAGCTTATACAATGCCCTTACGTTTATAACATGCTATGCTCCTTTTACTTGCTGGATGATTATTCTTGATATTGTACCAACCCTCATGTTCATGTTTCTGTTGCCACTCGGCTGTTACCTGCTCTACTTGTTGGGAGGTCCTGACTCCCTTGAATTTGTATGTTCAGGTTCCGAACCTTGGATCGAGGTGGAGCCTTCTGTGGAGGACCAGGCTTTCCTTTCCGAGCAGGCTGATTAGTCTCGGTTGCTGTCATCCCAGACTTTCCTTTTGGCTCGCGGGACCTTTCTTCAGCTCGTGAGCATCCTTGTAATTATCTTGTAAATCGTACTTTTGAGTTTGGTTGTGATATATGATGCATGCGATATGTAAATATATGTCACATTCTGTGATAACCTTGTACCTTGTACTTCTTATGTTGGCATATGAAAGGACGCTACGCTTTGTCGTACTCTGATTCTTGTTTGTACTGATGCTTAGCGTATATACGTAGGGTATTTCTGACCTGCGTATGTACGTCGCAGTGACGTCCCCGTAGCCTTGGAATCGGGGCGTTACAGGTTGGTATCAGAGCCTAGGCTCTCACACCTATAGTACAATCAAGTAGCAAATTAAAGGAATTTGCCATTGCCAACTACAATGTACAAGTTATCTAGTCCTTCTTGATTCCTTTCCTTGTGTCCTAAAATCCTTCCATCTTTCCAGTTTCCAGTCTCCTTTTTACCAACATAAGTATGGATAGAAGGACGAGTCGTAACAATGCCGGACAAGCATCGAATGGACCCGCGGGGGAGAATGTTGAGATTCTAAGGGTTATCCAGACTATGATGGAGAATCAGCAACAACAGACGGAACTCCTTCGGCAAGAGTTAGCAACTCCCAAGGAACAAAGGCCGGGGAATGTATCAGACTTCAGGCGGTTACAACCGGCGATATTCACGGGAGGAGAGAAACCATAGATGCTGAACAATGGCTGGTTGACACCACAGATCTGTTGAACGCAGCCCGGGTCCCAAAAGAAAATCAAGTGGAAGTCGCCAAAATTCAACTTAAGGATGTAGCCAGGACCTGGTGGCTAGCTGAAGAAGCAAGACTAGAAAAACCTGTCACTTGGGACCAGTTTTCCCAAAGCTTCTATAATAGGTTTTTCCCCGCCACAGCACAGAAAGAGATGGAGGAACAGTTCATCCGACTTCAACAATGGAACCGGTCTGTAGATGAGTATGCCGCTGAGTTCTTAGGCTGAGCCGCTTTGCTCCATATATGGTGGCTGATGAGGAAAAGCGGGCGAGTAGGTTCCAACAGGGTTTGCGAATGGACATTCAAATCCTCTTAATGCCCCAACAGCTGAAAACCTATTCCCAAGTCCTTACCATAGCTCGAGAGGTGGAGCGAGGACTGGAGAAAGGGAAATCTAACATGATAAGGAACCAGGCCATGAAGAGGCCATTTCCACCTGCAGGGAGAGGAGGTCCATTCAGAACAGCAAGAGCTCCAGCCATGAGACGACCGTTTCGACCAGCCCCCTTTCCAGTAAACCAATCATTTTCTTATTGTAACTATTGCCAGAAACCAGGTCACTCCCGACAAAATTGCCGTAGGGCAAATGGGTTATGCCTGGTATATGGTTCCCGAGATCATTCAATGGAAGTCTGTCCCCACAAAAGAACGGAGATGGTCAACCAAGCATTGCCAGCACTTCCAGGGCCAGATGGACAGAGGAACCAAGGACCAATGGTTAGGAGAGCTCTTCCCCTCCCCCACTACAAGTTAACCGCCCAGTCCAGAGGGGAGTTAGAAATGCAGCAGGTCGTGGAAGAGGACGAGCCTACAATTTGACAGTGGAAGAGGCCGAAACTTCTGGAGATGTGGTAACAGGTAAGATTATGGTGCACTCTAAACCTGTCTTAGCACTCTTTGATTCTGGCGCTTCTCATTGTTACATATCAGATAGTTTCATTGCTTTGAACTCTATACCTGTTGAATATCTAGACCACCAGTGGGAGATTAGTACCGGTAACGGAGTAGTCATCTCTAATAGGGTTTGTGTAGATTGTCCGGTGGAACTGTGTGGCAGAACATTAACAGCGGATATGCTCGTGCTGGATACTAAAGGGTATGACGTAATCTTAGGCATGACTTGGCTCAGTAAATATCATGCAGTCATTGATTGTCGGAACAAGAAAGTCATTTTCAGAATGCCACTTCAGCCTGAGTTCCAATTTGAAGGAGAACACAAACTTGACAAGGGAAAAACACAGATGACTATTGGTGAGATCCAGAAGAAGAGAGTGCCAGTTTGGAATGAGTTTCCAGAAGTATTTAAGGAGATCTCAGGACTTCCACCCGATAGAGTAATCGAGTTTTCTATTGATATCCTTCCAGGTACAGCTCCGATATCCAAAGCCCCATACAGAATGGCACCCACTGAGTTGGAGATTCTAAAGAGGCAACTGCAAGAATATTCTGACAAGGGATTGATTAGACCAAGTGCTTCACCATGGGGAGCTCCAGTGCTATTAGCCCACAAGAAAGACGGTGGTAAGAGATTGTGTATAGACTACAGAGAGTTAAACAAAGTTACCATCAAGAATAAGTACCCCTTACCAAGAATTGATGATCTGTTTGACCAACTTCATGGAGCTCGGGTATTCTCAAAATTGGATTTGCAATCAGGTTATCATCAGCTAAAGGTAAAGAAAGAAGATGTTCCGAAGACAGCATTCAGGACTCGTTATGGCCATTATGAGTTTCTAGTTATGCCCTTCGGAGTCACCAATGCCCCCGCAGTTTTCATGGATTTGATGAACAGAGTGTTCTCATCATATTTGGATCAATTTGTGGTTGTTTTCATAGACGACATCTTGATTTACTCGAAGAACGACAGGGAACATGCAGACCACTTGAGATTAGTATTACAGACTCTCCAACAGGAACAACTTCATGCTAAGCAAAGCAAGTGTGAATTCTGGTTAAATAGTGTGGCCTTCCTTGGACACATAATTTCAGAAGAAGGAATTTCGGTAGACCCCAGTAAAATTCAGGCGGTAAAGGACTGGCCAATTCCAAGGACAGTAACAGAAATTAAGAGTTTTATTGGATTAGCCGGATATTACAGGCGCTTCGTCCAAGATTTTTCTAAGATTGCAGCCCCGTTAACGAAGCTCACCCGGAAAGGAGAAAAATATATATGGACCGAGGAATGTGCTACAGCATTTGAGCAATTAAAGGAAAGACTCATTACAGCTCCAGTCTTGAAGACTCCCTCAGGAACAGGAGGAATGGTTATATACAGTGATGCATCCGGGAAAGGCCTAGGATGTGTATTAATGCAGCATGGTCATGTCATAGCTTATGCATCTAGGCAATTGAAACCACATGAGAGGAATTACCCAACTCATGACTTAGAGCTGGCAGCGGTAATATTCGCATTGAAAATCTGGAGGCATTATCTTCTGGGAGACAAGGTGTTAATCTACACAGATCACAAGAGTCTAAAGTATATTTTCACGCAGAAGGAATTAAACATGAGACAGAGACGGTGGCTTGAATTGATGGCAGATTATGACATAGACTTACAGTATCATCCGGGCAAAGTCAACACAGTACCAGATGCATTGAGCAGGAAGCCAGAAAATAGAATGCTAGTACGACTCACACAACAGAAGGAGTTGATTCAGGATATCATAAAACTGGACTTAATGATAGTACAAGGAATTGATAAAACGGGACAGTTGATGACCTTTCAGATCCAGTCAACCCTGATGGATGAAATTAAAGAAGCTCAGAAAGAAGACCCCAGATTGCAGAAGTTCAGAGCTCAAATAGAAGCTGGATTGAGAACTGACCTCCGTATTCATTCAGACAACGCATTATATTTTGGTAATAGAATTTGTGTTCCCCAAGGAGAAGTTCGACGGAAAATTTTGGCAGAGGCACATAGTTCGGCTTATTCCATACACCCAGGAGGAAATAAGATGTATCAAGATTTGAAACAGAAGTTTTGGTGGAATGCTATGAAGAGGGAGATAGCCCAGTATGTGGCCAAGTGCTTAGTTTGCCAACAGGTAAAGATAGAACACCAGAGAACAGCTGGATTCCTTCAGCCCTTACCAATACCCGAGTGGAAGTGGGAACATATCACCATGGATTTTGTTACAGCACTACCCCGCAGTCCTAAGGGTAACAATGCAGTATGGGTGATCGTTGACCGTCTCACAAAATCAGCTCACTTCTTACCATTCAGAGTAGGTCAGTCAACAGAAGTTCTGGCAGACAAATATATGAGAGAAATAGTTCGTCTACATGGAGTCCCAGTTAGCATCGTGTCAGATAGAGATACAAGATTCCGATCTCATTTCTGGGAAAGTCTCCAAGAGAATTTAGGAACTCGTCTGAAATTCAGTACTTCATATCACCCCCAGACAGACGGACAATCTGAACGGACTATCCAGATCCTTGAAGACATGTTACGAGCCTGCATGATAGAATTTAAAGGGTCATGGGAAGACTACATTCATTTGGTGGAATTTTCTTATAATAACAGCTATCAGGCCAGTATCAAAATGGCACCATATGAGGCATTGTATGGCAGGAAATGCAGATCACCGATATGTTGGGACGAAGTCGGCGAAAGAAGACTTATGGGACCAGACATTCTAGTTCAGACAACAGACAAGGTCCGAGTTATCAGAGATCACCTCCGGGCAGCACAGAGCCGACAGAAGAGTTGGGCTGACACAAATAGAAGACCCTTGGAATTCAAATCAGGTGATCATGTATTTTTGAAGATATCACCCACAAAAGGGGTAATCCGGTTCGGTACTCGTGGTAAACTTAGTCCGAGATACATCGGCCCATTCGAAGTTTTGGATCGCGTGGGAGATGTGTCTTACCGTTTGGCATTACCGCCATCTTTGGAAGGAGTACACAATGTATTCCATGTATCACAGTTGAGGAGGTATGTCAAGGATGAGAGTCACATTCTAGATCACTCAGAATTGGAATTGCAGCCAGATCTGTCTTACGTAGAGCAACCGATGGCCATCCTGGACAAAAGTGTTAAGACCCTGAAGAGTAAGGCAATACCACTAGTATTGGTTTCTTGGAATAGGCATGTGCCAGGAGAAGCCACATGGGAACGAGAGGACGTTATTCGTGAGCGATATCCCCATCTATTTACAACTTAGTTGGTAAAACCCTTTCTTCCTATTCTCTCTACCGTCATCTTCCCCTTCTTGAAATTTCGAGGACGAAATTTTTTGTAAGGTGGATAGAGTGTAATACCCCATCCTCTGCATACGTACACAGTTACGTATCTTGATTTTTGAGCATATTTCTTTTTATTTTATTTTCTACTATTTGAATATTTACTAGTATAGCAGTACTGCATGATTTGATCTGTTTGGTATTTAGATTTGACTAATTTTAGTTTCAAATATTATTTCTTAATATATTAGATTTTTCATGATTTTCTAGAATTTTTCGGGATTAAGTTGTAAATCTTCAAAACCGATGTCGGCCAGCATCACTGGTTGATTCCAGGAATTTTAATTTGTAATTGGAATCAAATTTATGGATTCCGCTTTCATATTCCTTCTTAAAATTATATTTTCTTCCTTCGGGCATTTTCTGGGAATTTTCAGATTTTATCAAAAATCTAGCTTATCCGGTGTAGACACCGTTCATAGTGGACTCTAGGATTTTTATTTTAAAAATGGGATTGAATTTCTGAAAACCGATTTCACCATAAATCGTTTTATAATATTTATGATTTTTGTGAATTTTTGGGAAGCTTTCCGAGACACTTCAATTTTGGACCTTTCCAGACTTCTCGGTATTTTCCCAGATATCGGGAAATCATTTTACTATTTCACTTCTCTCTTTTTTCCATTTTTCTCTCTCCTTCCTCAAACGCGAGTTTTGGCCTACTGGATCCATCATTAAATGCGGAGACCCTTCCCTTGCTGCATTTAAGGCTTATGGGCTAAAGCAACTCAAGTCCAATCAACCATGCCCTTGTCCTTTTCTCTGAAACGCAGCCCTTTGCGTTTTCTTCTGAACGCAACATTGAATCCCGCGTTTGGCTTCTTTTTGCCTAGACGCAGCCTTGAGACGCAGCATTCTTTGGAGGGAAGTGAGGATGGCAATTATTATATTGTTTTCCCCCTTCTATATAAATGCACTCCCATCTTCTCTCTCATTGTTTCCTTCATCTTTTTTGTTCCAGCAAGCTCCAACAGCCACCACAACCCCCCAAGCTCCTTGGCCGGCCATCACCACCACCCACCAAAGCCATTTTCTCCACCACAAATCCCTCTACTTCATTCTACTCCATCTCCTCCTCCATTTTTAACAACAAACACCATCTTCTTCAACCTCTTTCACCAAGAGAACCTCAAAGAACCCACTTTCACCAAAAAGCTTCACCACCATTTCCACCACCACCAGCACCACCTTAGCCTCCACCAAGCGTACCACCTTCACTTCCTCGACAACCTCTTTCTAACGGACTATAGTTTCGTCCCCCGCAACAACGTTTGCAAGATCCCGTTTTGGCTTGATGAACTAGACTTGCACCTCCATCTTCTCCAAAGCAACCACAACCCTTTCCATCAACTTGTGAGAACCGGCACCCTCCTGTTGGATTGGGACCGCGTTTCTCTGCGTCGGACGCACCTTAGGCGAGTAATTCTACTCGCCATGACTTGATATTATTTCATGTTTGTAACAAACACAGCCCTCGAATATTTGGACCTGTTCTCTGTTCTGAACCTCTATTAGTCGACTTGGCCCAAACGCAAGTCGACTAACCCTTTGAAACGCAGCTCTCAAATAATAGGATCTGCTCAGTTTTGAACTTCATTAGTCGACTTGACCAATTTATCAGTCGACTAATCCTTTGGAAACGCACCCTTGATTCTGAAACGCAGCATAGTTAGTCGACTACTCCCTTGCGTCCAGTCGACTAGCCTTTCTCTGCAAACGCAGCTCTTTGAAACGCACTTTATTAGTCGACTTGGTGTTTTCCCCTAGTCGACTAACTTCCCTTCTGAAAACGCGGTTCCTTGAAACGCAGATTTCCCTAGTCGACTACCTACTGTTCCTAGTCGACTAACGCAGCTTCTTGAAACGCGGCTCTTCGAGACGCAGACTTGACCAGTCGACTAACCCAAACGCCTTAGTCGACTAACTTTCCTCTGAAAAACGCAGCTTTCCCAAACGCAGCTTTCTTAGTCGACTTGTTCCCTTTCTATAGTCGACTAACTCTTTCATGAGTCGACTACTTGTCTTTCCTAGTCGACTAACCTTGACTATTTATTATGGTTAATTACTTCTTTGATTATGAACATTATCTTTGGATCATGTATATTATGTTGCTATTTGCGAGGCTTGTTACTTGATGAATATCACCTCTTATCATGCTATCTATCAACATAAGGCATGATACACATGACTTTCATAATTATCACGATAACGGGAATGATGACCTGACAGCTTGACAGTACAACTATACTCCTGATACACATGTGATACATTATAGTACGAACCAGTACTCCTGATATACCTGCATTCATGACATTCCTGACTTGTTCTTGCTCATTCCCGGAATCTGATAAATCATCTAATAAATCATAATGAGACAACTTGCATCGGGTCGGGGGAAATATGCGGCTATCAATATGTGTTCGTGTTTACAGTGGTATTAGGTATGTTGTGCAACTAAATTTTCGGTCTGACCTGTGGGCCTCCAGGGGACCGAGGGGAGAGCTGGCTCCCTCATTCCTGGTACCATCATGATAAGGGCATACATAAGACCCTCCTGAATCGCCTTGCGGCAGGTTCCGTCACCAAGCAACGGAACACCCTGGGCCGTGGTCCCGGGTATGTACGGGACCCACTGTAAACATAGTTCGTTGATACCCCCGCTGGTTTCCAATAACAACCTTGCTTTACTCGGATATGGATCTATGTGTGCTGGGACGCTAGTTCACATAGCTAGATATCAGGGTAAGACGAGTAATAATAATAATAATAATAATAATAAAAGACGTTAACTGTGGTTGTTGTATGCGCTTGGATTACGGTAACATGAGATGAAGGTATATAGATGAGGGTTTCCTTGTTTGGATTATCCCCTCGAAGTACTGGTCTCATGGAGCTGTAGCCTAAGCTTATACAATGCCCTTACGTTTATAACATGCTATGCTCCTTTTACTTGCTGGATGATTATTCTTGATATTGTACCAACCCTCATGTTCATGTTTCTGTTGCCACTCGGCTGTTACCTGCTCTACTTGTTGGGAGGTCCTGACTCCCTTGAATTTGTATGTTCAGGTTCCGAACCTTGGATCGAGGTGGAGCCTTCTGTGGAGGACCAGGCTTTCCTTTCCGAGCAGGCTGATTAGTCTCGGTTGCTGTCATCCCAGACTTTCCTTTTGGCTCGCGGGACCTTTCTTCAGCTCGTGAGCATCCTTGTAATTATCTTGTAAATCGTACTTTTGAGTTTGGTTGTGATATATGATGCATGCGATATGTAAATATATGTCACATTCTGTGATAACCTTGTACCTTGTACTTCTTATGTTGGCATATGAAAGGACGCTACGCTTTGTCGTACTCTGATTCTTGTTTGTACTGATGCTTAGCGTATATACGTAGGGTATTTCTGACCTGCGTATGTACGTCGCAGTGACGTCCCCGTACCCTTGGATCGGGGCGTTACAGGTTGGTATCAGAGCCTAGGCTCTCACACCTATAGTACAATCAAGTAGCAAATTAAAGGAATTTGCCATTGCCAACTACAATGTACAAGTTATCTAGTCCTTCTTGATTCCTTTCCTTGTGTCCTAAAATCCTTCCATCTTTCCAGTTTCCAGTCTCCTTTTTACCAACATAAGTATGGATAGAAGGACGAGTCGTAACAATGCCGGACAAGCATCGAATGGACCCGCGGGGGAGAATGTTGAGATTCTAAGGGTTATCCAGACTATGATGGAGAATCAGCAACAACAGACGGAACTCCTTCGGCAAGAGTTAGCAACTCCCAAGGAACAAAGGCCGGGGAATGTATCAGACTTCAGGCGGTTACAACCGGCGATATTCACGGGAGGAGAGAAACCACTAGATGCTGAACAATGGCTGGTTGACACCACAGATCTGTTGAACGCAGCCCGGGTCCCAAAAGAAAATCAAGTGGAAGTCGCCAAAATTCAACTTAAGGATGTAGCCAGGACCTGGTGGCTAGCTGAAGAAGCAAGACTAGAAAAACCTGTCACTTGGGACCAGTTTTCCCAAAGCTTCTATAGTAGATTCTTCCCCGCCACAGCACAGAAAGAGATGGAGGAACAGTTCATCCGACTTCAACAATGGAACCGGTCTGTAGATGAGTATGCCGCTGAGTTCTTGAGGCTGAGCCGCTTTGCTCCATATATGGTGGCTGATGAGGAAAAGCGGGCGAGTAGGTTCCAACAGGGTTTGCGAATGGACATTCAAATCCTCTTAATGCCCCAACAGCTGAAAACCTATTCCCAAGTCCTTACCATAGCTCGAGAGGTGGAGCGAGGACTGGAGAAAGGGAAATCTAACATGATAAGGAACCAGGCCATGAAGAGGCCATTTCCACATGCAGGGAGAGGAGGTCCATTCAGAACAGCAAGAGCTCCAGCCATGAGACGACCGTTTCGACCAGCCCCCTTTCCAGTAAACCAATCATTTTCTTATTGTAACTATTGCCAGAAACCAGGTCACTCCCGACAAAATTGCCGTAGGGCAAATGGATTATGTCTGATATGTGGTTCCCGTGATCATTCAATTGAAGTCTGTCCCCACAAAAGGATGGGAATGGTCACCCAGCATTACCAGCACTTCCAGGGCCAGATGGACAGAGGAACCAAGGACCAATGGTTAGGAGAGCTCTTCCTCCTCCCCCACTACAAGTTAACCGCCCAGTCCAGAGGGGAGTTAGAAATGCAGCAGGTCGTGGAAGAGGACGAGCCTACAATTTGACAGTGGAAGAGGCCGAAACTTCTGGAGATGTGGTAACAGGTAAGATTATGGTGCACTCTAAACCTGTCTTAGCACTCTTTGATTCTGGCGCTTCTCATTGTTACATATCAGATAGTTTCATTGCTTTGAACTCTATACCTGTTGAATATCTAGACCACCAGTGGGAGATTAGTACCGGTAACGGAGTAGTCATCTCTAATAGGGTTTGTGTAGATTGTCCGGTGGAACTGTGTGGCAGAACATTAACAGCGGATATGCTCGTGCTGGATACTAAAGGGTATGACGTAATCTTAGGCATGACTTGGCTCAGTAAATATCATGCAGTCATTGATTGTCGGAACAAGAAAGTCATTTTCAGAATGCCACTTCAGCCTGAGTTCCAATTTGAAGGAGAACACAAACTTGACAAGGGAAAAACACAGATGACTATTGGTGAGATCCAGAAGAAGAGAGTGCCAGTTTGGAATGAGTTTCCAGAAGTATTTAAGGAGATCTCAGGACTTCCACCCGATAGAGTAATCGAGTTTTCTATTGATATCCTTCCAGGTACAGCTCCGATATCCAAAGCCCCATACAGAATGGCACCCACTGAGTTGGAGATTCTAAAGAAGCAACTGCAAGAATATTCTGACAAGGGATTGATTAGACCAAGTGCTTCACCATGGGGAGCTCCAGTGCTATTAGCCCACAAGAAAGACGGTGGTAAGAGATTGTGTATAGACTACAGAGAGTTAAACAAAGTTACCATCAAGAATAAGTACCCCTTACCAAGAATTGATGATCTGTTTGACCAACTTCATGGAGCTCGGGTATTCTCAAAATTGGATTTGCAATCAGGTTATCATCAGCTAAAGGTAAAGAAAGAAGATGTTCCGAAGACAGCATTCAGGACTCGTTATGGCCATTATGAGTTTCTAGTTATGCCCTTCGGAGTCACCAATGCCCCCGCAGTTTTCATGGATTTGATGAACAGAGTGTTCTCATCATATTTGGATCAATTTGTGGTTGTTTTCATAGACGACATCTTGATTTACTCGAAGAACGACAGGGAACATGCAGACCACTTGAGATTAGTATTACAGACTCTCCAACAGGAACAACTTCATGCTAAGCAAAGCAAGTGTGAATTCTGGTTAAATAGTGTGGCCTTCCTTGGACACATAATTTCAGAAGAAGGAATTTCGGTAGACCCCAGTAAAATTCAGGCGGTAAAGGACTGGCCAATTCCAAGGACAGTAACAGAAATTAAGAGTTTTATTGGATTAGCCGGATATTACAGGCGCTTCGTCCAAGATTTTTCTAAGATTGCAGCCCCGTTAACGAAGCTCACCCGGAAAGGAGAAAAATATATATGGACCGAGGAATGTGCTACAGCATTTGAGCAATTAAAGGAAAGACTCATTACAGCTCCAGTCTTGAAGACTCCCTCAGGAACAGGAGGAATGGTTATATACAGTGATGCATCCGGGAAAGGCCTAGGATGTGTATTAATGCAGCATGGTCATGTCATAGCTTATGCATCTAGGCAATTGAAACCACATGAGAGGAATTACCCAACTCATGACTTAGAGCTGGCAGCGGTAATATTCGCATTGAAAATCTGGAGGCATTATCTTCTGGGAGACAAGGTGTTAATCTACACAGATCACAAGAGTCTAAAGTATATTTTCACGCAGAAGGAATTAAACATGAGACAGAGACGGTGGCTTGAATTGATGGCAGATTATGACATAGACTTACAGTATCATCCGGGCAAAGTCAACACAGTACCAGATGCATTGAGCAGGAAGCCAGAAAATAGAATGCTAGTACGACTCACACAACAGAAGGAGTTGATTCAGGATATCATAAAACTGGACTTAATGATAGTACAAGGAATTGATAAAACGGGACAGTTGATGACCTTTCAGATCCAGTCAACCCTGATGGATGAAATTAAAGAAGCTCAGAAAGAAGACCCCAGATTGCAGAAGTTCAGAGCTCAAATAGAAGCTGGATTGAGAACTGACCTCCGTATTCATTCAGACAACGCATTATATTTTGGTAATAGAATTTGTGTTCCCCAAGGAGAAGTTCGACGGAAAATTTTGGCAGAGGCACATAGTTCGGCTTATTCCATACACCCAGGAGGAAATAAGATGTATCAAGATTTGAAACAGAAGTTTTGGTGGAATGCTATGAAGAGGGAGATAGCCCAGTATGTGGCCAAGTGCTTAGTTTGCCAACAGGTAAAGATAGAACACCAGAGAACAGCTGGATTCCTTCAGCCCTTACCAATACCCGAGTGGAAGTGGGAACATATCACCATGGATTTTGTTACAGCACTACCCCGCAGTCCTAAGGGTAACAATGCAGTATGGGTGATCGTTGACCGTCTCACAAAATCAGCTCACTTCTTACCATTCAGAGTAGGTCAGTCAACAGAAGTTCTGGCAGACAAATATATGAGAGAAATAGTTCGTCTACATGGAGTCCCAGTTAGCATCGTGTCAGATAGAGATACAAGATTCCGATCTCATTTCTGGGAAAGTCTCCAAGAGAATTTAGGAACTCGTCTGAAATTCAGTACTTCATATCACCCCCAGACAGACGGACAATCTGAACGGACTATCCAGATCCTTGAAGACATGTTACGAGCCTGCATGATAGAATTTAAAGGGTCATGGGAAGACTACATTCATTTGGTGGAATTTTCTTATAATAACAGCTATCAGGCCAGTATCAAAATGGCACCATATGAGGCATTGTATGGCAGGAAATGCAGATCACCGATATGTTGGGACGAAGTCGGCGAAAGAAGACTTATGGGACCAGACATTCTAGTTCAGACAACAGACAAGGTCCGAGTTATCAGAGATCACCTCCGGGCAGCACAGAGCCGACAGAAGAGTTGGGCTGACACAAATAGAAGACCCTTGGAATTCAAATCAGGTGATCATGTATTTTTGAAGATATCACCCACAAAAGGGGTAATCCGGTTCGGTACTCGTGGTAAACTTAGTCCGAGATACATCGGCCCATTCGAAGTTTTGGATCGCGTGGGAGATGTGTCTTACCGTTTGGCATTACCGCCATCTTTGGAAGGAGTACACAATGTATTCCATGTATCACAGTTGAGGAGGTATGTCAAGGATGAGAGTCACATTCTAGATCACTCAGAATTGGAATTGCAGCCAGATCTGTCTTACGTAGAGCAACCGATGGCCATCCTGGACAAAAGTGTTAAGACCCTGAAGAGTAAGGCAATACCACTAGTATTGGTTTCTTGGAATAGGCATGTACCAGGAGAAGCCACATGGGAACGGGAGGACGTTATTCGTGAGCGATATCCCCATCTATTTACAACTTAGTTGGTAAAACCCTTTCTTCCTATTCTCTCTACCGTCATCTTCCCCTTCTTGAAATTTCGAGGACGAAATTTTTTGTAAGGTGGATAGAGTGTAATACCCCATCCTCTGCATACGTACACAGTTACGTATCTTGATTTTTGAGCATATTTCTTTTTATTATTTTCTACTATTTGAATATTTACTAGTATAGCAGTACTGCATGATTTGATCTGTTTGGTATTTAGATTTGACTAATTTTAGTTTCAAATATTATTTCTTAATATATTAGATTTTTCATGATTTTCTAGAATTTTTCGGGATTAAGTTGTAAATCTTCAAAAACGATGTCGGCCAGCATCACTGGTTGATTCCAGGAATTTTAATTTGTAATTGGAATCAAATTTATGGATTCCGCTTTCATATTCCTTCTTAAAATTATATTTTCTTCCTTCGGGCATTTTCTGGGAATTTTCAGATTTTATCAAAAATCTAGCTTATCCGGTGTAGACACCGTTCATAGTGGACTCTAGGATTTTTATTTTAAAAATGGGATTGAATTTCTGAAAACCGATTTCACCATAAATCGTTTTATAATATTTATGATTTTTGTGAATTTTTGGGAAGCTTTCCGAGACACTTCAATTTTTGGACCTTTCCAGACTTCTCGGTATTTTCCCAGATATCGGGAAATCATTTTACTATTTCACTTCTCTCTTTTTTCCCATTTTTCTCTCTCCTTCCTCAAACGCGAGTTTTGGCCTACTGGATCCATCATTAAATGCGGAGACCCTTCCCTTGCTGCATTTAAGGCTTATGGGCTAAAGCAACTCAAGTCCAATCAACCATGCCCTTGTCCTTTTCTCTGAAACGCAGCCCTTTGCGTTTTCTTCTGAACGCAACATTGAATCCCGCGTTTGGCTTCTTTTGCCTAGACGCAGCCTTGAGACGCAGCATTCTTTGGAGGGAAGTGAGGATGGCAATTATTATATTGTTTTCCCCCTTCTATATAAATGCACTCCCATCTTCTCTCTCATTGTTTTCCTTCATCTTTTTTGTTCCAGCAAGCTCCAACAGCCACCACAACCCCCCAAGCTCTTTGGCCGGCCATCACCACCACCCACCAAAGCCATTTTCTCCACCACAAATCCCTCTACTTCATTCTACTCCATCTCCTCCTCCATTTTTAACAACAAACACCATCTTCTTCAACCTCTTTCACCAAGAGAACCTCAAAGAACCCATCACCTCCATAAAACTTCACCACTATTTCCACCACCACCAGCACCACCTTAGCCTCCACCAAGCGTACCACCTTCACTTCCTCGACAACCTCTTTCTAACGGACTATAGTTTCGTCCCCCGCAACAACGTTTGCAAGATCCCGTTTTTGGCTTGATGAACTAGACTTGCACCTCCATCTTCTCCAAAGCAACCACAACCCTTTCCATCAACTTGTGAGAACCGGCACCCTCCTGTTGGATTGGGACCGCGTTTCTCTGCGTCGGACGCACCTTAGGCGAGTAATTCTACTCGCCATGACTTGATATTATTTCATGTTTGTAACAAACACAGCCCTCGAATATTTGGACCTGTTCTCTGTTCTGAACCTCTATTAGTCGACTTGGCCCAAACGCAAGTCGACTAACCCCTTTGAAACGCAGCTCTCAAATAATAGGATCTGCTCAGTTTTGAACTTCATTAGTCGACTTGACCAATTTATCAGTCGACTAATCCTTTGGAAACGCACCCTTGATTCTGAAACGCAGCATAGTTAGTCGACTACTCCCTTGCGTCCAGTCGACTAGCCTTTCTCTGCAACGCAGCTCTTTGAAACGCACTTTATTAGTCGACTTGGTGTTTTCCCCTAGTCGACTAACTTCCCTTCTGAAAACGCGGTTCCTTGAAACGCAGATTTCCCTAGTCGACTACCTACTGTTCCTAGTCGACTAACGCAGCTTCTTGAAACGCGGCTCTTCGAGACGCAGACTTGACCAGTCGACTAACCCAAACGCCTTAGTCGACTAACTTTCCTCTGAAAAACGCAGCTTTCTTAGTCGACTTGTTTCCTTTCTATAGTCGACTAACTCTTTCATGAGTCGACTACTTGTCTTTCCTAGTCGACTAACCTTGACTATTCATTATGGTTAATTACTTCTTTGATTATGAACATTATCTTTGGATCATGTATATTATGTTGCTATTTGCGAGGCTTGTTACTTGATGAATATCACCTCTTATCATGCTATCTATCAACATAAGGCATGATACACATGACTTTCATAATTATCACGATAACGGGAATGATGACCTGACAGCTTGACAGTACAACTATACTCCTGATACACATGTGATACATTATAGTACGAACCAGTACTCCTGATATACCTGCATTCATGACATTCCTGACTTGTTCTTGCTCATTCCCGGAATCTGATAAATCATCTAATAAATCATAATGAGACAACTTGCATCGGGTCGGGGGAAATATGCGGCTATCAATATGTGTTCGTGTTTACAGTGGTATTAGGTATGTTGTGCAACTAAATTTCCGGTCTGACCTGTGGGCCTCCAGGGGACCGAGGGGAGAGCTGGCTCCCTCATTCCTGGTACCATCATGATAAGGGCATACATAAGACCCTCCTGAATCGCCTTGCGGCAGGTTCCGTCACCAAGCAAAGGAACACCCTGGGCCGTGGTCCCGGGTATGTACGGGACCCACTGTAAACATAGTTCGTTGATACCCCCGCTGGTTTCCAATAACAACCTTGCTTTACTCGGATATGGATCTATGTGTGCTGGGATGCTAGTTCACATAGCTAGATATCAGGGTAAGACGAGTAATAATAATAATAATAATAATAATAATAAGACGTTACTGTGGTTGTTGTATGCGCTTGATTTACGGTAACATGAGATGAAGGTATATAGATGAGGGTTTCCTTGTTTGGATTATCCCCTCGAAGTACTGGTCTCATGGAGCTGTAGCCTAAGCTTATACAATGCCCTTACGTTTATAACATGCTATACTCCTTTTACTTGCTGGATGATTATTCTTGATATTGTACCAACCCTCATGTTCATGTTTCTGTTGCCACTCGGCTGTTACCTGCTCTACTTGTTGGGAGGTCCTGACTCCCTTGAATTTGTATGTTCAGGTTCCGAACCTTGGATCGAGGTGGAGCCTTCTGTGGAGGACCAGGCTTTCCTTTCCGAGCAGGCTGATTAGTCTCGGTTGCTGTCATCCCAGACTTTCCTTTTGGCTCGCGGGACCTTTCTTCAGCTCGTGAGCATCCTTGTAATTATCTTGTAAATCGTACTTTTGAGTTTGGTTGTGATATATGATGCATGCGATATGTAAATATATGTCACATTCTGTGATAACCTTGTACCTTGTACTTCTTATGTTAGCATATGAAAGGACGCTACGCTTTGTCGTACTCTGATTCTTGTTTGTACTGATGCTTAGCGTATATACGTAGGGTATTTCTGACCTGCATATGTACGTCGCAGTGACGTCCCCGTACCCTCCGGACCGGGGCGTTACAGGCTTGGACGCAGATTATGTGTGCCAGATGTAGCAGAGATCAAAGAGGAAATAATGAAGGAGGCTCATAGTACACCTTATACAGCTCATCCCGGAAGCACAAAGATGTATCAAGATCTGCGTCATAACTTCTGGTGGGATGGAATGAAGGTAGACATTTCTAATTTTGTCCACAAATGTTTAGTCTGTCAACAAGTGAAGGCCGAACATAAGAAGCCTCCAGGTTTGTTAGTGCCTTTATCTATTCCCGAATGGAAGTGGAGTCAAATTGCTATGGATTTCGTCACTGGACTTCCTCGGACGTCCCAAGGACTGGATACAGTCTGGGTAGTGGTAGACAGACTCACCAAATCTGCTCATTTTCTGCCTATCCGGATCAATTATTCAATGGAAAGACTGGCTCAGGTATACGTCCGAGAAATAATTAGATTAGATGGAGTACCTGAATCCATTGTATCAGATCGAGACCCAAGATTTCAATCAAGATTTTGGAAGAGTTTGTCCAAAGCTATGGGCACTAAATTGCAACTCAGTACAGCAGCCCACCTCCAAACAGATGGACAGTCAGAAAGGACCATTCAATATTGGAAGATATGTTGAGAACCTGTGTACTAGATTTTGGGGAAGTTGGGACAACTATTTACCCTTAGTGGAGTTTGCTTATAATAATAGTTATCAGTCCACTATTGGTATGCCTCCATTTGAAGCATTGTATGGGAGGAGGTGTAGATCGCCAATCTGTTGGGAGGAAGTTGGGGATAGAAGACTGTTCGGCCCCGATGTAATTCAAGAGGCTACGGAGAAGATCAAGCTAATCAAGGAAAGGATGAAAGCAGCCCAGAACAGACAGGAAGCTTATGCAGACAATCGTCGCAGACCACTGGAGTTTGAAGTAGGGGATAGTGTTTTTCTGAAGGTATCTCCCATGAAGGGGGTGAGACGCACCGGCAGTAAGAACAAATTAACCCCTAGATATGTGGGTCCGTTTGAGATATTGGATAAAATTGGACCGGTTGCTTATCGTTTGGCCCTACCCCCTGCTTTGGAAAGGATGCACAATGTATTCCATGTCTCTCAGCTGAGGAAGTATGTACCCGATCCTGATCACGTCATCTCCTATGAACCTCTGCAGATACTAGAAGACATGTCTTACGCGGAAGAACCAGTACAAATTCTCGATCGCAAGGAAAAGCAATTGAGAAGCAAAAATATTTCCTTGGTCAAGGTCTTATAGAAAAATCAAAACATAGAAGAAGCCACTTGGGAGCTGGAAGAGGAGATAAGAAAAGCCTATCCACATTTGTTCCAAGGTACGTTAAGTTTCGAGGACGAAACTTCCATAAGGAGGGTAGAATATAACACTTGCCCTAATTTAAGCATTTCTTTTCCTAATTAATCATAAGGGGTAATGGGATTAGTATGCATGCAAGATGCCTTAGTTAAGTCATGATTATTATATGTGTATGTATAAATAAGTATGTATACATGAGTATTTATACATCCATGTATATAGGTATAAGAATACCCCACATGGTCAACTCACCACCATCCCCACCATGCTTGTACCTCATGGAAAGGGGGGAGAGGCATGGAGAAGAGTAAACTTGATGGGATGTTTAGGGGACACTTGGCACAATCCTATGGAGAGTTAGAGGCTATAAATAGAGGGGGTTGTAGAGGATTAAACCACTTTGGTTAAACTCTCTCTCTCTCTCTTCCCAAACTCTCCCTCTCTTTCCTTTCCCTGCAGCAGCAAGCAACAGCAGCAGCAACAGCAAAGCAACAGCAGCAGCAGCAGCAAAGGAGCAACAGCAGCAGCAACAACAAAGGGCAGCAGCAGCAACAACAAGGGGCAGCAGCATAAATCAGAGTATACCACTTTAAGAGTGAGTAGAACATACTATCTTAACAACATGATGAGTAGAAATAAGTAGGAAAGGAAATAAAGTGTAAGAGATACATAAGTACTTGACACTATGTACATCTTTGAGATCATGCATATTTGTGATATCAAGACATGCTAGCTAACTCATAAAGACATGTGTTTTCGATTCCGCAAATACTTGCTACTTTTGTTTACGAATTCATGATATTACTACATATCTTGCATATTGATATGGTATGATGGTATTATGTGTTGGAGGAAGGGACCGGGTTGAACCGGAGGCGTAGAAGGGGAGATTTTATATTTATGTAATGGAGGAAGGGACCGGGTTGAACCGGAGGCGTAGAAGGGGAGATTTTATATTTATGTATTGGAGGAAGGGACCGGGTTGAACCGGAGGCGTAGAAGGGGAGATTATATTGTATGTATATGGTTATTGCTATGATAGAAATCCTATGACATTATCATGCTTAAATCCTTAACATCAAATCTGGAATGACTTCTTAACAGGCAAATTTTAGGTAGGTTAGTCGACTAAGTCCGGAATTAGTCGACTATAGGTGTGATACTTTAGGCAGATAACTGCTGATATAGCAGGATTAGTCGACTACAAACAGACTGTAGTCGACTAATCCCAGATACAGAGAGCAAACAGAAAGTTAACAATCTGTTTTTGACAGTTTTAGTCGACTATAGTCAACTTACTAGTCGACTAATATATTGAATTAGTCGACTACACCAAGAGGGTAGTCGACTATAGGTGACATACAGAGAGTAACTAAATTTTTGACCCAGAATTAGTCGACTATAGGGGACCTTCAAGTCGACTAGTACTTGAGTTAGTCGACTATACCAGGAAGGGTAGTCGACTACATAAGTTCCTGATAGCCAGCAGAGAAGCAGATATGTTTGGATAAATTTTAGTCGACCATAGCTAAAATTTAGTCGACTTATAGGTATTATTAGTCGACTGTGAGAGGATATAAGTCGACTAATAAACCTTGTTACTGGGTTCTGATTTGGTTCCTGGCTAATTGTATGATCCTATGAAAATGGTACAACGACACACATGTCAACCTGATAATTTAGCCATGTATACCTACTTGATAGGCATAATTAAATATTGTTTTACTCACTGAGCCGCCAAGCTCACTCTATTCTAACTCCACCTACAGGTTTGGACAAGGGCAAGGGACTCGCTTAAGGGCAATTGCGCGGACAATCATCACCAGAACCACTGTATTAGAAATTACTTTTGTTATGTATATGATTTTGTATAAACATGCACACTTTTAGCTGGATGTTACCCTCGACTTGTAATTTTTATAGGACCCGGTGTTGAACTCTTACTTGTATGTATATATCTTTTGATATGATAATTATAGACTGTGCTTCTTATGGATTATCAACTATATGTGTCAGTATGATAAGTCTCGATTGGATTATGCATGATATCTTTAGTGAAAATTATGATGTATAGTAAAGAGTTTCTGGTGATTGTATTGGAAGTATTATACCCTGATGGGTCCCACGCTTGGATTGTACGAGATAATTGTGGTTAAATAGAAAATTTTAAACTGGACCGTTACAGATTCTGCCTTTGCTCTTCAAGGACTTTTATCTGGGACTTGCCTCCATGGACGATGATGACTCAGAGCTATCATGCTTCTGTTTAGCCTCTCCAGAAGATTACCACTGTTAAAAAGCGTCTCCTTGAGCACCTTTTATGTCTGCACTTTGATGCAGAAAGTTCAACTTTTAATAGAGGCCTCTGCGGGTACGCCTTCTCGATTTGCCATGATATTTTTAACCCAACTGAGTTTGAATCTTGATATCTCTTAAAGAGATTCATCATCTGGATTTTCTCCTGAAGTCTTAGTTAGTGCATTCCTCTTTTGGAAGTTGCGCCATTGACTTAAACTTCTCTGGACGCGAGTATAGTAGACTTAGGCACCTGGCCGCAGGCTTTGCACATAGAGCTCGCGTCTTGGGGCTGTCGACTTAGGAGAATTTCAACTCCGACTGGAGGTCTCAGGCCTGAATCTTGCAACTCTTGTTCATCCAACAGGGAGACGGCAATTTTCGCGTCTGATTCTCTTTGCGTCTTGCATCTTAGACTTGGGTGTGGAACTAGATCGCGTTCAAATTCCGTGTATATCACAGCTTTGATTCGCGTCTGTTTCTGCCTCTACAGAAGTTTGGTTCGCTGCGCGGGTCATTCCTGCATTTGAAGATTTCAGCAATAATTACGTCTGTCACTTAGTGTTTTCTGTTGAAGTATATTAAGATTCGGATTTTCTAATTTTGTTGCTTCTTGCAGGTAGGCTTGTTCATCCTTTTTCATGTTCACTGGGCCCTTAGGAGAATATATCGGCCAGCGAACTTGGTCGATGGTCGACCACAGGAGAAGAAGTCATGACTCCTGCCTTCAGGAGATGGGGACCGGACCCTCGCCAAGATCTCTTTAGATTCAATGCACCAGTCATGCTTCTTGGCATGACATGGTCAGAGTGAGGATGGCGGTGGATATAGTGGTGGGTATGACCTTGGATTCTCCCTTCACCTACCTCAGAAGTGACATCGATGAGGACTCCATGCTCATTGAATGACTTTCTGGTGGTGGAGATGTTCATCAACGAAGGATCATACCCCGCTGCTTCGGATGGTCAGGTGGAATCAGAAGATTCAGCTGCCTTTCGACCTCCAGAAACACCATTGTTCTCGGTCAACCAGAGGCTTCTTCGATGTTTACATCATGCATCGTGGTACAACCATCTTCCGATCGTCACCACAGTGTTCAATTTTACTTTGGCGCCCTTCCAAACATCTTGTACTTAGAGTTGTGGGCAGCTTCAAGGAGTGAGTGCAACCTTTGAGAGAGAAAGGGACTTCTTTATACTCCTTTATTGTAACACTCAATCTTATTGTATAAGAGAGCGTTTTGTATCACTTTCATATAACTGGAAATAAATAAAAGCGACACATTTCTTTTTGTCTTCTTCTGTCTTCTTGAACTCCCTTTTTGTATTGAAAGTCAGACGAATAGAAGTAAAGAACCTTTGACTTGTCAAAATTATGATAATAATCTTAACAAGTCAAGATTTGTAGAAAAATCCTGTTTTCAGGAAACTCAACAATGCTGTCAGAGGTGTGATATTAACTTGACAGAGGTAGGATAATTTTGTGGACCTGCCACTCTATAAAGGAAAGTGACAAGTGGAACTCGTACCCCCAGGGAAGATGAGCCTTTATCAGAGGTTTAGAATTAACTTGATTAAGATAGCTGGGGAGTTGATGAAAACACTGTTTACGGTGTAATGTTACCTAACAATGTTTTTAGGTAGACTTGTTGTTCTGTTGAGAAGAATAACAAGTGCGACTAGGTTCACGGGGGATCTAGGAAAGTCTTTACCGTTAGAGGTGTGATATTAACTTAACGGGTTGAACGTAGTCTTGTCAGAAGTGTAGTATTAACTTGACAAGGATGTGAGCCAGAGGTGTGATATTAACTTAACTCAGAAGCATTTCAGTTTTGTTTGGGAAAACTGAAAGTGTCAGTGTCATAGGTGTGATGTTTAACTTGGCAGTGAGGGTAATGCTAGAGGTGTAATTTTGAACTTGGCATTGGTCATCTCGACTTTAACAAGGAAGTCCGAGGGAAAGTCATGGCCTTAAGTGTATTGTTGAACTTAGCAATGACTTGGACGCTAGAGGTGTAGTATTAAACTTAGCATCGTTCATTTCAGCTTCGATATGGAAGTCTGAGGGAAGATGACTGTCAGAGGTTTAATATTGAACTTGGCAGCAACTTGATTACTGTTAGAAGTGTGATGTTAACTTAAACAGTAATTTGTCAGATGTGTGATATTAACTTGACAAAAATTGGTTTGCGATACGAGCAATTTGAGGACCTGTCATTCTATTGATGAGAATTGACAAGTAAAGTTTGAAGAGCCAGAGGTATAGTGTTAACTTGGCAAATTTGAAGTCTTACTGCTCCACGTAGAGTTGACAAGTAAAGTTTGTACTCGACGAGGAGTATTGAGAATTTTCATTACCAGAGGTATAGTGTTAACGTAGCAATGATTGTATTTTATAGACCTACCATTCTGTGGATTAGAATTGGTAAGGGATTTTTGGAGGGAAGAGCGGAACTACATCTACTTAGAATTTTTAGCAAACCCTCAGCTGTCAACGGGTTTGATATACCTTTACCAACCACCGTTTGAGTTGGGCTAGCCATGCTATTCCCCTCAGCATGATGAGTTGTCGAAGACTTATGTTGGGCTTAGAAGCCAACATTTTCCTCTATCCTTAGCCGTCGGAGGCGTTGGATCAAATGGGAACATGTCCCTTAGGATTTTTAGCAAATCCTCAGCTGTCAACGGGTTTGATATGCCTTTACCAACTACCGTTTGAGTTGGGCTAGCCATGCTATTCCCCTCAGCATGATGAGTTGTCGAAGACTTATGTTGGGCTTAGAAGCCAACATTTTCCTCTATCCTTAGCCGTCGGAGGCGTCGGATGTTAATGAAGAAGCTCTTCTTGTTTTGATCAGAGGTGTACTTTTAACTTGATCGGAGGAGGAGTACTATTAAGGATAGTACTTCTTCAAGAATCTGCCATTGATCGGCATCATGAGTGTATCGCCATTTGAAGTTATGAGGCGATATGATCCATTTGAGTAGACTGACTCTACTACAAATGGTCCTTCCCATTTAGACTGGAATTTCCCTTTCGTCTTATGTGTCATTACCATAGGTCTTCTGATGGTTAAGACAAGATCGTCTTTCTTGAAAGTTCGCCCTTTGACTTTCTTGTTGAAGGCTCTGGTAATCCGGGCTTGGTAAAGCTCGATTTGTTGTTGGGCCTGCAGACGTTTGTCATCTAAGGCTTCCAATTCTTGGAGTCGCTGTCGATACTTCTCCTCATTCATCATCTCTGCTGTCAGGGCGACGCGTAGAGATGGAATTTGGATTTCCAGTGGAAGCACGGCTTCACACCCGTATACCGAAGAGAATGGCGTAGCTTTAGTTGGGGTTCGCACAGTTGTGCGATAGGCCCATAAGCATTCACCCAGCTTGTCGTCCCAGTCACGTTGACTTTTCGAGACGAATTTCTTGAGAAGCTTGCCAATGGTCTTGTTGAAAGTTTCTGCGAGACCATTAACGGCGGGGTAGTATGCCGTTGAGGACACACTCTGGATTCTGAACTTGGCGCAGAACCTTTGGAAAGCCTGACTGATAAACGGGGGTCCATTGTCGTGGACGATTCGTCGAGGTACACCAAAACGGTAAATGACATGATGTTTGACGAATTTGATCACGTCTGATAACTTTACCTCCTTCAAGGGAATGGCCTCAGCCCATTTGGAGAAGTAATCGGTTATGGCCAAAATAAACCGATGTCCTTTTGATGATGGAGGGTTGATAGGGCCAACTACATCCATCCCCCACATTTCAAATGGCCAGGTAGAGGTCGTAGGGTGAAGATACCCCGGTGCTTGATGGATGAAATCGTCATGTATTTGGCAGGCGTGACATCTTTTGGCATAAGTGATGGCATCAGCGATCATCTTAGGCCAATAATATCCCAACCTTTGGAGTCGGTATGTAAGTTTTGGGCCAGGTTGATGGGCTCCGCACATGCCGTTATGGGCTTCTTTCAACACCTCCTGTGCCTCTTTTTGTGAAAGGCATCGAAGCAAGATCCCGTCATGCGATCGACGATACAGTGTTCGCGTAATCGCATTATAGTAGAATTTGGGGGCTTTCCTTCGAATGGCAGCCGCTTCCTTGGTGTCCTCAGGTAAGATGCCATACAGGACATAATCAATGTAGGAGAATCGCCAGTCTCTAGGCTCTGGACCGATTGACAATTTCAGCGCTTCTTTGTTTTGAGAATCTCCTGTTGGCTCCTGGTAATCCTCAGGAGCAATTCTCGGGCAATACAGGTCGTGGCTGTGGACAAATATCTTCTCCACTGTTCCAGCCGGTAGAGCTAAAGAGGTAGCGAGGGATGCCAGTGCGTCTGTATGCGCATTTTGCTTGCGTGGTACATGGTCGATGTAGAAGTTTGTAAACTTCTCAGCCATGTGGACAGTTGCGTTGTAATAGGGTACTAGGTCTTCATGTCTGACTTCGTACTCCCCGCGAATCTGGCTAACGATGAGTTTGGAGTCACCATATGCCTCGAGATTTTTAACGCCAATCTCATCGGCGAATTGCATCCCAATCAAAAGAGCATTGTATTCCGCCACATTGTTGGAACACGGCTAGGTTAATGAGACAGCTCGAGGAATCATATAGTTCTGTGGGGAGACGAGTACTACTCCTACTCCTGCCACTATGTGTCCTTTCGGGCTTGTTCTCGATGCACCATTAAAGAAAAGTTACCACACCTGCCTTTCGAAGGATGTCTGGGTCTGGCAGGCTTCAGCGACCTCGTCTGGGAGATCTTCGTAAAGTTGGGCTACCCTCGGATCTGGATGCTCAGCCAGGAAATCCGCCACCGCTTGACCCTTCACGGCTTTTTGTGGTAAAAAGTGCATTTCATATTGGGATAGCAATATGGCCCATTTTGCCAGCCAGCCGTTCAATGATGAAGGCTTTGTCATAAGTAACCTCAAGGGGTTGACTTTTGAGATGACGTTTATTGTTTGGCCTACCAATAGTGTCGCATTTTCTGAATAGCAAACACCAATGCCAAACACTCTTTCTCGATCGGGGTGTACCGATGTTCGGCTCCGATCATTGTTCTACTCAAATAGTAGATTGCTTGCTCTCGTCTTGATCATCATTCTGAGCTAGTAGAGCTCCTAAAGAATGATCCATTGCTCGGACGTATGCTGATTGGTAGTCAAAAGTGCATTTTTATCATAACATTTACCATCACATTTTCATATTTATTCATTTAATTCTGCACAATTATTAATAATTTATAATTTATTGTGTGCAGGCCTCGAAATAATAAAAAGAAATAATGAAAGCTTAAAAAGAGCCAAAAGCCCACATTTGAAGCCCAAGTACAAAAGTGCAAATATCAATTGTCAAAGTGCAATTATGCAAGGGCTAAAGTTGCAAATATCAAAGATGAGGGAAGGATAGAATTCTACCCAACCCTAAACTCTTGCAGGATGAGCATAAAAGCCAAAGATAAGAAGGAAATTCGTGGATAAAAGATTTGGGATATTTGAGATCAAGGTAACTTGATTTCTAAGTTATCTCGAAAATCCAGAATAAAGAGCCAGGATCACACTTTCAGAAGCAAGCGCCCAGATGGACGGACCAGAAGAAGCCACGCGCCAAAGCGCGTGGCCAGATTCCCTAGAAATGCCGCAATTCCACGACAAAATCCCAGTTTTTGCGGCACTTTGATGTTATCTGGATACCAGATTTCGTGGGCGACTTTATCCGGGACTCTTCGACCTTCTGCACCTATAAATACCCCCTGCAGTGCAACGTACAGAGTAGTCCAGAGGCAAGCCAAGGGCCAAAAGCTAGGTTTAGTTTTTAGGTTAGATTTTATTTTCGTTTTTATTTTGTAAATTTTGTAACTGAGAGTGGAGGAAACTTTCATGGAGGATGGAGTCTTCGCTTGTACTGAGGTGACAGCGGTATAAGCCCGCTTATCTTCCATTGTTAATGAAATCCGTTTAAGGTTCGTTTTTATTATTATTTTATGTTTTTCATCTCTTGTTTATTCTTGTGTTTCTCTGTTTCTATTTTCTTTCTTCTATTTGTTCTCTAATGCCTTGTGAACAATGAGACCCAACTGCTTCGAGACTGCCTAGCCAATGAAGATCCCTTGATGGCTTATGGCGATTAACTTCCTATACGCCATACTTGCGAGTCTTCCGAGAAAAGGTAAATCATTGAACGGATCAAAGGTAAGCAGGCTGAAGAGGTTCGTACGTGTTTTCTTTATTTTCTTTCTTTAGTTTTGATCCACATCTTCCACAATTCTTTTCTTCACTTCATTGTAAATACTATTCATTGTAAATACCACTGCTAATAATAAAAAGAAAAAAAAAGGAGATAACTTGCTTAACGCTTCCATCGCAGTCCCTCCTTGAGGATCACGACCCGCATAGCCCTGCTACCGCAGATTAGAATTGAGAACTTGCACATCATATTCTTAAAACTAAAATATTATATTTTGTGTGCAGGAAATCTCAGTCAACAAATTGGCACCGTTGCCGGGGAGGGACGGTAAGTTTATCTCTAAAACAAAATTTTAATTTTTAACTAATTCTTTATTCTTTTCTGTTTGCAGGTTTGGAGAACAGGAAACAGAAACAGAGCAGCATCAAGGACATACAGCAACCCAGTGCCTCTGCCCTCGAAGGCAGAGCACCAGGGCCTACATATTTGCCGCAGATCTGCGGCAAAAGCTGCAATTCTGCGGCAATAGTAGTTCACTACTAATTTGGTTTTCTGCAGGTTGCTGCAAATTGTAAATTCTGTTTACTGCTCTGTTTATTTTGTTCTGTGATATACCTGCTTACTGCTAATTAATTCAACAGTAAACTATTTGTTGTTAAAGATAAAAATTGATTAGACGTTTGCATATTAGGCACGTGTCTTTTCAATTCATTTATCTTTACTGTTGAAGAGTGCTGGAGCAAGGTACGTACGCATTGCATGTAGAATATGACTCATCTCTTGGTTGATTTTCTGCTTTGAGTGAATCTTATCTACTTATCTTGTACACTTGCACTAATTCATCTTAAGGGCATAACCCATTAACAAGATAAGGTGGGGATTTCATCACCCTTCCTTAGCCCAAAAATCATATCCAAGCACTCACTAACCCAAGCCTAACTAAAAAAGAGTAGACGTTGGCCCTAGGGACATCTCGGACTCATTAGGAGATTATCCTAAGGGGGAACAGTGCTGGAAGTTGACTCTTGTCAAATCAGTGTCTAGGAAAGGGATTGAGGGCCGAAAGCCCGAAGATTGGTGGTTATTTAATTAAGGAACGTCTTTGACGGAAAACCTCCCACCACTCTTGCCCTGACCTGGCTGATTAACTTGTAGTCAAAGTCTGCACCCTACCTCCTGTGGACAGTCTAACCAGTTAGGAGTCGTCTAGGTCATAGGTCTACCCTAACTTAGGTTAGAATTTTTCTTTTTTGTTTGTTTATTTGTTTGTTTTTTTTCTTTGTTTGTGTTGGTGTGATATGGCATATAATAATAATTCCAATTTTAATCCATATTACACACCTAACTATTATTCGGATATTACCAACCCGGCATATCATAACTTTGACCAATCTAGTGTGCCGGAATGGTCTTATCCGAATGAATATAGCCCACACCCTCCATCTTATGACTATAATTTCCATAATAATTTCAACTCGTCACAGAGTTCATGGGGTTTCGAGTCCCCCGAGTCTAATTCTCAACCAAATTGTCCTTCATATCCATCTAGTCCACATTCTTTCAATGATTCATACTCAGATACCCCCATTCAGAATAGACTACCATCTATCGGGGAAATGATAAGTATGCATGAGTCCAAGCAACAATTACCATCAATCGGAGAAATGATTATGCGTGAGTCCACCGACTCACAATTTCATCACGATTACACTTCATCCTTTCAAGTCCAATCACAACACGATGCACCTATCAACTATGAAGGGATGCTTGCAGCCATGACTCAAGCTAGATTAGCCCGTGATCGTGACATAGATCTGATGGTTCAATCATTACGTTCTCACCGTTCGGCCATTTCTGCTTTTGCTGACCACTCTCTTAGAGCCGACGAACCAAGTTGCTTTGGACAACAAGATTCTAATTCAGTGCCATCATGTGAACTTGCCGAAACTCCAATTCTTGATAATATGGCAAGTTTCTCCTTTCCTGAAATAGAACTTGAGCATGAATATGATCATGATCTTCCACTCGATGATTCAATTTTATTTCCTGATCCAATAATGACTCTAGTGTCTCCACCTGATTTCACTTTTCCCGAGTCGACATTAGATCCTATTCCAATTCATAATGAAATTGAATCACCCATTTTAGATGATCATATTGAACTTGACCAATTGTGCAATTTTGAAAATCCTATGGATAAATTGGCAAGTTCTTTTTATTACATTGAACCCAATGAGATATGCGACCTAGATTCTCACAATCTCTTTACTTCTGAAACTGATTGTACAATTCTGACGGAAGATGTTGACCTTAGTTTTGAAGAATTGTATGGCGATGAGCTAGAATTCCTTAATATTGAAAGTAAAGAGATATTACCCATATTAGGTCACATTCCATTGTGGGAAGAAGATTGTGAGTTTCAATTTGTTGACTTAGACTCAATTCTTGAACCTAGCCCGACTCCTGAGCCCTTACTTGATTTGAGCATCTTCCTTGAGTCGGTATTCGTTCCCGTACCTATAATATCCAAGTCAATAATTCCATCTTTTCATACTCCATTTTGGGACAAGGAGGTTGAGACAATTAACTTTGAAATTTATTATGAAATTTGGAAATTTGATGGGGTGGAAATACTAAAAAATGATTATACATATATTTTAGTGGGTTATGTAAGGAAAGTTTCTGGTGGGTTCCACCAATTATCTGTCATCTTGATTGGGCCGCATTTCGTGGACCAATTAGACCACCTCCGGAACCACCACCCTAAGGTAACTTCCGCCTTCCCTTGTTCTGTTTCATGCATATATGCATTCATTCATACATTGAGGACAATGCATGAGATAAGTGTGGGGGTGGGCTTTACTAACATACTAACATAAGTAGACACTAACAAAATTTGCTAATAAAAAAAAATTAAAAAAAATGTTATAAAAAGGACAATACTTTGACTTATTTTTTGAAAGAAATCTAAGTTAGTTTTAAGGATTAGGAAAATCATGATTAGGATTTCTAAAAACTTGGTCAAAATAAATAAATTGTTTAAATTTTAGGTATAGGAGGAGAATTTGAATAATTAATTAGTCTTAATTTTTACCTTAATGAAATGTGCATTTCTAGTACATATTTAGGATTCTATATACAAAAAAAAAAAAAAAAAAAAATTCAATCACTAATTAAGCTGGATACATGTACCTCATGAAGCATAAGTATTCACGCCTAAAGGTGAGTTAATAAATAAAATCCTTAGTTTTGTGGCCTAGTTCACTCGAATTTGAGTCCGCAGGGTGTTTTCTCACCTGGTGCCCTAAAGCCAACCGGTTTGGGAGTCATCGACTTTAAGTTCGTTACATGGGTGGATTAGAAAGCCTAAGAAGACTAAGAAATATAATATATGTATTACACATCTAATAATCAATTAGTTAGGTATGAGGGCCTCAAGAAGCGTTGATGCTTACACGAAAGAAAATTAGATGCGTTATACATATTATTAAAAAAAAAAAAAAATAAAAAAATATATATATATAGAGGCATGAGAGTCCAAGTTAAGGAATTCCTAGTATAAATTCATAAGGATGCATATGATTTTTGGTAACGAAAAAGACTATATTAGAAGTTCAATTTTGACCCTTACCTAAAATGAAAACAATTTACTTTATAAAGACTAAGTCTAAGAATGAATAAAAATGAGAATCCTAAAACTTATAGACTACTTAGTCTCTTCAAATATAAGTCAAATATTTTCCTTTTTATGGATTTTGTGGGTGTAATCCGCTGAAAACCCTCACGAGACAACACTCGTCCTCTAGGGTAACCTAGGGGTTTAACGGCTTGTTGCACACGCTAAGTGCAACCGTGATTCCTACGAAAGTGAGTTAGTTAGATTAGATTTTCTTTTTCTTTTTGTTTTTACTCGAGGACGAGCAAAAAGATAAGTGTGGGGGTGTGATTGGTAGTCAAAAGTGCATTTTTATCATAACATTTACCATCACATTTTCATATTTATTCATTTAATTCTGCACAATTATTAATAATTTATAATTTATTGTGTGCAGGCCTCGAAATAATAAAAAGAAAGAATGAAAGCTTAAAAAGAGCCAAAAGCCCACATTTGAAGCCCAAGTGCAAAAGTGCAAATATCAATTGTCAAAGTGCAATTATGCAAGGGCTAAAGTTGCAAATATCAAAGATGAGGGAAGGATAGAATTCTACCCAACCCTAAACTCTTGCAGGATGAGCATAAAAGCCAAAGATGAGAAGGAAATTCGTGGATAAAAGATTTGGGATATTTGAGATCAAGGTAACTTGATTTCTAAGTTATCTCGAAAATCCAGAATAAAGAGCCAGGATCACACTTTCAGAAGCAAGCGCTCAGATGGACGGACCAGAAGAAGCCACGCACTAAAGCGCGTGGCCAGATTCCCTAGAAATGTCGCAATTCCACGGCAAAATCCCAGTTTTTGCGGCACTTTGATGTTATCTGGATACCAGATTTCGTGGGCGACTTTATCCGGGACTCTTCGACCTTCTGCACCTATAAATACCCCCTGCAGTGCAACGTACAGAGTAGTCCAGAGGCAAGCCAAGGGCCAAAAGCTAGGGTTTAGTTTTTAGGTTAGATTTTATTTTCGTTTTTATTTTGTAAATTTTGTAACTGAGAGTGGAGGAAACTTTCATGGAGGATGGAGTCTTCGCTTGTACTGAGGTGACAGCGGTATAAGCCCGCTTATCTTCCATTGTTAATGAAATCCGTTTAAGGTTCGTTTTTGTTATTATTTTATGTTTTTCATCTCTTGTTTATTCTTGTGTTTCTCTGTTTCTATTTTCTTTCTTCTATTTGTTCTCTAATGCCTTGTGAACAATGAGACCCAACTGCTTCGAGACTGCCTAGCCAACGAAGATCCCTTGATGGCTTATGGCGATTAACTTCCTATACGCCATACTTGCAAGTCTTCCGAGAAAAGGTAAATCATTGCACGGATCAAAGGTAAGCAGGCTGAAGAGGTTCGTACGTGTTTTCTTTATTTTCTTTCTTTAGTTTTGATCCACATCTTCCACAATTCTTTTCTTCACTTCATTGTAAATACTATTCATTGTAAATACCACTGCTAATAATAAAAAGAAAGAAAAGGAGATAACTTGCTTAACGCTTCCATCGCAGTCCCTCCTTAAGGATCACGACCCGCATAGCCCTGCTACCGCGGATTAGAATTGAGAACTTGCACATCATATTCTTAAAACTAAAATATTATATTCTTAAAACTAAAGAATGATCCATTGCTCGGACGTATACCAGGAAAGGTTTTCCAGACACCGGAGCTGCAAGGACTGGCGGTTGTGTGAGGTACTGTTTAATTTCCTCAAATGCTTGCTGGCAAGCGCTGTCCCAAATGAACGAAACACCTTTCTTCATTAATTTGGAAAAGGGTTGGTATCTTCCGGAGAGATTTGAGATAAACCTTCGGATGTACGCCAATCGTCCTTGCAATCCCCTGAGCTCCTTGAGGTTTCTCGGAGGTTGCATTTCCTGGATAGCCCGAACCTTTTCTGGGTCCACATGAATCCCCGTAGAGGTTACTACAAACCCTAGGAATTTTCCACTGGCCACCCCCAGGAAGGACTTGGTGGGGTTCATCTTCAATTGATGGGCCCGCATAATGTCAAAGACGACCTTTAGATCAGTTATATGATCCCCTTTAACGCGACTTTTTACCGCGATGTCGTCCACATAGCATTCCACCGTTTTGCGCATGTGCTCGTGAAAAATGGCATTCATGGCCCTTTGATATGTCGCCCCCACATTCTTTAGTCCGAAGGGCATGACGGTGTAGCAGTATACCCCCAGTGGTGTCCTGAAAGAGGTATGTTTCTCGTCGTCAGGATACATTTTAATTTGATTATATCCTGAGAATCCATCCATGAAGGACATTCGCTCGAATCCACATGTGTTGTCAATCATAACATCTGTGATTGGCAGTGGGAATTCGTCTTTGGGACAAGCCTCATTTAGATCACGAAAATCAATGCAGATCCGGATCTTTCCATTCTTTTTAGCAACGGGGACGATGTTGGCTACCCAATCGGGATGTGTTCTTCCCTAATGAAGCTAGAGTCTATAAGCTTTCTGACTTCTGATTGAATTGCCTCCATTACTTCTGGACGGAACCGGCGCTGTTGTTGTTTGACGGGTCTTACGTCCGTATTAATGTTGAGGCGGTGCATAGCCACTCGAGGATCAAGTCCAGGAATATCCTCGTAATTCCAGGCGAAGACATCTATATATTCTTGTACAGGAGATATTAGATTCTTTTTCTCCGAAGGTGACAGGCCGTCACTTATGAAGATGGGCTTAGGATTAGCCTCATCTCCTAGATTGATCTGAACAACCTTATCTTCTGTGGGTGGCTCGCGCTGTTCGAAGCGGGTATCCCAAAGATTGTTTAAGTGTTTGATCTAAGGATCTGTATCGGATTGGATCATTTCTTCATCTCCGTCTTCCAGGTGGCTTATTGAAACCATGTTCACTGAAAGTTCTCTGAAGATGTTGCCGACACTAACATCAGATTCCCACGAAGACGTGCCCGATGAGTAATCATGGCAGAATGACTCTTCAGACTCAGAAGCTGATGGGATCGGAGTTGACACATAGCCCAACCCCCCGCGAGTCCGATGATAATAATCAGGGGTTTTCCCTTTTGGTACAAAAGATCGAAGTAGTGTTCTCCTTCCTTTGCCGAAGTTCAACCCTGGTCCGCTTGTTAGATCATATCCCATGTTTTTCATCATTCTGAGCGCCTTTGGCTCATAATGACCGAATTGAGGGGATTCTTGCTCGCCTTCTGATTCTTCATGGGTCATCGGTTCGGATTCAATTCGTCCGAAAAGAATTGGTCTTTGACCTTTCCGTCTTGCTGGAACCATGAATACAGCTTCTTGCGCATCACTGGCATTTCGACATGTCTCGAAGGATGATTTCACTGGTACATGCAATGATACCAAAGCATCCATTGCCGACCAGAGATCATCATCCACATCAGTGCTAGTGTCTGACGGCACTGAATCAGAGGCAAACACAGAGAAATACGCCAGATCTAAGTCTTCATTAATATACCATCCGCCTACATCGTCGGAGGTATTATCAACATCGAGCTTATATTGCCCGTTACAAGTGGGTCTAGTTCCCATATGCATTCTTCTTTTTCGAGCTCGGTGTCGGCTTCGTTACCAGAGTCGGGCTCCTCTGGTTGCGGGATTTCATCTGTTTCTACAGATTCCTGGTACATGAGGGAATCTGTGAAATAATTCTCCACTCCCTTAAACGGATGCCTTTCGGCAATCAACGTTCGCACCTTTCCACTTCCGTCAATGTATTTCATGACTTGGTGGAGAGTAGAGGGAACGATAGAATTGCGATGAATCCACGGTCGTCCCAGCAGCAAGTTGTAGGAGGTGTCAGCATCTATGACGTAGCATGTCTCCTCTGACTTTAGGTCTCCAATCTGGCATTTGAGCTTGACCTTCCCTATTGGAGGGGTACTATTAGCATGGAACCCGTAAATAGTAGTCTGGGTGACGCTCAAACGGTAAGTAGGAATCCCGAGATGTTGCATGACTCGGCGAGGCATAATGCTCAATGCGGACCCGGGATCTACCTGAATGCGGTTCACCTCAGATGATCCAATATACCCTGCGAAGTAAAGGGGTCGATCATGTTTCCCTTTGACTTGCATATCATCTGCCGTGAAGGTGATGCAGGGAATATTTTAGGAGGCGTGGAGGCAAATCTCTACATCTTCCTCCTTTGGCCCGATCGGTACCTGGGTCATGAAGACCTCAGCATTAGCCAGAGCTTCTTGTAGAGCTTCTCTGGTCGACTTTGATAGCCTAAGAAGCTCATAAAGAATAATCCGCGCCGGGATGTTGGCTAGTTGAGCCAGGACATCAAAGCGGTAAGGTGCTGTGGATCCTTCCGCTAGGTCTTTTGAAAGAACTCTGGAAAACCGAAGCTCCTTCTGTTTCTCCGCAGGTTGCTTTGTGGAGGGCTTGGCTGGCTCTACAGCGGGTCTTGGAGGAGTTATCGCCATTTCGTCATACTTTTTCAAATATGACTGCCCTGAACGGGTTTCCGCCACAAGTTGACTGGGTTCTGTGGCCAGAACTATTGTTTCCTCTTCCGAATCGGTCAGCGAGGGAACATCAGTCTCTGCTTCCCGCGAAGAGGCGCATACCACATTACAGGATGTGGCCTTTGCTTTGCCTTTGGACTTCCTATTGGTCACAGTAGTCCATTGCTGGCCATCAACAAGGTCAGGATGAACCCACATGATTTCTCCTTGAGGTGTGGGGACAGGTACTAGGCCTTTCTCTTGCTGCTGGTGA
This sequence comes from Agave tequilana, assembly GCA_038442645.1. Classification (NCBI taxonomy): domain Eukaryota; kingdom Viridiplantae; phylum Streptophyta; class Magnoliopsida; order Asparagales; family Asparagaceae; genus Agave; species Agave tequilana. Next base: position 45,542 of record JAVJIF010032520.1, on the reverse strand, counting down.
GGGTCTGTGTTGACCACTCTTAGCTCTCCTCTTGGGACAGGGACTACTCCAGAGGGTGTTGGAGGTTGCCTTTCAAACTGGAGGAACGACGTCATGTTAGCCGCCACCTTTTTCTGCTCTGGACGGAGTTTTAATACCTCCGCGTCAATCAGAGCCTGAAGGATGTCCTTGAAGACATAACAGCTCTTGGTGGGGTGCCCCAACATCCTGTGATACATGCAGTAGCTGGGATTATCGGTTTTACCGACTTCTTCAGGGCGCCTAGCTTCAGGAAGCTTCAGTCGATTGCTCTTGTTGAGTAATTTTAAGAGCGAGTCGACATGTTCATCCTTGAAGGAATACTGCTTGTTGGCGCGTGGTTGGCTTGAAGAGCCACTCCCTTTAACCGGTTGAGGTTTGACAGAAGATTTAGTTTCTGTCGCCAAGTTGTCCTTCCGTTTGGCTTGGAGGAATGTGTCTGGCGCACGCCTCGATGACCTCTCAGGTCTGGGTTTGTTTTCTTCTGCCTTGACCCGGGCGACGATCTCTTCAGCCTGTTCACCTTGTTGGATTAACTGCTTCCAAGTGCGGCTTTCAGCTACTCCTATTTGGGCAAGGAGTGAAGTTTGGAGATTATGGCGGCATATTTCCACCAGGGTGTCCTGGGTCATACCGCTTGGACATCGGAGTGCCACATTCCGAAATCTTTCTATGAAAGGTTTGACGGATTCTCCCTTTCGCTGTTTAGTAGCCAAAAGGGTGGGCATTGTGACTTCTGAGTCATCTTCGAAGAAGCGCGTTAGGAAGAGCTTCTCCAAATCGCCCCAATTTTTGATTGAGCCCTCTGGGAGCTTCATGAACCATTCAAAGGCGAGCCCTTTTAAGGTGCCGACGAATAAACGCACCAGGATGGCATCGTTATCTACCACGTTCCCTGTTTGAGATTTGAAGTAGTAGATATGTTGGTTCGGTGAACCTTTCCCATCAAACGCTTGGAGGGTCGGAGCCTTGAACTTGGGTGGGTACGGAACTGAGTCCCACTCGGTCGGATATGGCCGGATCAATCCTGCTTCTTGGAGGCCTCTCCGATTGGTAAGGGCCTCAAGACGTTGCTCCAACTGATTCATTCTTTTAGAATGAACCTTTCCCTGGTCTCGGTCGTCCTTTTCCTGCGACGAGGATTTAGACGAACCAGAAGTAGGTTGCTCTTCCTCCTCTATGTTCACAGAAGATGAGCTTTCCCCCTCTTTTCGCTTGCCTTTAGACTTCTTAGAGGAGGCTTTGTTGGTTGACTTCCTCTTGTCTTCAAGCAACTGTGCGAGCATCTGGTTGAGGGAGTCGATAGATTCTTGCTGAGCGCGAATCATCTCGAATTGTTCTTTCTGGACCTGGGCTTGCTGCTCCAAGCGCCTGGCGGTCTCCTCAGGAGTGCTAGTCATATATATGTAGGCCTCTTTCTCCATAGAGGAATTTGAAGCCTGCGACTCTGCAATAGCGGAATGCGAGTCATTCACCTCAATGCCCCGGACTAGAGCATTGTAGTCAATCGGGGGAATTGCCCCGGTTCGGGTGCGAGTGTGTCGGTACACTCCTTCTGGTTCAGTGTCAGATTCATAGGAGCTGACTACAGGTTGTTTTCCCCTGCTCCTGCTCACCATGTTTGCAGCGAGCTCTGGATATTCAGTGTCAGAGAAAATCCTCCTCCTGTGGGAGCGACTTCTCTTAGCTGATCGGGGAATCAGGGTCAGCTGTCTAACTAGAGACTGCTGGTTTGCACCTGAATTGCGACGGCACTCAGAAAGCATTGTGATAAGCCGTTGGCAGCAACATGACGAAGTGACCTGATTAGCACTTCTTTTCTTTGTCAAATAATCTCTCAGATCCGTGGGAGGAGGGTCAAAGAGATTAGCCTCGCAATGTCGAGGGTAGGAGGCATCCTTGCTCTGTACAGCTAGGATGCAGGATTCAGAGACGCAGTTCTCGCGTCGCAGCTTTAGGACGCGTGTCTGGCGTCTCTGCTGAGAAGAGACGCGACTGTCGCGTTGCTGATTGGTGCGTCAGAGCAGAGACGCTTGAGAGAGAGCAGGCTGCTGGGCCCTACGCCTAGAGGCGCGCGCTTCTTGTACTTGGTGAGGCACGCACGCTTCGTCTTGGCGTCTGGTGAGTGGAGCTTTAGAGGAGCTAACTTGGGAAGTCTCGCGTTTGGGCCGCCAAACGCGGACTTCACGTGCTGGATATGGCGCAACCGAGACGCCAGTTTGAACCTTGCGACCCGCCTCAGTTGGACGATCAGAAGTTCCAACTTGCAGCTGACGCGCACGCCTCCTCTGTTGGCGCTCAGCGTTTCGGTTGCGTCGTGGAGGTGGAGAGAAACCAACGACGACCTGGTGCTGAGGGAGAGGGTGAACTGGCTAGACACCAGAGGGCTTGACCACGCGGGTCTCCTGAGAGACGTTGGCGCGTGTGTCTCGTATGACGCGGTTGGCCGCGACATCCTTTACAGCGACTGCGCCTGAGGCCACGCGGATCTCCTGAGAGACGTTGGCGCGTGTGTCACGCTTGGCGTAGTTGGCCGCAACACCCTTCACAGCAGCCGCGCCTGAGAGTCTCAGAGCGGGTTTCGGGGCAAGTCCCCGTAGAGACCCTGCGGCAGACGCGGGTCCTTGGGCTCTTGGAGCCAGAAGAGAGAAACTCTTCATACTTTGCCTTGTCGAACTCGACGACAAGCGATTCGACCATCTTCCCCTTATAGAGGACGTCACCTTGCGCCACGATTTGTTCGTCAGTAACAAATGAGGTCCCCAGCGGAGTCGTCATCTCTTGTTTGGTACGGAGAAGAGACGTTCGGTGTAAAATTACCTTGAATCAGTTGAAAGATTACAACAAACTTATGCTCCGACTACAAGGGAGGGGAGATGTTGAGTCTTGAATCTCCCCTTTGTTTAGTGCTGGGTTCTTCAGGTGGCGATGGAAAGTGAATCTTGTTTTTCGTTGACCGGGTGAACGTCGAGAACTTTTGGGGATCTTCTCTTCGGATGGCGGACGGAGTAACACAACTCTGTCGATCAGGAATCTCAAAGAGATTGTAGGCAAAGGTTAACTTGTACGCAACAAGTTATCTGAAGGGTTGGACTCTCTTTCCTCCTCCGTGGAAGATCTAAAGTCAAGCTCTTTTCTCTCAGAGTTCTTCTCTCCAAAAAATCCGACCCCTTCTCCATCGCAACGGGGCTATTTATAGAGGTTTCAGGGGCGTACGTGCCTCCTAAAAACACTCCACAATCGGGGCTAACTTTTCCCGTTATGTGGGCCGTGATTGACCCTATAATCGGGACGATTACAACTGAGATACGGGTGTCAACCCACGCGCCTTGGTACTGCAGTGCGGCTGAGACGCGGGTTTCGACCCACGCGCCTTGGTGCGACTGAGACGCGGCTGTCGAGCCTCGCGCCTTGATGCTGAGACGCGGCCAAAATTAGCTTTGCGTCTAGAACTTGGAATTCTGCTTTTCAATGGCTTGTCTTTTAGTGATTTTTAGACAGCCTACACTGGTACCATGGTCTAAGTGTTATATGAGGACTTTGATTAAGTCGCAATATTTTTATGAGGACTGCTATCATGGTCGCAGTTTTTTTAAGGACTGCAACCAAGGTCGCATTCTTTTTCTGAGCACTGCTATCATGGTCGCAGTCCAAAGTACACTGAAAATATATGATTTTTTAGTAATTAGGACTGCGACCATATTACAGTGGACTGAGACCATCTAGTACATGAATATGAACAATGTAAAGTAATGTAAGATATAAAGAGAGATAGAGTTGAGAGATAGTAGATCAAACGCAAACACGGAGATATGTTTCGAGGTTCGAGCCACTGCTCTACGTTCCCGCCTTCACATAAAAGCATTTTCATTACGTCCACACATGATCTTCTACAAAGGGACCTCCACCGAGGAATTACAACTCAACACTTGGAGTACACAACTTCAGTCTCTCAAAAACAAACCTCTACACAATAGGTCGGCACTAAGCCAATTTAAAGAAAAAGTTTACAACTTGGTGATCCAATGATCACAATCTCTCTTGGTAATCTCTAAGGATCACAAACAATTTTGATCACCAAAACAAGATCCTATAGATAGGTATAGAATTGATTGCTCAAGTGTGAGAAAAACAAAATATTTTGGAAAAGAAATCACAAAGAAAAACTCTTAGGAAAAATTTCTTGATAGGTAAAGAAATGAAGAACAAAACTAGAATTCTCAAGTATTAGTTTTTTTATTTTTCCAAAAACTTTGAAACAAATAAAGATAAGAGAATTTTTGGCAGAAAAACTTGTTTTGAAAACTCGCTAAAAACCCTTAAGAAGATGGGAAAAATTGCTCTAAAAAATCTTAGTTAAAGCTAGCTAAAGGAACCCATATTTATAGGGGATCCAACATATAGCCGTTGGGGTCTAGGTTGGGTCAAAACTGACCTGTCGGTTGACCGCTCCGGCCAATGGTCAGATTTCTGACCATTGGGGCTGTCGGTCGACCGTCCGGTCGACTGCCCCAAGGCAATTTGCCTGTCGGTCGATCAAGACCAGAACCAGAGAGTGAACTCTCTGGTCGGTCGACCACTCAGTCGACCGAGACCATCTCCAAAGAGCAGACTCTCTGGATCGATCGCTAAAGCCTATGCACTTCTGTACACGTCGATCGACCGGTCAGTCGACCGAGCAGGCTTCGGTCGACCGTTAGCAGCCCTCAGCCAGGGTTTATGGGGTTTGAAAACTTGGTCTTTTAATACCTATAAAATCCAATAAAATCACATAAAATTCATAAAAATAAGTTCTTATAAATATTTGAAGAACAAATATGTGTGACTAAAATTCAACACATATTTCAGACAATTTGAACTATTTTTGTGATATGAAATTTTAGCTTTAAACCAAAAACGATATTTTTCAAAACTTAAATTTTGACATGAAAATATGTTTTCTCCAAAACCTGTATAAATACAAAAACATGATATAGAAACACTTTAAAAGAATATTGTGCTTGGATAAAATCCAATACACATATAAAAGATATATCTATGTTTTTGACATTAAATCCAAACTAAGTTTTGTTAAAAGCAAAAACTTAAAATCATGAATTAGGTATACATCAAAGTAAGTTTCTAAACATTATGAACCAAACAATGTATATGGATGAATCCACTATACATATAAATCATGTAACTACTTTAGAAGAAATCTATTCATGAAAACTAAAGATAAGTTCTTTGAAAATCTAAAACCGGTTAAACCGAAGCCAAAAACTATTTTAATGTGTGTGAACTTGAGCATATTAAGACTAACTATTTTTACACAAAATCTAAAAACAAAACAAAGCTAAACAAACTGAAGTCTTCTTGTAGAACTCCTTAACACGATCCAAATGAGTTTGACTTCAACCGAGTGCTAGATGCTATCTTGACGCACGAGCTCTAGTGTTAACTCTAAAACTTGACTTTGAATCCTTTGTTGAAACTAATCACCTACTAAGATCTTGATTAATATCTAAAACTTATTAAACACAAGATAATTAGTAAACTAACCTTCATAAGTTAGTCATTATCAAAACTAAGTTGAAAAGGCCTTTGGGCCAACATAAACATGTATTTCTGTCCATATAGGTACACTTGTATTTAAATATCTATTCTTTAAATACCATCAATAATTTTCACATATCACTTATTCATAGAAATTCATTAAATTCTCATTTTCTCACTTAATCACCTCAAAATTATAATCAAATAACTTATTAAACAATTATCAGAATATAAACCAAATTTAATGCTTAATAAAGAGTTAAATTAATCCGAGCGTTACGACTCATACATAATTGTAAAACAAACTTATTATTCCTAATTTCATAGTTTTTAAATAATTATGATAATTTAAAAATCATAAATTTTTATCTACGAGTGTTAACTTATAAATCAAAACTTAGGATTAATTTGGATTAAATTTTTTGAGTGTTACAGTTCTTTTACGGGAGTTCACAGCTGAGAAAAATTGATAACTTTAACACTATTATTATAGCAAGGGAGCAATCAGCAGGGGACACAAGATATTTTTTTAGTGCAGGTGTAAATGTATTATGAAAAGAGAAAAAATAAAGGGGAAAAAAGTTACACCTAAGACTTGAACTTGTTGACCTTCAATAATATATATTTTTATAAATTACCGCTTGAGCCTGAGCTCTAAAGTATCTTTATTATACTAAATCTAATCTAAAAGAAGAGATCATATATGAAATAAAATTACAAATTATATATATGAGTAAGGTTACAATTCACTTTATGTGTAACTAACACACACCATTTTTCACAAGATGAGATACAATGTGGTCCCCACAAAATATTAATGATCTATTTAAAAACTATTTTCATGTGGTGGAGATCTTTATGTGTAACTAAGTTAGTTACACATAAGATATATTGAAACCTTACCCTATATTTATTACTCTACATATTTATAAAATCCAGTGTGAGTTTCCATCCACATTGGTGTGTATGCGGGTTTGCCCATGAGAGCAATCACTTGTCTCTCCCATACCCTGCACACGATTTGCCATAACCAAGGTCCCGACTATGGGGGAGGGGGCATGTCAAATTCTACAGTTTAGTTACTAGTGTAATATATCAGAAGTAATCGAGATTCTTTATCTCCTCGATCGTAACATCCGCAGGAAGTTTAACACTGACTGATTGTAGTATCTTCCTTGATCCAAGAAATCACCATGAGCGAGTCACCTTCACCTTCCAGCCAAATACTCAAATTTGTAACAGAATTCCACGCAATTAAGTCGCATGCATGCACCCCTTTCCATGGACCATCAAATTAAAGTTAGAACTACTAACAGTGGCCGCACGCAATTCACTCTCTTTCTAATAGTGTCATTTTGCTCACCATGTTTTATTCGTCACCGAGTCATTCAGCCGGCTAAAGATGGTGGGTCCCATTCAGGGGCCACCGGAATCAACGGCCCAACCGAACGCGGTTACAGCTATGACGAAAAACTCCGTGGACAAATTTTTTTTTTTTCTTTCTAATGCGATTCGTGTGTCATAAATCCCCTCCAACTCCCTCCCCCTCCTCAAAAGATTTATTTTTCCGTGCATGCTAATAAATTCCAGGACTGCCACATGATCTAATTGAACTGAGACGACCATCAAACGGTAGCGGGCAATGATATCGGTCTCAAATCAAAAGTCGTTATCAAAATTCGTCTTCTCCTCCTCAAATTTCAGTGCACCTACCAAATATTGCGAGCCAGAAGAGGGAGGGCAAAATCATGTGCTGGGATCTTTACACATCTGTAAAGGACTGTAACTACTAATCAACTCCCAACACCTCAAGCGTGCATGTTTTTGGTGCAAGAAAACGCGTAAGAAAGAGAATTTCTCACTTCTGCTACGACCTAAAGCATCGGGGGTGGCGTGGGGTGGGGGCGTGGGGGTTGGGGTGGCGTGGTGTTTGATGTTGGTTTCTGGTACGACAAATTAACACCGCAACTGTTCTCAGTTGCATAGGAATCCAAATTCATTCTCTGAGGGAAAGTATCCCGTCTGGTCTATTTATATATATACTTAATTTGTGGGTTATAATTATTTGAAATAATATAAATCAATTTTAACATAGTAGATTTTGTATTTAGATGACACATGATTGTATTTGAGTAGGAAGGATTCATGTTCGAATTCTTTTAGAATGACACAAATCTATCTCTCTCTCTCTTTACATATATATATATATATATATATATATATATATATATATATATATATATATAGACTTGTGTCCTTTCAAAAGGATTTGATCCCGGATCCTTCCCACTCAAATTCAACCATCCAACATTCGAATACAAGATCCACTCCGTTGAAGTTGATCTATACTATTTCAAGTATCTATAAACCAAAAATCAAGTGTTTTAAATACTTTTTGCCCATCCATCAAGTAGGGGAAAAACGGACGGCCTAAATAGTGAGTTGGTTAGTTTAACGGTGTAGAACATTTGAAATCTAACAAAAATTAGTTTATAGGGGTTTTTAAATGTTTAGATCATAATGAAATGGCCGGATCGAGAATTTGTATGTCTAAAGACATAGATCTAACCAACTCACTACTTTCGGCCGTCCATTTTGCGTCGCTTGATGGATGGGCAAAAAGTATTTAAAACACTTGATTTTTGGTTTATAGATACTTGAAATAGTATAGATCAACTTCAACGGAGTGGATCTTGTATTCGAATGTTGGAGGGTTGAATTTGAATGGGAAGGATCCGGGATCAAATCCTTTTGAAAGGACACAAGTCTATCTCTCTCTCTCTCTCTCTCTCTCTATATATATATATATATATATATATATATATATATATATATATATATATATATATATATATATGAGAAAAATGGGAATTAGCTAACACAGGAGGCAATGATTTAGAGTTCATTTACACATTAATCTAATCGTTCCATTTTATTCTAGTGTTAAAAAACCGTTAATGTTTGAACTCAAAGAAAATGAAGTAAACAAACTTCAAATCAGGTAATTTTTTATATTTACATATTTTAGAATATGAAAATGATAATGTGCAGTCAGATCTTGAAAATTCAATCGAAAACTTGAGTTTTGAGTGTGACATAGAACGGAGTTGCCTCCTGTGTCAACTGATTCCCATCTCTCTCTCTCTCTATATATATATATATATATATATATATATATATATATATATATATATATATATATATATATATATATATATATATCAAAAATATGTATATCAGCCGACAGCTGAGAGTCTCTCTCAGCCTGCGGTGACGTGGCACAATATTTGTCACACTAATAAGTTGCGGCTCGCTTATTGAAATAAGTTAAATTATTAAATGCCCTTCGGTAAAAGGTACTTGTCCCGCTATTGTTTATTATTGTATTTTCCCCTATTTCTGTCACCGCTCGTTGTCAGATTTAGGGTTTTCTTTTCCTGCCATAAAGTTGTTTCTGAAAATAGCGATTTTCGGATCAGGTTTTTCTCTTTTTATTGTCGACGTAGGAGTAGTCCACTTCCCCTGCCAATTCTGGTCGCAGTCGTAAGCGATCTCTATCTCCCGATCTAAATATGGATCATGTATCATCTGCTTCAACTTTCTCTCAGAATATTGAAAGTATTGAAGGGTTGAAATCTTTGCATGCTGATCAAGAGGTTTTTATTTTATCAATTTTTTTCGCAAATTCTTAAATGTAGAAGATTTTTGTGTATCATATATGGAATTGCGACTTAGATTTTGTTTTACAGAACAATATAATCACTTGTTCTAAAGTCATTTTTTTAGAAAGAATTTCACAGTTTTGTTAAATGCGATCTCAGTCGCACTTATTTAATGTAATACACTAAAATTTATGAACTGCGACCACTAATTTAATACACTAAATTTTACTAACTGTGACCATGGTCAAAGTTTGTATTAAAAACATTTTCCTGGTTGTCAAAGCTAGCTTTATAACTGCGACCTTAGTTGCAGTCCTACTTTTTATAGTTCTGACAATTGTCCATGTCAATTATATCTATCTTGTACACTAAATTTTAAGAACTGTGACTTAAGGTCGCAGTATATACTAATGAGAGAGTTGCACAGTTCTTATTCACATTTTAAAAAAACATGGACAGATGAAAAACTGCGACTACGGCCGCAGTCTATTATTCAGAAGTTACAGATTTCTTTACATCTGCGACCTACAGTTCAGACGTACATCTACAATTTTCAGTACACTGACGTTTGATTTTAGACCTTTTGCAGCACCAAACTCCTCATTATAGAAGGCCATGAAGATTTGGCCAAACAGGGTCTTCTTCATCGCATCCACAAAATCGGCCTGAATGTGCTTTTTGAATTTTCTAATGAATTCGCTATAGGCTTTAGGCTCGATCTCATAGGACGAACCTTCAGTTCTTGTTTACCTATGAAGCAGAAACATTAAAAATATTAGTATAAAATACCTGGTCGCAGAACGTTTATTTAAAAGTTTAAAAGTAAAAAAAGACTGCGACCTTGGTCGCAGTAGCCGTTAATAAACGATAATTTACTGCGACCAAGATCGCACTGCAATTTTGTAATTATCCAATATAAATTACCATGAAAGGGGTTTTGTATCATTATACTGCGACCAGGGTCACAACATTCAATCAGGCTAACTTAGTTAACAAACTGTGACCATACCCTCAGAAAGTAGAAAACAAACGGCAACACTGCGACTTCAGTCGCAGAGTTTTATTAAAAAAATCCTTGAGAAAAAATGGCAGTGAAAATTTTTTAAACGAAATAATTTGTAAAAGTCTGCGATCAAGGTCGCATAAACCTAAGTCGCTAATTCAGATAACTGCGACCCAAAACTTTTGACCTAGGTCACTGTGTTAAAATATTTAAAAATTAAAAATCTCTAAAATAAAACTCTTTTTATCTAAACTTTAATCTTAATCTAAAAATTTAGTGTAAAAAAAATTTTAAACCGCATAAATATACTTATTTTTGATGATTACCTCTTTAAATCATAAAAAATGAATCTTTCGCTCTTTTTTGCGATCATAGTCGCAAGTTATAAAAAAATTTATTTTTTAAAAAACCCAGAATATTGAAAATTTTAAAAAATTCAAAAAATTTTGTTAAAAAAAATTCATCAGACAATTTAATTTAAGTTAAGTTAAAATAGGAATATTTATGAAAAAATAAAAAGGGATACAAAATTGAAAAAAATATAACTATTAAAATTTACAAACCCAAAAAAAATATTCTGGGTTTCCCCATTACCTTTTTCCACGGATGATTTTTTTGGCGCCATCTTTAGCAGATAATTTTATAAAAAAACTAATTTTTGAACAAAATGATTGGAAAATTGGGAAACAGTAGCACTAAATTTTTCTGATCGATCAACTGATAATTTCAGATCTGAAATTTTTTTTTGAAAGGAAAGATTTTACATACAGTAAAATATTGTGAGGGAGGGTATTTTCATCAAAGCGATTCTTGAAGTTACTGATACTAACTCCGGCGGAAATTTTTTAGTTTTTATTCACCAAAATTTTTGTCAGATTCGTGGCTATTATGTTGCCACGTCCTGCCAGCTGAGGAACTCTCTCAGCTGTCGGCTGAGGTACAGTAACCTCTCTCTCTCTATATATATAACTTGTATAACTCTGGAAGGATTCGAGTCCGAATCCTTCCCACTCAAATACAAGCATACATCATACGAATACAAGATCCATTCCGTTAAAATTGATATATATTATTTCAAGTATCTATAAACCAAAGATCAAGTATTTTAAATAATTTTTTCTCCATGCATCAAGTAAGAAAAAACAGACGGCCTAAATAGTGAGTTGGTTAGTTTAATAGTGTAGAACATTTGAAACGTAACAAAAAATAATTTGTAAAGGTTTTTAAATGTTTAGATCATGATCAAATGGCTGTATCGAGAATTTGTATGTCTGAAACATTGATCTTATCAACTCATTACTTTTGGCTGTTCATTTTGCGTCGCTTGATGGATGGGCAAAGAGCATTCAAAATATTTGATTTTTGATTTTTTACTTATTTTAAATAATATAGATCAATTTCAATAGAGCAGATCTTGTATTTGAATGTGGGATGCTGGTATTTGAGTGGAAAAGCTTCAAGCTTGACTCCTTTCGGAACTACACAAGTCTATCACACACTCGCATAATTTTTGGTTTATAAATACTTGAAATAATACAGATCAAATTTAACAGAGTTGATCCTGTATTCGAATATCGGAAGGTTGAATTTAAGTAGGAAGGATTCGGACTCTTTGGAAGGACACAAGTCTCTCTCTCTCTCTCTCTCCCCCCCTCTATATATATATATATATCTGAATCCTTCCCACTCAAATACCAACATGCGACCTTCGAATATAAGATCCAGTTCGTTGAAGTCGATCTATATTATTTCAAGTATATATAAACCAAAAATCAAATATTTTTAATACTTTTTGCACATACTAATAGTAGGAGAAAAACGGACGACTTAAATAGTAAGTTGGTTAGTTTAACGGTGTAAAACATTTGAAACCTAATAAAAATTGGTTTGTAGGATTTTTAAATGTTTAGATTATAATCAAATAGTCGGATCGAGAATTTGTATGTTTAAAAATATAGATCTAACCAACTCACTACTTTCGGCCGTCTATTTTGCGCCGCTTGATGGATGGGCAAAAAGTATCCAAAACACTTGCTCTTTGGTTTATATATACCTAAAATAATATGGATCAACTTCAATGGAGTGGATCTTGTATTTGAATGTCGGAGGGTCGTATTTGAATTGAAAGGATTTAGGCTCAAATCTTTTTGAAAGGAAGCAAGTTTCTCTCTCTCTCTCTGTGTGTGTGTGTGTGTGTGTGTGATAGATTTGTGTAGTTTCTGTAATACCCTGGTTACTAAACTTTGAATTAATATACTAATATTTGTTAAAAGATTTTTCAAAAATTCTTATGGTTATTAAATTATTTGTTTATGTATGAAATGGATTTTGGTAATTCATTTGAAAAAATTCAGAGTGGAGTGGAACTTTGATAAATTATATAGAATCTAGTGGTATGAGAAATACTGATATCTATATATAACTATGCAATTATATAAGTGTGTATGTGTTAGTAAATTCTAAATTAATTTGTGATTTCTAAATTCTAGTATTATATTGAAAATGAAAATCGGTAATCAGTATATTACCATATATCCTTTTGAAATTAAATATCAATTTGTTTTGTGCAGTAAGATATGAAGGATGTGTCGAAATATGTGTATGTATTTAATTTATGAAGTACTGGTATGCATACCAATACTTGGTTTGTAATTCTAATTATATACATGTATTCGTGTGATTAGAGAAAAGAGAAAGAGGGGGAAAAAGAAGAAAAAGAAATATATATATGTATGTTGTGATGAGGGATGGGGGAAGTATGAGGAGTAAGTGTAACACCCCGTTCCCAGAATGCGTACTTAGTTGCTTATTCAGATTTTTCGTTCATATTTTTCGATCTACTTCCTATATTTATTTTTATAAATATTTAAGTGTTTAATCCATAGATCAGAGTCTGACTGGATTAATTCTTCAGATTCAATAATATCTTCTCCATCATCTCCTAAATGACTGCTAATACCATGTTCACTGAGATACTTTCGAAGATAACACTGACGCTGACATCTGAGTCCCACGACGATATTGCTAATGAGCTGTCTGATAGACTTCTTCTTCAGATTCAAAATCTGACGAGACTAACGTAAAGACATAATCCAGTCCTCTTCGAGTTTTGTGATAATAATCGGGGTGTTTGCCTTTCGATACAAAGAAACGAAGTAATTTCGCTTCCCTCTGCCAAAATTAAGTCTTCATCTTTTGGTGAAATCGTACTCCATTCTTTTCATTATGTGATGTGACCTTTATCCATAATGGAAGAATTAGGAAGATTCAGATCCACCTCCTGAGCTTTCATAAGTTATGGGCTCAGACTCGATTCTTTCGAATAGAATTGACTTTTGATCTTTGCGCTTAGCTTGAACTTCAAAGGACACTTTTCGTGCATCGCCGGTCTTTTTGTGTACCTTAAGGGATGATTTTATTGGTGCATGCAATAATATCAGAGCATCTATTACCGACTAAGGGTCACTATCTACATCAGTACTATTATGTGACAATACAGAATCAGAAGCAAATGCAGAAAAGTAAGCCAAATTTAAATTTTTTTTGATAAATCACTCGCCTTCAACATTGATGGTGGCATCGAAATCGAGCTTATCAATGCTCGTTACAAGGAGTTTATATTCCAAAGACATTCTTCCTCTGCTTCCATCTCAGTATTTGATTCATTACCAGAATCATGGTCTTCTGGGGTTTTATCCTCAGTTGGTTTGAGAGGATCTTAATAAAGGAGAGAGTCAGTAAAGTAGTTTTCTACCCCATTGAACGGATGCTTCTCCATAATCAGCGTTCTCATCCTTCCCCGTTAATCAAGTTATTTCATTACTTGATGAAGGATAGATAGGATGATGGAGTTGTTGGATCCATGGTCATCTAGCAGCAGGATGTAAGACGTGTCAACATTGATGACATAACACATCAGTTCAGAATTCAAATCACTAATCTGAGATTTGAGCTTGATCATGTCCATCAGACGCGTACGTTGGCATTGAAATCATAAATGATAGCTGTGTAGAGCTCAATCGATGGGCGGGAATCCTCAAGTGTTGTATGACTCTGTGGGGTATATGCTCAATGTGAATCCTAAATTAACTTGAATGCGGCTCACTTTAGCTGATCTGATGTACCCTATATAGTACAGGGGTCTGTCGTGTTTTTCATTGACTTGCATATCTTCTAGGGAGAATGTAATGCATAGGAAACATTCTGAGGACTGATGATAGTGCTTGTCGTCTTCTTCCTCTTTCATAGTTGGAATCTGGGTTATGAAAACCTCAGAATCAGCTAATGCTTCTCTTAGAGCTTCCTTCGTGGACTTGGAGAGTCTGAGAAGCTCATAAAAGGTAATCCGAGCAGGAATGTTGGCCAGCTAAACTAAGATGTCGAAGCGAAAGGGAGTTTATGGTCCCGCTTCGCCTTTTTGAAGTGTTCTGGTGTAGCGTAGTTCCTTCTGCTTGTCCTCGAGTTGCCTTGTGGGCTGCTCGGCTGAATCTGAACTGGCTGAGGAGAGCTTGCCACGGCTGGCCAATACTTTTCAGGTACTGATTGTCAGATCGGATCTTTGATGTGGAGGGAGTGCCTGTGTCAGCTGCAAAGGCAGACTCCTCTTCTCCTAAACTGATAAGGGCGGCGACACCTTTCTCAGTTTCTCTTGTGAAAATACTCACCACATTAAGACACTCTAGCCTTCCCTTTGGACTTCCTATTTGTGACAGTTGTCCATTGTTGACTTTTGACAATGTCAGGATGGACTCACATTGTCTCTCCTTATGTAGTTGAGACAGGAACAAGACCATTTTTTCGGTTATGGGGATCAGTATTGATCACCCTTAGTTCCCCTTTTTGAATGGAAACCACTCCAGTTGGCGCTAGTAGGAGGTCTCGATCGAATTGAAGAGGTGCTGTATTTGTCATAATAACAGTCACCTTCTTCTGCTCTTGGCGGAGTTTCTGCGTTGATCAGCGCCTGAAGCACATTTGTGAAGATGTAACAAATCTTGATCGGGTGTCCCAACATCCTGTGATATAAACAATAGTTGGGATCATCGATCTTTTCTGCCTCTTCAGGACGTCTATTTTCAGGAAGCTTGAGCCTGTTGCTCTTCTGAAACAACTTTAAGAGAGAAATAACATGCTCGTCCTTGAACGAATACTGCCGTTTGGCACGTGCTTAGTTTGAGGATTTACCCCCTCAACCAGCTAGGGTTAAGAGAGAAGGTAGTCTCCATCGACAAGGTATCTCTCCTTCTGAGTTGGGAAGATTGCTCTGGCATGCGCCTTGTCAATCTATCAGATTTAGGCTTATTTTTCCTTTCTTCCGCCTTGACCCTTGCAATAATTTCTTCTGCGTGTTCGCCTTGCAGAACAAACTGCTTCCAAGTGCGACACTTTGTCACTCTCAACTAAGCGAGGAGGGCAGTTTGCAGATTATGACGACATGTTTCAACCAATGTGGATTGGGCCATGCTACTGAGACAGCGGAGTGCCATGCTCTGAAATATTTTGATAAAAGTCTTGATAGACTCTCTTTTCTTCTGCTTGGTTGCAAGGAGAGTTGGCACTAAAGTTTCTCTGTCATCTTCGAAGAAATAAGCCAGAAATAACTTCTCAAGGTCAGTCCATGTCTTGATCGAGCCAGCAGAATGTTTCATGAACCATTCAAAAATAACCCCCTTACAGAAGAAATGAGCCATGATAGCGATACTATAATCCCGATTTTGGATTTAAAATAGTATATATTTTGGTTGGGTGACGTTTTCTTGTCAAAAGTATGTAGGATCGATGCTTTGAACTTGAGAGGGTAAGAAACAACATCCCACTCGACCGGGGAAGGTCGGACTACTCCCGCTTCTTTAAGATCATCTCAATGTGCTATGACCTCAAGGCGGTTCTCAAGCTCAATCATTTGCTTGAGATGGCGATCTATGTCTTTTTCTGAATTCTCTTCTGATGATGAAGAATCTGGAATAGTAGTATCGGTAGATTCTTCAGAAGTGTGATTTTCAACCTCCTCCTCTTTGCCTTTGCCTCTGGTAGAAGACGCTTTCGTTTTCGGCTTCTTCGTCTTCTTCCTGAGCAAAAGGGTAATCATTTGTTTTAAGTCGTCAATAGACTGTTGTTAAGCATGGAGCATGTCAGACTGCTCCTTCTGCACTCAAGCTTGCTCATTAAACTTCCACACCGTTTCTTCAGGAGTGCTGGCCATGTTGCGAAGGCTTTCGTCTCCACTGAAGAGTTTGACGACTCAGATTCTATAATGACGAAGTGTTTGTCGTTCACCTCTATTCCCCTTGCCAACAAATTGTAGTTGACTGGGGCGATTACTCCCGTGCGGGTTCAGGTGTGCCGATAGACACCTTTAGACTCGATCAGAATGTCTTTCAAGCCTGAAGACTGGTCATCATCCGATTCCTCAAAGCTTATTGCCAATTGCTTCCCTTTGGATCTGCTTGGTGTGGATCCTGATCGCACCATTCTTGAGATTACCTAGGGGTATTCTTCATCAGAGAATGATTTCTTCTTACAAAAGCGATGCCTCTTGGATGAGTCAGAGGCTGAAACCGCTGACAACCGGATGAAGACTGATGGTCTGCTCTAATGAGAGCTACAATGGCACTCGGAAAGCACTGTCGTGATGAGCTACTCACAGCAGCATTGGGGAGTGACTTGGTGTACATTTCTTTTTCGAGTCAAGTAATCCCTCAAATCAATTGCAGGGGGATCTAAAGAATCAGCCTCGAACCCATAGGGGTGAGGGCTTCCAGCTTAGTGTGTCTTAGAGATGGCATGTTTGAACGTGAACCTCACGTTTCTTTGTTGAAATGCGAACCTCACGTGGTGTTGAAACGTGAACCTTAAGTGTTGGCTGAGTTTGCCTCAAAATGCGGACCTCGCGTTTGGTACTAGAAATGTGGGAGTCACGTTCTGGTACAGGCAGAACGACGGTCTTGCATTTTGGAGCAGGTAGAACGCGAGTCTCGTATTTGGGAAGAAGAACGCGGACCTCACTTTGGGATGATAAAACGCGCATTTGAGGAATGCGGGTCTCACGTTCTGGAACAGAAATGCGGACCTCGCGTTGTTTCAGAGAAACGCTGGTTTGAACCTCGCGTTCTATATCTGTAGAACAAATTATATCTGCAGAGTTTTTGATCTGTTGTCGACGAGCGCGATGAATTTGTTGATGTTCAACATATTAGTTGAGTCTCAAGGATTGTTAGGAACCCCTATCAACTTGGAATTGCGGAGTTTAGAGAGGAGAGAGATGGTAGAATTAGTCTTCACCATCATTACGTTCGTGAGCCGGAACTTTAACACCCCGTTCCCAAAATACTTATTTAGATACGTATTCTGATTTTTTGATCATATTTTTTGATCTAGTTTTTGTATTTCTTTTTATTTTATCATTATTTGTCCGATTGAATTGTATTGCATCCGATTCGTGGACTCGGGGTCAGCCCTAGTCTTAACTGGGGATCCAATCCTAGTGTATTACTCGATTTGGTTTTTTTTTTGGTAGTCAGATTTGATCGATTTAAGTTTCAAACATTATTTTCTAATATTTTAGATTTTTCATAATTTTCTAAAATTTTTCAGAATTATTCTGCAAAATCCTCAAAAACGGTGTCGATCGGTATCGCCGACCGATTCCAGGATTTTTAGTTTTCAAATGGACTTGAATTTTTTAGAAACGATTTTCACATTACTTTTTAGAATCTTATTTTCTATCTAAATATAATTTTTTAGATTTTTCTTAATTTATCAAAATTTGATCGATTTTGATGTCGACCTGTATCGCCGGAAGATTTCAGGATTTTTAATTTGAAAACCAGATTGAATTTCTCGAATCCAATTTCACCAAGTATCTTTAAATACTATTTTCTATATTAGGAATTTTTGGAACGTTTCTGAAACAGTCAATTTTTACCCGCATTAAATAATATTTTCTTTCTTTTCTTTTCTTTTTCTTTTCCCTTTCTTTCTCCCCTACCTGCTCCCCGTCCTCCCCATACCCTGCCAATGACAGCGCAGCAGCACCCCCACTCCTCCTCCCATACTCCAACCTTCTCTCTCCTTCTCTTTATTTTTCTTTTCTTTCTTTCTTTTCTTCCCATTATCTCAATCTCCTTCTCTCCCCAACCAACTCCTCCTTCCTTCCCTTGACCGCCACCTCCACCAGCACCACCGCCAGCGCCGCCTCCCCTAACCGTCGTCACCCATCCCCCAACCCTCTCCTCCTTTTTACTTCCCTCCTCTTAAATCACACTTCCTTTTTCTCCAATTTCTCTCAAAACTTATTATCACCATTTCTTCCTTCTTCTTCATTTCACCTTTAATTCTATCAATTCCTTCACTCCTACCACACAAACACTATCTCCTCCTCCTCCTCCAACTCCCCAATACCATCATCTTCAACTAATACCACCACCACCACAACAACCACCATCTCTAACGACCACCAACAACCACAACGACAACATCAACAACTCCCAAAACCCCTCTCCATCTCCTCTACCCAAGGGGCACCGCCGGCCGCCTCTCCTCGCCGGCCGCCCCTCCAGTGGTGTCGTCGCCCAAGTTATCGCCGGCGGCCATCAACCCCCACCCCTTCTCTTCCTTGTTCTTTTTTTTCTTTCTTCTTTCTTTCTTTCTTTCTTTTCATCTTTCTTTTTGTTCCTTCTTTCCTCTTTTACCCTTCTCTTTTTCATCAAACTCTCTCCCTTACCCCCTCTACTATTTCCAGTAAGCCCCCTTCTCTCTCTCTTTCTCTCCCCCCTTTCCTATAACTCTCTCAAACTCTCTATCTCTCTCTCCCTTACTCATTCTTTTCTCTCTCCCTCTCTAACTCTCTCTAAAAATTATTAATAATTATATATTTTAAGAATTATATTATATATTTTAATATGAATTGGTGACATGCACTTGTTTCTGGTGTTGCGAAATTTTACACTATTTTTTGATGATTTAGGCGAGTACTTTTCTTGTGTTTCTTCATGTCTTGTTAATGCTATTCTAGGACTTGATATAAATTTAAGCGAGTACCTTTTCTGGGATATACTATTCTGACTTTTATTACGTGATGCATCATTATTCGAGTTTATATAGGGGCTGTTTGGTTGCAAGGAAGTGGACGGAAGTAAGGAAATAGGAAAGTATAATTGCTCACTTCCCTATCTATCCAAACACCGGAAAAGAAAAATAAGAAAACTCCTTTTCCTTTTCTCTTTTCTCTTTTACACAATCATTTCCTCACTTCCAGAGTGCTACAGTTATTTTTGTGATCATGTAAATCTCATTTGTAATAAGTTATAGAACAAAACAGTTAATTTTTTGATCATGTAAATTTCACTTGCATTCTAATTACAGTCCATTTTTTATTTTTCTTAATTAATTTTTATTTTAATATTATTTTACGGTCAACTTTGTGGTCAACTTTTCCACTTTCACTTTCACATTACCATCCAAACACCGAAAAAGACAAAACATTTTTCAAATCACACTTCCCAACAACATCCAAACACCGGAAAACTTACTAACCAATTCCCAAGTTCCAAGGAAAATATTACCACTTCCTCAATTCCTCACTTCCACCCTTAACCAAACAGGCCCATATGATATGCATGTGATTTTCTAATATTAACATATTATACGTATACCTGTTGGGCGTTATTATAATTTGTTGAACCGTTATTATACTTGCATGGTATGCCTAGATACGCTCCCGCTTCGCTCGGCTTCGTATAGCTAATTAATGGATTATTTAATGTTATTATAGATATTATTGTGAAGAGTTGAAATGTTTAACTATATTGTTCTCCTGTATCATGAGAGAAACTAATGGATACCGATATGATGTCATATTTATAATGGTGGATATCTCTGAAGTGTCGTGTGGGGCGCTAGTGATAAGTCCTTAGATGCAGTAGCTTGACCCTGAGCCGTAGTCCGGGGCAGAGATGAGACCCACTATAAATATGAGCTATCAGATTTATCAGTTTTCAATTAATAACTCGTCTTATTCATAAGTTGACGTATGTGTACCGGTAACACATACATAAACATATAGATCGGATGATTAACATAAGAATTTATAGCCAACAATAATAATATTAGGAACGTGGGTTATTTGATCACTTCTTTATTCGGGTCCTGGTACTCACATTCAGACCCGAGTGAGTTCTACTAGAGTGCGAACACTAATATGAACTATCAGTGATGTGAGGCACTGATAGGGAGGCGATTGAAATATCAGACAATACTGATTATTATTATTGAATAACTTAAATGCTATACCTTTATATCCTCCAGTTATAGTGATGAATCATTTAATCAGGTGTTATGTCCTGAGTTGACACCCTGCTTTATGACATGTGATTTCTGTGGCACAATGATTACTCTAGACACACTCTAGTTCTGTTACTCTGGGGGCAACTCAAGTTGTATGAACTCAGATGATGGTGACATCAGATATGTGATATATAGATGAGAGTTTCTTCTTTGGATTATCCTCTTGACGTATCAATCTCGTGAATCCATAATCTGAGCCTGTACAACTAGTTTTGTTTATACTTGTATTTATCGCATGTTTAATGTATTTATCGCATGTTTATTTGTACTTAAGCTCTCGACACCGTTTTCTATTCATGTTTTTCGATTCAGACTTATCGATATACATGTATTTACTTGATTTTGAATTTATTATTGTTCCTTTAATTTTCTATATGTTACTTGTCATTGCCTGTACTTGTATGCCTGAGCCACATCACTTGATCATGTACACGTGTGACTGCCTGAGCACGCCAAATGGATTTATCATATGTACAGCTGGGTTGCTTTCTGATAACCCTAGATCCTCATATCCAGATCCTAGACTTTGGACCGTGGTGACGTTGCTGTAGCTAATTAGAGTGCGCAACGAAAACGTAGATTAGCGATCGCCTGTCTGGACCCTCTCTCTTCTAGCCTCCCCTTGATTGCCTCGTGAGATTCTCATCTTACTACTTGTGATTACTTTCCCATATTTCATATTGTACATCCTGCTTTTGCGCTGATGATTTTATATTATTGAGATATTGTATCATGCTCTATGATAACTGTGTACTAGTATTATTATTACTAGAATGTATATTATAATTGTGCTTCCGTACTCTAATTTTTGTCTGTACTGATGCTTAGCGTATATATGTAAGGGTATTTCCACCCTGCGTATATACGTCGTAGTAACGTCTCCGTACCCGTGGGATCGGGGCGTTACAGGAACGCTGGCCCTGTGGGTCTCCTAAGAGAAGTTAACGCGGGCTATGTTGGTTGCACGGGAGGTTTTCATAACCTCGCTGGAAGTAGCGCAGCTTGCGGTATGAAAGATGGTGCATGCCACTTTTGATAAAGTCACTGAAGAGACGAGCGGGTCCCCGATGAGACTTTGCTATACTACCGCACGACTCTTGGGCTTTTCGAGCCCGAAGAGAGAACTCTTCAAATTTCTTTGGTCAAATTCGACAATGATCGATTCGACCATTGATCCTATAAACTTGACGTCAGCTGCGTCACGACTTTCTCGTCGGTAGAGAAAACAGTCCACAACAGAATCACCATCTTTTGCTCGGTCGGAAAAATTGAGGCGTATAAAAATGTCTTTGATATGAAAAGAAAGTTACAACAGATCAAAACTCGATTACAAAAAAGAGGAGAATAACTGAATCTGTTGCCCAGAGGCCTTCCACTCTAGTTTTGATGATGATTAACTCATGTAGTTATGTTTACTAATAATCTTGTGATGTTTACTTTCAGATCATTAATTAAGATATTAGTTGGTGATTAGCTTCAACAAAGGAGTTTTAAAGCCTTTCACATGGTGATCCAAGAGCCTGAGCAACAGATCATACATAGCACTCGTTGGAGTCTAGCTCGGTGGATCACGGAGTTTTGGATCGATTCGGCTTGGAGACGGCGCTCTACAAGAAGACTTCGGTATCCTAATTTAGTTTATGTTTTAGATCCATGTGTAAAGATTAGATAGTGTGATATGCTCAAGTTCACAATACACACACGTTTCATGTTTTTGATATTGATTTTTCGGTTTTTGGTTTAACCGATATTGGTTTTCATGAATAGATAGAATCAATACAAGTTTACTTTGTTTAAGTGTATATTAGATATATTCTATATACATGTAAGCTTAATTTCCTCGACAAACTTATGTTGAGATGCCTATTCATGAGGTTTGGTGTTTTGTATTTTAACAAAACATATTTTTATAAATAAAGACAAAAACTATGATATGTATATGTTTCATGTATGTTGGATTTCCATCCATATGCATCATACTTCAAATTGTTTAAATATCATGTTTTTGTATTTGGATGAGTTTTGGAAAAATCAGATTTCCTATTGAAAAATCCAAGTTTGAAAAAATACAGTTTTTAGTTTTCGGTAATTTTTTCATAACACAAAAATAGTTTAAAATGTTTGATATTTGTGTTGAAATCTTTATCACATATTTGTATATCAATATAAAAATGAAAACTATTTTATGAATTTTTAAGTAATTTATGGGAATTTTTAGAATATTTTTAAACCTAGTTTTTTGATCCAGAATCCTGTCTGCCAGGCTCTGGCGGTCGACCAACCGGTCGACCGGACCCAGAGTCGGTCGACCGGGGCGGTCGACCGACGTGCACACACCTATGCACGTTGGCCAGGAACTTGGGCGGTCGACCGTGCGGTCGACCGGCCGGTCGACCGCTGGCTTCCAACGGTCATTTTTTTGACCGTTGGCGATTGACCGCCAGCCGCCAGGACTGACAAACAGTCCCAATGGCTAGTTTTTGATGGAGGGTTATTTAAGCCCCATTTCTTTGGGATTTTGGTAAGATTTTTAGAGCCAAAAATTTATACTCTCTAGTGTTTATTTCAGCAAGTTTTTAAAAGGTTTTTGGTGCTTAAAGAGATCATCTCTATTTGTTTCAAAAAGGGTTTGAAAAATTCAAGAAAAGAAAAGCTTTGGATTGGGTTTTTTTTATCTTCATTGTATTCTTATTCTAGTTATTTTCCCAATAGTTTTCTTTGAGTTTTTGATTTCCAAACACTTGTTTTTCACTTGAGCTATATCACTCTATCCTATTCTATAGGATCATTTATTTGTGGGAAAAGAAATTAGTTTGTGGTTGAGAAATACCACCTTGTTGTAAACCTTTCTTTGTTGGTTGCTCTCTCTTTGGTAGAGGTTGAGGTTGTGGTTTACTCCCTCTTGGTGAGGTGGAGTTGGTTGGATTTGTATCCCTCTTCGGTAGAGGTGGAGTGTGGTTACTCCCTGTTGTGTGAGGTGGAGTTGGATTGGTGGAGTTCGGTACTCCGGCCTTCGGTAGACCATTTGTATTGCCTCGGTGGAGGTTGTATTGGTTGAGAGAGGAGTTCGGTACTCCTAGTGGATTAAAAATCCTTCTCGGTGAAGGTGGGGACGTAGAGCTCAGTGCTCGAACCTCGAAACACATCTTCTTGTTTGCGTTTGATCGATTGACTCTCAACCCTCTCTCTTTTATTTGTGTTGTGCATCATTCATATCATTCATATCTTATATGCTTGCGTTGTGATTCATATTGCCTATTCTTATATGTTTGGTTGTGTTTGCTTATGTGCCTCACTTGTGCTTAACCACGAGAGCTTCATATAGCGTCTCAACTCTTAACAGAGGAATCAAGAGGAGTTAGTCCAGAGCCCTTTACGGGGAATTCGGCTACACTCGTTGGTTGCACTAAGTGTTATTACAAATTAGTTTTGTAATTCCGCATTTAGTTTTTAGATTAGCCTTATCACCTATTCACCCCCATCTAGGTGATTTCAATTGGTATCAGCGCCTACGCTCCTGATATTTGGTTTAACTACCTAGGAGTGAGATCTTGGCTTGCTAATCTATCATTTGCATTTGCACGTATATTTGTTTGCACATACTCATGGATTGCTTGTCACCTCCCATGTTTGATTTTTCCAACATTGACATGTGAAAATTTAGGATGTCCTTGTATTTAAAAACCCTAGGCTTGCATGTTTTTCTTGCAGCTACAAGAAATGTTATCTTGGTAACCACAATCATATAGGGGTCAATACACTTACCCTTGAGGCTATTAGAAGCACGCTTAACAAAGATTATCTTATGCTTGTTTCTAACTATGATTCCGCCTTTGCAGTGTGGAACAAGTTGACTTCCTCCGAGCTTCAAATGCCCAACATCATGGAGAATGAATCTAGTGGAGAATCCGAGTCACAATGCTTCATGGTCCAAGGGAATGACTCCCTTGAGGTATACTCGAAACCCAATTAGATTGTGATGATGCTAGTTCTTCATGTGATGATCATGTTGATGCCATGCCTTGAATGAAGAACTATCCATTGTATGTGAAAAATTATTAAAAAAATATAATCTTTTGAAAAAGAAGAGTTTCGAATTAAAAGATGAAAACAAGGTTTTATGTTCAAAACTTGATTTGATTTTGCAAGAAAAGGAAGAGATATCAAGTGAACGTGACTCACTTAAATCTCAACTAGACCTTGCCCTAAAAGAAAATGAGTTTTTGAAAAATAGAAATGATTGTGAAATAATTCTGAAGAAAAATGAAAACTTGTCTTCAAAAGTTAATTTTGTTTAAAAGAAAATGATTCTTTAAAATGAAAATTGCTTCTATTTCACAAGATTTAGAAAGTTGTTTAAAGAAAAATGAATCTTTGAAAAACAATATTGATTCACATGTTTGCCAAGCTAGGATAGCTTCACCTATTGCATGGCACACTTCTTCTTTAATTGAAAATGATATATCCATACTTAAAAAGAATATAGATTGTTTGGGCTCCACTTTGAGCCATTGTGTTTTGAGCCATATACGTTTGGAATCTTTGTTTCGAAAGAAACAAGTTCCATCTTTACATGCACACCCTTCACGGCATACACATGCTCCTCACGGTCACAACCATCACATATTGTATGCTCATGTGTACACTTGTACACATTGTGGACGTAAGGGCCCCTTGCTAAATTTTGTTTTGATCGTATAAATGATTGTAATTTAGCAAATAAATTTGTTTGGGTTAGAAAAGGTACTAACCCCTATGGACCCAAAAGAGTGTGGGTACCAAAGACCACCCCTATTGTATTTGATGTAGGTGTGGGCTCTCGCATGACGTGAGAGTTATTGTGCCTTGAGGTGGATACGTTCCGAGCTTAAAGATTACTATTTGGATGCATCACTTTCAAGGGATGTTTTGGTGGGAAGACCATCTTGGTTTGGAGAACTAGAGAGGTGCCCTTATCGGTTTTGGTATCGATCTCTAACTCTCATTTATATTTGCATGCTTTCCATGTTCATTATTTATAGCATGTTTTGATGTTTATTGATTATTATGATTATGTCATGTTAATTAGATTAGTGATATATATGTTGGTTATTTGAGACACCCATGTTTAATATGGACTTATATCATTGTGTCCTCACTTTGTTTTAAACTAATATGTATGTCCTAAATCTAATTCATGTGTATAAACATTATGATCATATGGATGTTTATGATTTTTATTTTGATGCTTTATGTTTTGATTAGTATGTTAAATACCATGATTATTAGACCATTGACATACATATATAGCTTTTGAGATCACTCATGTTCATATGGATCATTCTTTGTGTTCTCACATATGTTTAGCTATTATGTATATCATAACTCTAATAGCATGTGAATTTACATAATGATCATATTTATATTTATCATGTTGATTTATGTCATGTTTTATGCTTCATGATTTGATTACATGTTTAAATATTAGTTTTCATTAAAACTAGGATATATATACTTGTACATATAGTGGGCTACAAATAGATCGTTTATATGTGTTTGTGTTTGAACGCTCATTTGTACCCATTAGATGTGCTAGTATAGTCTAGTTTTGATGATTCATACATTTTAAACTTGTATTCCTATTTTTCATGTTTATGTGTTTTCACTTCATGTATATGTTTTTTTTGCCAAACCTTAAGATATACATTTATACCCCTTGAGTCATTTGCTTTTCATGCAAATCTTTATTATGAACTCAAATTGTGTTTAGGGATATGTATGTATACTTCTTGTTTTGTCAAACATACATATGCCTTGAAGTATAAATTATTTCTAATGAAAATTTAGTTTTTCATGTTTTCATGTTTAAAGGAATTTCACATGAGCTTATTGACTATCTTTCATGATTATTTTCTTCACATTTTATTTGAACACTCACCTTTATTGTTTACTCATGTTTTGTTTTCATGAGTCATATTTATGCTTCATTGACCATGAGTGTTGGCTATCATGTGAATTTCATGTTTCATGAAATATTTTATTTTTATTCCTTACTTGAAGGATTTCGTACTAGTCTACAAGTTTTTCCATTTAACTAGTTCGTATTCTTCGTCATGGTAGAGTTTTCATATAATATTTTCAAACCCATTTTTGAAAACCCCTACCTTCTAAGGGCGGTTGGATGGGAGACCATGGACATGTATGATTTATAGTGAAAATCATTTTAAACTTGAGCATGAAATGGGTGGTAGGATATGAGGTATACACTTGATATTATTGTTGTTTTAATTGGTATCATTGGATTTTTAAATTGGTATCAATATTGACATTTTTGTATACTGATATATTGTTTTGTGTATGTATGCTTTCATTTGGTATCATCTATTTTGATTGGTACTCATTTTTCATACACCTATACATATTTTATTTGTGCTTACTATATCCCTATATCTTTAAGCACAAATTTTGATTATGCAAAGCTTGATTTTTTTAATGACTACATGTTTCAATTGACTAGTTTTCAATTGGTATTCAATACAAGCTTATGCACCGTTTTATTTGGTATTTCATAAAGGGGAGAAAATTCGTATTTTTATCTTTCAATTGGTATTTTGTTTACCGTTGATTTCTACTTCCACACTTTATGTTGAAAATTGATTTTATTTTGGTATCATATGTTCTAAATGACAAATATTCACAATTGGTATCAAGATTTTGTTTACTTTCATTTGGTATCTATTGATCTATTTCTTTCAATTGGTATCCATGAAATTTTTATTGGTATCTTAAAATTTGATTTACTAAGATATCTCAAAATTTGTTTTATTGAGAAAATTCAAAAAGTTGTTTTAATAAGAAATATTAATAAAATGTGTTTTGATTTATATTGACTATGGAAGGGGAGCTTAACATCTTTTCTACATGTAGATTCATGTTGAGTGTATCCTATATTGAGGAGCTTAACAACTTTTCTTTATGCGATACACGTGTGTAGGGGGAACTTCACATCTCCTCTTATGCATTGCATATTGTGCGTTATGTGAATTAGGGCTTATCATCCATCTTTCATGTAATGTATATATGTAGGGAAGTTAACTTTGCGTCTTTCTCTTCATGAATGTATATCGCATATATTCTTATTATTGATTTGATTTTAGTTTACCCCTTTATTGATTCTTTGTTTCGGACAAAAAGGGGGAGAACATTGTTTGTTTTTACTTTAACCCCTTTGTTGATGATTGACAAAAAGGGGGAGAAGTATTTGGTATATATGCATGTTTTAGAAAAAGGATTTATGTTTATGCATATATGTTTTATATGTTTTGTTTTGCATATAGGAGAAAAAGGATTTGATGTGTTGCATCAAGCTTGCATGTTTATCTCCTTATATTTGCATACATGTTTATTTATGCATGTGCTTCAATGCCATATCTTATTGCATATTTCCTATGCATGAGTTAAGGGGAGCTTCTTTGAAGTTTAACTTTAATCCATGCATATATAACTCCATGAGTTTTGTCATCATCAAAAAGGGGGAGATTGTTGGCCCACAGGCCTTCCACTCTAGTTTTGATGATGATTAATTCATGTAGTTATGTTTACTAATAATCTTATGATGTTTAGCTTCAGATCATTAATCAAGATATTAGTTGGTGATTAGCTTCAACAAAGGAGTTTTGAAGCCTTTCGCATGGTGATTCAAGAGCCCGAGCAACAAGATCATACATAGCACTCGTTGGAGTCTAGCTCGGTGGATCACAGAGTTTTGAATCGAGTCGGCTTGGAGACGGCGCTCTACAAGAAGACTTCGGTATCCTAGTTTAGTTTATGTTTTAGATCCATGTGTAAAGATTAGATAGTGTGATATGCTCAAGTTCACAATACACACACGTTTCATGTTTTGGATATTGGTTTTTTTGTTTTTGGTTTAACCGATATTGGTTTTCATGAATAGATAGTATCAATACAAGTTTACTTTGTTTAAGTGTATATTAGATATATTCTATATACAAGTAAGCTTAATTTTCTAGACAAACTTATGTTGAGATGCCTATTCATGAGGTTTGGTGTTTTGTATTTTAACAAAACATATTTTTGTAAATAAAGACAAAAACTATGATATGTATATGTTTCATGTATATTGGATTTCCATCCATATGCATCATGCTTCAAATTGTTTAAATATCATATTTTTGTATTTGGATGAGTTTTGGAAAAATCAGATTTCCTATTGAAAAATTCAAGTTTGGAAAAATATAGTTTTTAGTTTTCGGTAATTTTTCCATAACACAAAAATGGTTTAAAATGTTTGATATTTGTGTTGAAATTTTTATCACATATTTGTATATCAATGTAAAATGATAAAACTATTTTTGTGAATTTTAAAGTAATTTATGAGAATTTTTAGAATATTTTTAAACCCAGTTTTCTGACCCAGAATCCTGTCTGCCAGGCTCTGGCGGTCGACCGGACCCAGAGTCGGTCGACCGGGGGCGGTCGACCGATGTGCACACCTGTGCACGTTGGCCAGGAACTTGGGCGGTCGACCGTGTGGTCGACCGGCCAGAGAGCTTTGCTCTCTGGATTTTTTCGGTCGACCGACGGTCGACCGCTGGCTTCCAACGGTCATTTTTCTGACTGTTGGCGGTCGACTGGGAGGTCGACCGCCAGCCGCCAGGACTGACAAACAATCCCAACGGCTAGTTTTTGATGGAGGGCTATTTAAGCCCCATTTCTTTGAGATTTTGGTAAGATTTTTAGAGTCAAAAATTTCTACTCTCTAGTGTTTATTTCAGCAAGTTTTCAAAAGGTTTGGTGCTTAAAGAGATCATCTCTATTTGTTTCAAAAAGGGTTTGGAAAATTCAAGAAAAAGAAAAGCTTTGGGATTGAGTTTTTTGATCTTCATTGTATTCTTATTCTAGTTATTTTCCCAATAGTTTTCTTTGAGTTTTTGATTTCCAAACACTTGTTTTCCACTTGAGCTATATCACTCTATCCTATTCAATAGGATCATTTATTTGTGGGAAAAGAAATTGGTTTGTGGTTGAGATATACCACCTTGTTGTAAACCTTTCTTTGTTGGTTGCTCCCTCTTTGGTAGAGGTTGAGGTTGTGATTTACTCCCTCTTGGTGAGGTGGAGTTGGTTGGATTTGCATCCTTCTTCGGTAGAGGTGGAGTGTGGTTACTCCCTCTTGTGTGAGGTGGAGTTGGATTGGTGGAGTTCGGTACTCCGGTCTTCGGTAGACCATTTGTATTGCCTCGGTGGAGGTTGTATTGGTTGAGAGAGGAGTTCGGTACTCCTAGTGGATTGAAAATCCTTCTCGATGAAGGCGGGGACGTAGAGCTCGGTACTCGAACCTCAACACACTTCTTATTTGCGTTTGATCGATTGACTCTCAACCCTCTCTCTTTATTTGTGTTGTGCATCATTCATATCATTCATATCTTATATGCTTGTGTTGTGATTCATATTGCCTATTCTTATATGCTTGGTTGTGTTTGCTTGTGTGCCTCACTTGTGCTTAACCACGAGAGCTTCATATAACGTCTCAACTCTTATTCAGAGGAATCAAGAGGAGTTAGTCCAGAGCCCTTCACGGGGAATTCGGCTACACTCGTTGGTTGCACTAAGTGTTGTTACAAATTAGTTTTGTAATTCCGCATTTAGTTTTTAGATTAGCCTTATCACCTATTCACTCCCCCTCTAGGTGATTTCAGAATCTCCCTTTTGTTTAATGTTTGATTCTTGATATGGCATAGAAAGTGATTCTTATTCTCCGTTGACCGACTAAATGATAAGCTTCTCTTTGAGATCTTCGTCGGGGTGCTCAAGAAAAAGCAATCAAAAAAGAACTTTGTTTTAACACAATAAGTGTTTAGAGTTCTCTGACCTCTCTTTCTCTCTCTGTATGTGTGTGTGTGTGTGTGAACCTTTGAGGTTGAAAGGAGTAGCCTTTAGCTTCAAAATTATCAGCCCTGCGTCCAGGCAAAAAAAATTCCCCTACTTCGTAGTTCTTGAGGCTATTTATAGGGGGTCTTAAGGTTATCATTGTCCCCTAAAAATCTCTATAATGGGGATTAACTCCCACATTACATGGAGAGTTAATTGACCTAGTAATGGAGAACAGTTATAACAGAAATATGGGTCTCGTATTGGACGCGGACCTCGTTCTGTTATGTAGACGCTACACTCACAGGCTTCTCATGGCCGCATTGAAGTCAAAGCGTGAAGCTCACGGGCACTCGTTGAAATTGAGACGCGGAGTTGCTCAGACCCTCATTTGAAGTAAAACATGGAGTTGCTCAGAGCCGCGTTCGAAGTCCGCGTTTACCCGTAGACGCGAGGTTTGCGTATTAGTTGAAAAGCGAACTTCGCGTTGAAGTGAGGTCTGCGTCTGAGGACTTGTCTTTAATGATTTTAAGACAGCCTACACCCACATTGCTTCGTGTGCCCACGAAACCGTGTAGAGACAGCGATAGGCGATTGTCGTCTGCTTTCGTCTCACGCACTGGACCCGAGGCAACACTCTGATGGTGAGAGAAGCAGGCGGAAAATGACAAGATGGAGACAACTGCCTTTATCAGCGGAAAAAAACGAGGCCGACAACGGCCTTTTCTCAGGGACGACTTTTTGAGCGAAAACGCGTGATCAGGAGAAGAGAAACACAACCGCCATGAATTAGAGCTCAAAGATGAGCGAAAATTTTTAATATTAAGGGGCTGTTTGGATTCAAGGAATTGGGTGGAAGTGGCAAGTGTTTTGTTCGATTTCCGCTGTTCCTCTAAACACCGGGAAAGAAAAATGAAAAAAAAGTTCTTTTCATTTTCTCTTTTTTCTTTTACATAACTATTTTCTCAATTTCAGAGTGTTACAATTAATTTTGTAAATCTCATTTGTAATAAGTTGTAAGACAAAACAGTTAATTTTTTACTTACGTAAATCTCACTTGCATTCTAATTACAGTCCAATTTGTATTTTTCTTAGTTAATTTTTATTTTAATATTATTTTAACGGTCAACTTTGTGGTCAACTTTTTCACTTCCAATTCCACATTACCATCCAAACACCAGAAAAGAGAGAACGTTTTCTAAACCACACTTCCCAACAACATTCAAACACCGAAAAACTTACTAATCAATTCTCAAGTTCTAAAGGGAATTATTACCACTTACTCACTTCTTCACTTCCTCACTTTCACCCTTAACCAAACAGGCCCTAAGAGAAATTTTTGCCAAAAACACGACAAAAACCCTAGCTCTAGCTATAACCTACCTTTTATAGGCTGCAGGGTTTGGGATTTTTACAACCAAATCCCTCAATAAAATAGAAAATTACACAGACATGCTATTTAGTCTAAACTTTACATTTACACGCATGAACATTGTAAAATTAAATTTTTAGTCCCAACTGGACTCAAACATCTTGGAATTGGTTGTAGATTTCTTTGATGTCGGTTTTAGGCATAGTTGGGCCCCACACGCACAATCTTTCCAGCTTGGCGGCAAAAACCTTTCCCTTTTTGCCCCAGAGATTCAAAGAATTCCAATTTTGTCCTTGAGATCTGCTATTATTGCTAAACTCTCGAGCATTACTCTCTAACCCTTGCGAAGATGACGCCAACTTTAACTCTATCTATGCTCTTTCCTATCCTCCAAATTGATTTTTTATAAACATCCACCTTTTCCCCCTTTTAACTCTAGATGTTAATTAATTTAATCATCAGCTTACACTTTAATCAGTTTGTCAAGTTGTTTTTTTCTTTTCTTTTCTTTTCTTTTCTTTTTAATAATCGTTTGTCAAGTTGATTTGAAGCCCCAATTAGTTGTTCTTGACAGTTTGATCTAGTTTTAAAATACATGAGAAACTAAGGCCCAACCCAATACACTTTTTTTTTTTTTGGTAATGAACCCAACTACACTTGATGCTGCAATTCTTCATGTGTTTGATTGGGCCCAACCCAAGCTTGTCTCGATCATAAATTTCTTTCTTTTTCAATTTCGAAGTTAGAAATCTAGTGAATCTCTCTGTGAGTAAGAACACATGGCTGACTTTTTCAACTCATAGAAAGATATGCAAGCTTGAATTTACATGGTAGAAATCACATATTTCTTTTAATAAATGCAAGAGTTATGATCGAATTTCTCAATTCTAAGCTAACTAAATATTGGGTTTTGACTGCATCCGCGGCAAGAAGAACACTTTTAATATGAATAATCGCACTGAAGAGTTTTTTTTTTTTTTTTTTTTTGTGCAGCCAGAAGTTACACCCACACATATCTCCTACAATACGTACACTCAGAAGCATCTCGTCGCAAAAAATGCAAGGAGATCTTCTGGGAAATTTCCGTTCAAATAACTAATATCTTTAGAAATACGGTCAAGATTAGCGAGCCTGTTTGCGCCGCCGTTTGCTTCCCTGAATACATGAGTCACTCTAGTGAATCTCCCCGCCTCATCATAGTCTTGCAGTCTAACAAAGACCACTTCTCTTCTTTTTTCCTTCTTTTTGTTTCAAGAGATTTACTAACATTACCTGCACGATGAGGTCCGGAGAGAACTCGGTAGAATCTATTCATGAGGAGAGGTGTCTGCCACTCGGCCACATGGCTTCAGCCTATTTCTCCTTTTATGATAGCTTTTATATAAGTGTTCTTTTTCTCGCTTTGGAGGTAATGATGTTCGCTTACAAACTTTCTATGAAACAAAAGGAGATAAAATTGAAAGGTTAACTGAAAAGAGAATTGGAAAGCAATAAAAAGTTATCATTGAAAGACTCTTTTTGCGTTCAAATAAAGGCTCAATTTTTTTGTATTTTATTTATTTATTTTTTTACTCAAGCTAAAGACTACTTAATTTAGCTCTCTGGTAAAATATCTAAGGAAAATCCCTCAAACATGTTGAACAAGTTAATTCTCAGAGAACTAGAATAGAGATGCAGCTAGACGGCCTCACGTACGTGGCCGGCTCGTCATGTTCGCGGGCAACTTGCTGCGTCTCTCTATTTTTTTTTCCTGTTTTCCTCAAAGCGGGCCTCACAACAAGCTTTTTGCATGCGGTTTATATTCGGCTCACATGTGTGTGTCACACACATATTATAAAACAATCAATTTTGTATTGACACGTGAATAAGATGTTAAATTTTAAGGAGAAGAACTTTAATTTTTTTTTTTTTTTTATCTCTTACAATATTATAAAACACTAATTTTACATGTCAACACAAGATTGACCATCTTAAGAGAAATCACGAGATGTTGCTCCCGTGAAGGTGAAAGGAGGGCCTCAGTGGGACCCATATTAATATCATGAGTGCTTTTAAAGCATTTAATTCGTTTTTAACAGAAACGCCGTTAAGGACTTAAGGTAATTATATTTGCATATAAAGTAAGTCTATATATTAGTACTTAAAAAATCTGTATGCAGAAATAACCAGAGAATCTATGTAGCCGGCCGTGGGCAGCCGGCTGCTGTACTATTTTTTTTCTTTTGGGTTTCTTTTTTTCACATCGACACTCGAATTTTTCTTAATTTCATATTCATTCTTGAAAATTTCATATTTTTATATCGACCTCACAAACTTTTTAAGTTGGAACAAAAACTCTTTGATTAGTTGATGTCTATTTTTAAAGATGGTTTAGTGAAAATATATTTTTAACCCCAATTAATTTAGAAAATACATTCACTCTCTCACTCCTTCTCGCCTCTCGTCGTCACCCCCTCATTTGCGGTGTCGCCGTCGTTGCTGTTCATGCCGTCCCCAACTATGCTCCCCTTCTCGCTCTCGCCTGGCCGTTGGGGTTGAGATAGAGAGAGAGTGTGAGTTTGTTGAGAGAAAAATAAAAGAAATTGCTGTGGGTATGATAGTAAATTAACATATTATTTTAGAATATTTGAATATAAAAAGAAAATATTTCAAAAACATTCTAGTTCATGAACAGAAAAACTAACAAAGGGTTTTTTTTTTTTTTGTCTAAACTTATAATTCTAGGGGATCGATATGTAAATATGAAGATTCGAAGTGAATACAAAATTTAAAAAAATTTGGGTGTCAATCGGAAAAAGCCCTTTTCTTTTCTCCAAAACTATCATCGGGCCGTAGAAGCCCATCTTTTCTTTCCACAGTGATTTACGTGTGGGTCCTGCAATTTGTGATGTCTCAGTATATATCTCTCATGTTTGCACACAGAGGGTGGGAGAGAAAAGGAAGGGGTGCAATTGGGTCGGGTTCCTGACTCGACTCGATTACTACTCGATTCGTATAATAATTTGATCGAGTCAACCTGAACTGATTATTATACAAGTTAAAAATTCAGACCCAGATTTGACTTGGACTAACAGGAATCAACCCGACCTATTTGACCCAATTACTCTCTTCTCCTTCCAATAATTTTTATTTATAATGCATATCAATATAAGTGTATAGCTCAGTGGTGGAGCATATGATTTCATATCAAGAGCTTAGCGGTTTGAACTTTTGTAGGCCCCTGCTTGTATTAGTTTTTTTTCATATTATATTTTTTTTGAGAGAGGGAGGGGGCTGGGGTGGGGGAAGAGGGTCGACCAAGGGCGGAGGGCCTTGGATGCAGGAGGGCAACAGAGGGCGGGGGGGGGGGGGGTAGAGGTGGCAGTGACGGAGGGCTCGGAGAGGGAGAAACGGGGGGCCGGGGCGGAGGGCCCGACCTAGTCTGGTCAGGCGGGTCTAACCGGGTCAGCCGGATTTGAGTCCACCCAACTCATTTAATAATCGGGTCAAGCGGGTACCTGAAAGCATGTAAAAGCATGTTAATAGGCGCGGCCTACACAAATATAGGATAATTCATTTTGCTATTTCCTACATCAACTTCAACATTTTTAAGTGAAGGCTCAAAATTTATAATGTGCTACTATGTTCCTTTCATTCCCTTTGTATTGTGCTACTCTCTCTCACGCTTTACATGCTTTTTGAGCATGTTTGGCTGCTTTAAGTAACCGTAAGTCATAAGTGATAAACTCTTTTACAGTTATAAGTGAGTGTTATGTAAATAAGTTCTACAACGTTTGATTGATAATGTGAAATTTTAAGTGAGAAATATATTGTATTTTACAGTGTTTGATTGGTAATGCGTAAGTTGTAAGTTTAAAATTGATCACAAAACTAAATGTTTGGTAATTTAAGCTAATTAAATTTTAAAAATTGTAAATAATGGAAAAAATAAATATTAAAATTCAAAATAAATAATAAAAATAGTAAATATTAAAATGTTAAATATTAAAAAATTATTAATTTTGAAATTTAAATTTTTATTTAATAATAAAGCTATTAATTTTATATTAAATATTACAAATCTAGTAATAAATAAGATTCTAATAATAAAATTTATTAGAATAATCAATAAAAAACTTTAATCTAATACTTCAATTTAATCTAATAATTTTGAAAAATTATCATAATTTAAAAAATAATCTAATAATAAACATATTAATCTAATTACAATAAACTGTTCGTAATACAGATTTATATGACCACAAAAATTAACTGTTTGTTATACAAGTAAGATTTACATTACCTCAAAATTAACTATTTAAACTGTAAATGCATTTTCAATACAAGACTCTAAAAAATACTATAATTGATTTTGTTATAATTGCATTTTACTGCTTACGGGTCAATTACGAGAAACAAGTGCACGCTTTAATTAACAACAACTAGGGAGCTACTCCAACGATCCCTCAAAAGTAGTAACAAAAACCAAAAACTTCCCTCCAGTACAGCCCTGATACTAGTCAAGTCCGCGGGTCTAACCAGATCAGCTGGGTTGGGTTCGAATCATCCCGACCCATTTAATAATCGAGTTAAACAAGTGCCAGAGAGCAGTTAATGGGTACAGCCTACACAAATATAGGACAACTCATTTTGCTATTCATTCACCAACTTCAACATTTTCAAATAAAGGCTCAACATTTACAATATGCTACTCAAATCCTTTTCCCATTATACTGTGCTACTCTCTCCGAAACTTTACATGCTCTTTAATTAACAACAACTAGGGAACTACTCCAACGCTCCCTCCAAAAAAAAAAAAAAGTAGTAACAAAAACCAAAAAAAAACTCCCTTCATGTACTCACAACACCTGTCTTTTTCTCACTATAACTTCTCTGTAGATCTCTCTTTTCTCAAGCATTAGTCTCTGCAAATATATCAAGGAGAGCCAGTGCCTGAAAGCAGAAGTACATCATAATGCACGCGTAAGTCAACATATTGTATCAAAGATATTCTAGGAATAAATGGTATCAGTTTCAGGTTCGGATTCAGTCTGGTTCTGTACCTCGGGAACACTGAGCTCGAGCCGGAACTTTGGGCCATCGTAATGGTGAAGGATGGGGCGGAACGAATCCTCCTCCAATGGTTCACAAATCTTCCTCGTCAGCACCCTCACCTAATGAACATGACACAACAATAAATTAGTAACCACATCATGTGCAAACAAGAAACTGATTAGCAATTAAATGATTGTTAATCTCATCTCTTGGGTTATTTCAACCCATGTAGGCACCAAAAAAGAGAAGTCTTGCTGTAATGTGGCATGTCCTTTTCAATTTCAAATGAACTAAATTGAATATGAAGATGACTTTCACCGCCCTATGAACAGGGTTGGTGGGTTGTCAAGAACAAGGCCAACCATCCAACCAACCGGATTAAACCGTATTAATTTAAAGTGGTTAGTTTATAAGCAGATATGGATTCAAGTACAAAGCCTCTTAGTATTTCTCCATCTCTATTGGAAGCGCACTAAAACCTACTCCACAACTAATTCAAGGTTTAATATGTGAAAGAGGACAAAAATACGCCAATAGGTTTATCCCTCCATTAAGTTAATCTACAGATGCAAACATGGATAACTCGAGAGAACTTTTTAGGAAGTTTTCCATCTTCAACAGGTCACATACTACATGTGACAATGAGTTGATGCATTTCGCATCGATGCACCTAGAAACTACAATATGGGCACATCAGGGTAAAGGGGATTCATCTAAAGAACAGACATAACACAAGGCCTTGTACAATTTACCCTTGTCAATATGATGAGTATAGATAGAGGATAAACACTTGATCTTAAGCAAGTATATGGTTAATCACTATCCATTAAAGAAATTCATTTAGGGGACTTTGTCAAATGGTGAAATTAAGTCATATCCCAAGTTCTGGCTTGGTTTGGTTGATCAAAGAGCTTGATGAAAAGACAACTATCTTATGCCTAATCGTCAAAAGAAATTAGGTAATAACTGGGACCAATTCACCCAAGGACGATTTCAAAGCCTTCTTTGCCAACCAAAGACTTCTTTTAAGTTGCCTAAGAAAAGGTATGTGCTTTAAGTTGTTTCATATGGTTCAACGGATTCAATGACAAAGTGTGCTTTTTTTCCTTCCAAGAAGACTTTTTTCTTGTTATGGCCTAAAGCCAGGTCTAACATATCTTTCAACTTACCTAACATAGATCAAGGTTAATAAAAGATACTCACAAGTTCAGAATTCCCAACAATTTATATTTAGATAAAGGAGTTGGTGAAAAACACGTCTGAATTGAGGACTAAAAAATTACGGAGAAAGAGGAAATCAAGAAAGCAAAAGATGACAAGTGATGTTAACAACCATGTAGTATTCATGAAATTATGTATAGAGAGGTCGATGTTTGAGTAAACTAACATTAAAAGTAACAATAACATCTATTGTTAATTAGCTCATCAATACAACAATTAGGAGACAATTTCTCAATCAAAGAACTCATGATGCCCAAAGATGTTCAAATTTCCAGAGAGTAATATCAGTGTGATCAGTACCTGTGCCGGGAAACGAGACTCTCCATGGGATTTCTTGTCCTCCCATGCCGTTGGATCAATGTTTGTACCACCAAAACTGGCAGCCTGTTCACCAAAATTTCAAACAAACTTTTCTTAAACACAGCCATAATTCAAGAAATAAAAACCCAAAAGCAAAACAGAGATTGATTAGATGCTGGAATTAGATAAATACCTCAAAGATCCCATGGAGCTGATGAGTTGAGTAATTATAGAGAAACAGAGGCAGCCCTGGCGTTATTGCCCGGACTGAATCC
This sequence comes from Agave tequilana, assembly GCA_038442645.1. Lineage (NCBI taxonomy): Eukaryota > Viridiplantae > Streptophyta > Magnoliopsida > Asparagales > Asparagaceae > Agave > Agave tequilana. The sequence continues at coordinate 6,908 of JAVJIF010032520.1, read as the reverse complement.
TTGTACCTTGGTGGCAGACCTGATCCAAACCAAAAAAAAGCAAAATAGATATAAACATTTATCTAATAGAAAACATCACAGTGGATTTTGTTATCAGGAAATCTAGAAAGGATTCAATTTTATAGAGAATATACAATAGTTGGAGAATTTAAATGATTAGATCTATTAACAACTAACAACTAGATGATTCTAACGAAAACTCATTGTATAAAGATTGAAAATTTAACCCAAAAAAACCCCAATCTAAAATTAGATGCTTCCCCTGAGAAAATGCTCATGAAGATAAACCAAATCAAACAACAAAAGAAAATAAGATTCCATAACAGAGTATCTAATGCTTTTTTTACTTCAGGAAGTAAGACAAATATAGCATACATCAAAACATCATCGTTTTCATTTTATTAGAAAGATCAGTATATGAAAGTAAAAAATCATGTCAAGCGATGTTCTTTCAGGAATATAAGCAAGCACCTCTTGTGCACCCACAAACCAAAACCTGATTAACAAATCCAAGTACTAACCCGATTCCCTAAACTCTCTGAACCATCCCCGATCTACTTAAGTAGTCGATCAATCATCACAAAATCATACTTAATCAATCAAGAGAAAAAAAATCAAATGAAAATAAAAGAGGGGGCAAGAAAAGCAAAGCATACCAAAGAGCTGCCTTTTGAGATTCTCATGCATAGTATCGTTGTTGCAAACGAATACGTAGCCCCCGACCGCTTCGTTCCTCGGCAGCGCCTCCGACGGTGGCAGTGTCTTGAATCGCTTGTCCACCGATCCATTATTGTTGTTGTTATTGTTGTTATTGTTGTTAGTATTCTTCTTCTTCCCGTTGCTGTGATCGTTGTTGTTGTTCTTTCTGTTATTCACATGCCCGGCGTTCATCGAGGGCTTGGTGACCGCCTTGTTGAAGTAATTCTTCATCATCTGTCCATTGTTGTTGAAATTGTTGCTGCTGCTGTTGAAGCTATTGAAGTAATTCCCAAAGTTACCGCCTTTGCCACTGTCGTTAGTATTGAGACTGCCGCTGCTGTTGTTGTGGTCGAAATTGTTGTTGAAGCCAAAGGGCATCTTTTGGGTTGCAGTACCGAGCCCAAATCCCCCCATCTTCCACCCGCTGTCCGACGTGGCGGCGGAGGAGGGAGGAGGAGGGGCGTTGACGTTGACGTTGACGTTGGGGTCGGCGTTGCCCCAGATGCTGTCTCCAATGGAGAGGTTGGCGAGGTTGGCGGTGTGGAGGCGGAGCTGGTCGCTGAACTGCCAGAACTCTCTGTTGCTGTTGTTCTCCATTCTCTTAATTTCTCTTAATTTCTCTTCTTCTTCTTGTTGTTTTGAGTGAAGTTCGATGAGAAGTGAAGATTGAAGAAGAGAAAAGGGTTGTTTATATAAAGGATGATTGAAGCGGGGAAACGGCAGAAAGCGCGTGCAGGTGTCAAGAGAGCGGGTGGCAACGAGGTGGGGAGAAGAAAAGAAAGTGAGAAAGGAAGGTGAGGGGTTTCTAAATGGAAGTAGTGGGTGCTCCTTTTACTTAAGACGCCGCCAACATTTTAATTTTTTGCATGTTTCTTTATAGAAGTTTTAACAATAATTTAACAAATTTAAATGTTTTTGTCACTAATGCGGCACCAAAGATCTAATTTTTGAATTGAATGAGTAGTCGTTAGGCATTTTAGGGTATGTTTGGTTGTCATAATTGACCGTAAGTTGTAAGTTGTAATTGATAAAGTCTTTTACATTTGTAAATGAGTTACATATATGTAAACTTTATGGTGTTTGGTTGGTAATATAAAGTTGTAAGTGGAAAAGTGTATTGTGCTTTACGGTATTTGGTTGTCGTAATGTGTAAGTCGTAAGTGAAAAAATTGATCACATAATTAACTATTTGGTGATTTAAAAAGTTTTAATACTGCAAATAAATATTAAAAAAGTTAAATATTAAAATTTTTTAATATTAATATAAAAAATATTACAAATTTGTATGACCACAAAATTAACTGTAACTGGGCTGTAAGTGAGTGGCAACTGGGTTGCAAGTGAGTGTTAGTTGAGTTACGTAAGTCTTTTACGAATTACGGTCTAAACAAACGCCGTAGTTATAACTGGATAGTAAGTCATTTACGAATTACGGAGTTTTATGCGAAACAAACAGCCTCTTAGTCGTTCTTTGTGTTCTTATTTGCAAGGTAGAGTTTCCCATCACTAAAGCTATCAGAATAGTGAAACAAAAATTATTTCTTCTTCTTTCTTTTTAAAGAAATGTAGTGGAAAGCACAAGAGGGAAAACAACTAAATGACCCACAATAAAGAGAAGAAATGATTTTTTTGCTTTACGATAAAGTAGAATGGATAAAGCAAATTTCTACTTAACACCAACGAGCTTCTAAGGGTTTTTTTTTTTTTTACTGTTTGTTTGTTTATAACATTTAAAAGAGAAATACCCAAACTAAAGAGAACTTTGCCTATGTTCCCATAAAGAGAGAATAAAGTTGACACTAAGGTTTGAAATATCATCCGATAATGATATTTTTGTTAGATATCTGGTGATCCTCAGCAAAATACTGATACGTGTTCAAGTAAGCAAGTTTCTCTTTTAAAGTTTCTGTAACAATCAACTGCCTCCGTTACATTGGACTTTCTCGAGAGCATCTACAGTTCTCAGAATCACTCCAGACCGAACCTAAGTCAACCCACAAAGCTTTACCACCAAGAGCCATTTTGGAGCAAACCTCCTGTTTCGAAGGCATCACCTTACGGAGTCACCTAAAGTCTAACATCTCCGATTTCACTTGAAACTCCTTAGTAATAACTGTCGAGATCTCCGCCCCCAATCAGGCCGTTTTTTTTGTTCCACGTTGAAAATGTGTAACGCCCATGCGTTCAAGGCAGGCATTTATGGATAATGATGGCATTTCCTACATGCAATCTTAACTATCACGTCAGTAATCGCGATCTTTATAACAAATTTGCACATGAAGATCGTGCAGCTACACATATTTCGTGTAAAGCTTCATCTGTCTGGGAGGAAGAGTCCAGTACAAATAGATTTTCTTCTCCAGCGGGAAAATGACTTTTTGGGCCTCCATCTAATTTAACTGAGAAAATTACCAATACATGCATGCAATTCCTGTAAATTGACGAGTTATAGTGAATTTTTCTCCCTCTCCTCCCGTGGTTTTTCTCGATTTGAGTTTTCACGTAAAAATATCGTGTTTGTTATTTTACACTTTCACCTTAAGCACATGCTCTCGCTTGTGACGTGGATCGATCGTTTGATCACTCACAACGGAAAATCTTCACCACAATATCGATGTCGCTAATATGACTAGTATAATTGAAATGATACTTGATACTGTCGATACGGCGAGAAGAAAAGACTCAGGTTGCAAATTCTGATATCAAAATTTTACAATCGATCCTAATCCGAGATTTCAAACCATGATGAGACACAGTGCCATTGACTTCGTTGTTACAGGTAAAGTGATTAGTAAGTACGTTAGGGGTAATGCAAAATTCGTTGTATGTGTATCTCATTGCAAATAGAGGATGTTAATTGCAACAATAATATTGTTGGAGGGGCAGGGTCGGTTATTGTAAGTGGGGACGTGGGGGGAGGATTACTTCGTGGGGAGGGCACTGAACCTGAACAATAAGACGAGACTTTGTGTGAGTGTGACCAGGATGGCACAAAGGGACAAAGCTAAAAAAACACAAGGTGGTCATGACTCATGACCCATCTTTTGTTTTGGTTTACAAAAGCTCCATCTCATCCCACACCTTTTGCTTGGTCGCTCAGACTCTCCAATCAATCCAAATCAAAATCAAGATCAAACACACCCCCTCTATCGCATCAGAGAACGTCCCGGATCTACTGAGTGCCCATAGAAGTCTATCTTCCTCCCACTAAAACGATGAGTTTGAAAGAACAGAAGTTGATCCAAGGGAGCTTGACAGTAAGAAGAAAACAAGCATCTAAAGGCGAGAGTTCAGACTCCATTATGCCTCAGAGAAGCGACATTCGCATTCTCTGATCACAAGTAAATATTGCAAAAAGTGAGAGGAAAGTAGTGGTAGACTACGCTCTCCAGTCCGCTTATCAGTTTCAGAACTTGGTGATCATGCCAGATGTGCACTGATGCCGCAGTCCCATACTGAAGCGGTGGGGGATACGAAGAATGCCACGCCAGAAGGGGGAGGAGATGCGACCAGGGATTCGATCCATGAGGTCTGGAGGTCATCGAGTCTGATATTAATTATGCTTGACTATAGAGACTCAAGACGACGGATGATTGTTACGTAGTTTCCACTACCTCTTGGCAAGAAGTGCTGGACCCTTGAAGGTTAATGACGCCAAGCCCTCAGGAGAACAACCGTCTCACCTTAACCGGACACTGCCCACTAGAGACCTCTACTGCCAGTCCAAAAAAATTGCACGTCGCAATACTGTTTATGATTCATTGTGGTAGATGGAAAAAAGGCATACGGTACAAGGGTGGGACTGAGAGGATGGAGTCCAATAGTACGAGCCTTCCTCCTCTGGAGAGGCAGCGTCCTTTCCATGAGGCTAACCTCTTATCATCCTGATTGAAGTTTTACCTACATAAAAATATAGAATTTTAAAATTTAAAATAAAGAGTGCAAGTACTCAATAATATCGCAATAACAAGTAGTTATGCGAGTCGTGATCTACAAGAAGGGAGTAGCGATGGAAGCTATTTTTAATAAGTTCTCATCTAGGTTACAAAGAATAGTTAAAGTCCTTCTTTTAGTTCTTTAAAAGAAAAAGAAAAAGAGTCATAGTTAAGTTAAGAAGAAAGTGATAGATAGAGAAGGTGAAGAAAAAGGAGTGGATATGTACAAAGAAATGAAAAAGTGTGAAAGAAATTTGGAAGATTGTGGTGTTGGTAATTTACACTAAAATTAAAAGAAAGAAAACCTAAAAGAAAAACTTACCTCTTTTGGTTGATGACTTATCTGGAACCCTTACTGTTTTACCTTACTTCAGAGGCGATCACCACATAACTCATAAGATCGAACTCAGTCCCCATTCGCATTATATCATCAAGATGAACAACAATGAAATGATACGGAATCTTGAGGAGGAGAACATCTCATGAAAATATCGGTGTCACTCACACAAACATGGCTATACTGATGCTTTTAGATTCACTTGGATGCTCATCATAACCAAAAGAGAAAAAGTAGAAAGAAGAAGAAGAAAACAAAGTAAAGACGAACATAAAAAAAAGTTACCTTTTATTGCTTGCAGAAACGATGGAAGAAAGGAGGAGGGTACATTGGTGTCACTCTTAACATAAGCGTCTTTCTCTTACTTACATGAATCTCAATCTAACCTATGCTTACAAAGAAATAAAAATTACATAAAAAGAAAATAAAAACCTACACTAAAAAGAATGAAAAACTAGTCTAAAATCTATCTCTGCTTGGTCATCCCCTTTTGCCTTTGAGATTGCAGGTATTTCTAGGAGAAATGCAGAGGTAGAGGAGTATGAAGATAAGAGAAGCTGGCTATTTCTGAATTTGAATCCTCCCCTTATCTCCAAACTTAATTTGGCGTGGATATTCAGTTCTGATCTGTAACTTATTGGTGTATTGATTGCTAAATATAACTTATCAAATGACGAATTAGATATAATGATCAACTTAAGAGTTGTACCCCTTTAAGTCCTCTTTCTGGATCATCTTGAATCATCAGATTTGAGTTCTGGTAGTGAAAGTGATGATTCGAATACTAAAATGTATCCAGCCAGAATCTGAGTCAAAATTGATTCATCTCATCCGTTGATCTTCTCTCTATCCATTTATCCCTTTGGATTTGGACTCTGTATTTGACGTTATCCTCAGTTGATCTTTAACTTTAACCACTTAATTCACCAAAAACTGAATTTAACCAACTGGATTTGGGATCATCCTCCTCTAACCAAATAGATCTAGTTAAATCTTAATTTAACAGATATTTATTTGATTTTATACTCTTTCTCCCCATGATTATCTTCTGCAAAATAGACATTTAAAGATAAGGAATTTAGCAGATTTATTACATAATATGTGGATATGTAATAAAGAATAATGCAATAAATGTGTGCAATCGTACCCCACACCTATCTTTTGCTCGTCCTCGAGCAAAACAAAAACTAAACCAAAATTATAAGACCACTTTCGCAGGTCACGCGATTGCATTGAGCTTGTGTAACAAACCGTTAAATCTCTAGGTTACCCCTAGAGGACGAGTTTTGTCTCGTGAGGGTTTTTAGTAGATTGTACCCACAAAATCCATAAAAAAAAGAAAAATGTTAATATTTTGAAAGAAAAATATTTGAAATATTATTGTAAGATTCAAGTAATCTATAATTTATAGGAAACTGAATTTTTTCATTCCTAAACTTAGTCTCTATTCAAAAATTTGTTATCAATTAAAGTAAGGAGTCAAATTGTGCTTCTCATCTAGTCTATTACTTTACCCTAAGTCATTTGCACCTTCGTGACCGTGAAGTTTTGACTAAGGGTTCTTTAACTTTAACTCTTATACCTTTATATATATATATATATATATATATATATATATATATATATATATATATTCATATTCTTAACTCTAACTCTTATACCTTTATATATAATATATATATATATATTATTTTTGGTGGTATTATTCCTTAATTCTATTAGGCTTTCTAATCTGCCCATGTAACGAGCCTTTAATCGGTGACTCCCAAACCAGACGGTCTTAGGGCACCGGGTGAGAGAACACCTCAATGACTTAAGGACTCGAGCAAACAATACCACAAAATTAAGGATTTTATTATATAAACCGCTTTTAAGCGTGAATACTTATGCTTTATGAGGGACAAATACCAAGCTTAATCAGAGAACTTTTATAGATA
>JAVJIF010032519.1:0-219446 GCA_038442645.1 Agave tequilana | reverse complement strand
AGGAAAAAGAGATGGTTCAATATTCACCTTAAGGTGGATAAGAGGAAGCCATGCTGAGTAAGTTCGAATTAGCTTCGTTTTTCAAATCTCTTTATTCCCCTCCTCTCTACTTTATCATGTCTTGTTGGTGATCTTTATGTGGTTATTTGCCCTCATTGATGCAGCTTTTGTGTTAATTCTTAATATCTCGACGTTCACAGCATTCTTCCATGGGCTGCACAGCGGCAGCATTGTGTACCCAAGCATCAATTTTTATTCTGTGAGTATTTTACGTTTGATTGTTTGTTGCAAAGGTCGCAAGATTGCATTAGAAGACATATTATTGTCAGCCGACTCCCGCCTGCATTTTGATTTGTTTCGCCCTCCACTGTGCATGGTGTTGAAAAGCTTGTTGGCTGTAACTGTATATTTTAATCTGTAGAATGTACAGGATAATCGACACTTGGTCCATAAGTTAAAAATTCGTTCATTTCTAATTCGAACTTGGGAAATATAATATATATATATATATATATATATATATTATATATATATATATATATATATATATATATATAGGGAGCTGATCCTCTAAGAACGGTTCTCACGGATTTCTGTGAGAACTTTCACGTGGTTCGTCGGATCTGATGCAAAAAAATATATACAGTTCTCTCCCCAAGAAAAATAATATACAGTTCTCTCCCCAAAATGGAGGATCATACAAGTGACAAATTTCTAACCGACCTCCCCAAGAAAAATAATAAAGGTTAAATTGCCTATATCTCCTCCAAAGTATACCAATCTTGATAGCACGTATCCCTCCCCACTCCTATAGGTTTTTTTTTTTTTTTTGAGCGCGCGGTCGCTTTTCCTTTTCAACATGTTCTCTCCCTAGTGGCATAAAATTGATTTGTAAGCAGAGGATTTTGTATTAAAATATTTTTGTATATTTTATAGAAAATGACCTTAGAAACAATATGTGCGCAAAAACGTGTGTGATTGAGCTTCAAACCTATCCATCATTCTTTAACAAAATTCTAAACCTATAAAACTAAAAACAAATCTTGTTGAGCAATCTTCAAGTCTTGAGCCATGCTATGCCTTGCTAGAGCCCCTTCTTCTATGTTCCTTTCTTGATATGCAATATGCCTTCTTTGCTTCATGAAACCTAGAAGTTGTTGCAATAGCTAAGCAATGGCCTCCAAATATGGTACTAACCTGAAACTTATCTTAAACAAACTCATTAGTACCAAATAGCACTAATTTGGTTTGTCATCATCAAAACTCAATAAATGGAGAGTGTAACCTTTTGTGCCAACAATCTCCCCCTTTTTGATGATGACAAAACAAATATGCTACAAGATAAAAATATAGGGGAGGAGAAAACTCCCCCGCAAATTATGCTATATAAAGAAAACATTTAAACTCAAACACAAGAATTTATTGAAAACATAAAAACATATATTCTCTTGATACCAATTGAAACCAATTGAAACAAAATTGAAAATCACATGTTAAAACATATATAAACTCATATTAACTCATATGGAACCAAAATCATATAAATTTATTTTTATCATGCACTAACTTATTCTCCCCCTTTTTGTCATACATCAAAAAGGGTTAGGAATTACATGTTTAATCAATAATACAAACATTAAGTTCTCTACAAATAAACGAAAATCTAGCAAAATCAAGAGGTTTAGTGAAAATATCGGCTAGTTGCAAATCCGTATAAACATAATCAATATCTATATCTCCTTTCTCAAAATGATCTCTAAGAAAGTGATATCTAATCTCAATGTGCTTGGTCTTACTATGTTGATTTGCATTCTTAGTCATGTGTATAGTACTAGTATTATCACAAAATAATTTTATATGATCGAAATGCAAATCAAAATCAAGGAGAGTATGTTTCATCCAAAGGACTTGTGCACAACAAGCCCCCGCGGCAACATACTCCGCCTCGGCGGTTGAGAGTGCTACGGAATTTTGTTTTCTAGAGGACCATGAAACAAGACAATTACCAAGAAATTGACATGTCTCACTAGTACTCTTTCTATCTACTCTATAACCCGCATAGTCGGCATCCGAATAACTCGTCATTGAGAAATCTCCGGTTTTCGGATACCATAGACCCATCCCAATAGTGCCCTTAATATAACGAATAATGCGTTTTACCGCAATAAGATGGGACTCTTTAGGACACGATTGAAATCTAGCACAAAGACACACACTAAACATGATATCCGGCCTACTTGCCGTTAAATATAAAAGACTTCCTATCATGCTTCTATATAATTTAATATCAACATTTTATCTTGGTCATCTTTATCAAGCTTGGTTGTAGTTGCCATGGGAGTGTTGCAAGTCTTTGAGCCTTCAAGTCCAAACTTCGTTACGAGTTCCTTTGCGTACTTGGCTTGACTTATGAACGTCCCGTTTTGCAATTGCTTGATTTGGAGTCCAAGGAAGAAATTGAGCTCACCCATTGAAGACATTTCAAATTCAAGTTGCATGACCTTTTCAAAATCCTTGCATAAAAGCTCATTAGTAGAACCAAAAATTATATCATCTACATAAATTTGCACAATTAATATATCATTATCAACATGCTTAGTAAATAGAGTTGTGTCTACTTTGCCTTTAACAAAATCATTTGAAATTAGAAAACTAGAAAGCCTTTCATACCAAGCTCTAGGAGCTTGTTTCAATCCATATAAAGCTTTATCAAGTTTAAAAACAAAATCGGGATGAACATGATCAACAAAACCGGGAGGTTGAGAAACATAAACTTCTTCATTAATAAAACCATTCAAAAATGCACTTTTCACATCCATTTGAAAAAGTTTAAAATTTTTGAAAGATGCAAAAGCTAGTGTCATCCTATGGCTTCAAGCCGTGCTACGGGTGCAAAGGTCTCCTCAAAGTCAATTCCCTCAACTTGAGTGTAACCTTGGGCCACTAACCTAGCTTTATTCCTAATGATATTTCCGGACTCATCCATCTTGTTTCTAAAGATCCACTTAGTACCAATTATTGGTCTATCGTGGGGCTTAGGAACAAGGTGCCAAACTTGGTTGCGCTCAAATTGATTGAGTTCCTCTTGCATGGCAAGCAACCAATATGGGTCCGTCTCGGCTTCGAGAATGCCTTTGGGTTCAAAATGAGAAATGAAAGCAAAGTTACCACATAGGTCATGGAGTTTGGAGCGTGTTGTGACTCCTTTAGATGCATCACCCAAGATGAGCTCCTTAGGATGATTTGTAGAGTATCTCCAAGCTTTAGGAAGCGGTTGAGAGCTTTCCTCTTTATCCTCTTGAACATCACCAATTGATTCTTGCTTTTCTTTTTGAGCGGGTGAGTCCTTCAAGGATAGTCTCTCCATGTCTTCACCTAATGGTTCAATCTCTACAACATTCTCAACAACCACATTAGATTCTTCAAACTTAACATGCATGGTTTCTTCAATAGTAAGTGAAGATCTATTAAATACTCTATATGCTTTGCTAGTAGAAGAATATCCAACAAAGATAGCTTCATAAGTCTTAGCATCAAATTTACCCAAATTCTCCTTAGTATTTAAAACAAAACACTTGCATCCAAAAACTTTAAAATATGCAACATTAGGTTTTCTAGAATGATACATTTCAAAAGATGTTTTGGAAGAATTCTTACACACATAAATACGATTTGAAATATAGCATGCGGTATTTACGGCCTCGGCCCATAAATATTGAGGGAGGTCATATTCACTTATCATTATCCTAGCTATCTCTTGAAGTGTTCTATTTTTCCTTTCCACTACTCCATTTTGTTGTGGAGTCCTAGGACAAGACATTTCATGCTTGATTCCATTTTCATCACAATAAGTCATGAAGAGTTGTTAACAAACTCACCACCTCTATCACTCCTTATTCTCAAAATCGAAAAGCCTTTTTCTTTTTCAACCCTTTTTCGAAAATTTTGAAATGAGAAAAAGTTTGATCTTTATTTTGCAAGAAGAAAACCCAAGTGAAACGGGAAAAATCATCAACTAAAACAAATGCAAATCTACTACCATTTAAACTTTTAGTTTGTGTTGGTCCAAAAAGATCCATATGAATTAGTTCTAAGGGCCTAGTAGTCATGATATCCTTAATTGGTTTGAAGGAAGACTTGGTTTGTTTCCCAAGTTGGCACGCACCACAAATGCGGTCTTTCTCAAACTTCAAGCAAGGTATACCCTTTACTAAATCCTTAGAATTAATTCTAGCAAGATGGTCAAAAGATGCATGTTCTAATCTTCTATGCCAAAGCCATGAATTTTCATCAAAACCATTCAAGCATTTAGTAGAACAATCTAAATTAAGCATGTCAATGATATAAACATTATTGTCACGAAAACCGGTAAGAATACAAACATTGGATTTAACATCAAAAATCTTGCAAGAAGAATCATCAAAAATAACTTTAAGTCCACGGTCACAAAGTTGACTAATGCTAAGCAAATTATGTTTTAAACCATCTACTAAAACAACATTTTCTATAATAGGAGATGCACCAATTTAAATGTTACCTATACCGATGATAGTTCCTTTGGAGTCATCCCCGAAGGTGACGGAGCCACCTTCCATGTACCTTGATAGGGTTGTAAAGTTGTTGATATCCCACGTCATATGTCTTGAACAACCACTATCAAGGTACCACCGCTCCCTACGTCTTGGAGCCTTGGTGTGTACCTACATCAAATAATTTAGGACTTGATTTTGGTACCCACATTTTCTTGGGTCCTAGAGGGTTAGTTTCATTAACCCAAATAAGATTATTTGATCTATTAACTTGGTCATAACAAAATTTAGCTAAATGTCCATTCTTACCACAATATGTGCATCTATATATACTCTACCATATTTGAAAGCATAATGAGTGTGTGATTTGTGAGCATGAGAGTTGTGAGCATGAAAAGATTTAGCATGTGTAGTGTGAGCATGTGAATTTTTAGCATGAGAGGTGTGCTTTTTGGAAAACTTTTCTTCAAGTTTCTTAGTGTTAAAAGCACAATCTTTCAAAACTTTTTTAAAATCAACCATTTTAGTTTTTAAAGAGGAAATTTCTTTTTCATCAATAATAGGAGATTTTCCCTTACAAGAAACCTTATAGGCATTAAACTCATTTTGAATAGAAATAAGATTAGAAGAAATATCATCCTTTTCTTTAGAAACCATAGCTAGTTGATTTTTGAGAAAAGCAACTTCCTTATGCAATTTTAAGCATTCAAGTTTCTTGTTATCATAAGTTTCGAAAAGTTCAACAAAAGCATGTACAAGAACTTCCTTACTTAATTCATCATCTTCATCATCATGAGATTGAGGGGTTACCTTAGGAGTGTTTGCCATGAAACACATGTTCGCCGTATCCACCTCTTCTTCGGACTCGCTTTCCGAATCCCACGTTGCCTTGTATGCTTTCTTTTCTCCCGCTTCTTTGGCTTGAAGGAGGAAGTCATCTTCTTCTTAAACTCCGGGCAATCCGTCATGATATGTCCCGGGTTTGCGGCAATTGTAGCAAATGATCCTTCTCTCCTCTTTGCCTTCAAATTTTCTCCGGAAGTTGAGCTTGTTCTTCCGGTACAACCTCTTGACGTTCCGCATAAGTAGAGTTAGCTCCTCATCTTCTTCTTCGTCTTCTTCATCGTCATCATTGGTGGATGAAGTCTTGAAGGCTATGGATTTCTTCTTTGAAGTAGTGGCCTCTTCTCTTGCCTTCTTCTCCATCTCATGGGTCTTTAGGTTCCCAATGAGACTAATGAGGTCCATCTCGTCCTTGTCGTTCAATTCTTTAAGGTGGTGGCCTTTATCTCCCATGAAGACGGAAGAGCCCGAATTACTTTCCGCACCTTTTGATCGTTGGAGATGTCATCACCTAAGGAAGAAAGACCATTAGTGATTTTAGTAAATCTTGTAATCATACTATCAATAGACTCATCATCAATCATTTTAAATGACTCATATTGGGACCTCAAGAGATCTATCTTAGCTCTCTTGACTTGTGAAGTCCCTTCGTGTGTGACCAATAAATGTTGCCAAATCTCATAGGCGGATTGGCAATGAATTACCCGTGTAAGGTCATTCTCATTCAAGGCGGTTAATAGGGAGTTTGGGCCTTGGAGTTAGCCTCATATTCTCTAAAGTTGAAGTCGGTCCAAGTGCTCTCATCACCATCGGGTGCTACATAGGGTTTGATCAAGGACTTGGCCACTAAGCTACCCAAAGATTGCAAAAATATAGTCATCCTAACCTTCCAAATAGGGAAATTAAGTCCATCAAATTTAGGAGGGGTTTTAATGTTATCGGCCATGTTTACTAGTGTATGAATGTATGAATGAAAATGTTGATTAGCAAATTTTAAGGATCTCTCTATGGATGTTAAGCCAAAACCTAGAGTCCAAGCTCTGATACCAATTGAAAATCACCTAGAGGGGGGTGAATAGGTGATAATGCTAATCAATGGACAAATTAAAAATTAAGATGTAACAATCACCACACAAGATTCACAAGATGAATGAAAGAAAGTAAATATAGCAATGATGATGATAAGCAAGTAATAAGTGCAAGTAAAGTAATGTAAAGGAGTGCAAGAATGTAAACCAATCGCAAACACAAGGATATGTTATCGAGGTTCGAGCACCCAGCTCTACTCCCCGCCTTCCCCAGAAGGATTCTAGCTACTTCCACTATCACAAAGAAATCACAATTACACTGGAGTACCCAACTCCACAATCTCAATTACAAGCAATTTCTGAGTAGTCAAAAGACCACAAACTCTCTCTTTCAATTGTCTCTTCCCTTACAAAAGGTCCTTAGAGTACAATGAGTAGGAATGAAGCTCGTGATGTAAGTGAAGAAAGAAAATTAAATCAGAGAGTATTTCAAAAACACTTCAGAAAATGAGAGAGAATTTCAGCACAAAAACTAAGAAACAAAGCTCTTTTGAATGCCTTAAACTTTTGAATTTTTCTTGTAATAATTGTTGTAAACAATCTCTCCCCAAACACCCCTATTTATAGGAGAGGGCTAGGGTTAAGGGATAAAACATAATTAGGATTAATCAGAGAGTATTAGGTTTGAAATATATCCCTTAAACCAATTTTAAACACAAAAAGACAAAAATTTAAAACAGCCCAGAAAATAGCCGTTTACTGTTCAATGGCTAGTCCGGTCGACCGGTCGGTCGACCGCCTATACAAAAATAGAGCCGTTACAGGCAAACGGTCGACGCCCGGTCGACCCAACAAACCCGAGAGCAAAGCCACTACAGTCAGGTCGACCGCCCGGTCGACCGGCAAACATGCACACTGATACGTGCATCTGCCAGAACCTCGGTCGACTAGTCCGGTCGACCGGACAAGACTGACACAGGCACGGTCGACTGGTGCGGTCGACCGGCTTAGGTCAAAAGTCAAGTTTAAAACACAATTTTGAAAAGACTTTGATTTTTATGAAAAATGTCTTTAAATAGTACTAAGTATAAAACATAAAAATTGATTTGTAGGCAGAGGATTTTGTATTAAAATATTTTTGTATATTTTATAGAAAATGACCTTAGAAACAATATGTGCGCAAAAACGTGTGTGATTGAGCTTCAAACCTATCCATCATTCTTTAACAAAATTCTAAACCTATAAAACTAAAAACAAATCTTGTTGAGCAATCTTCAAGTCTTGAGCCATGCTATGCCTTGCTAGAGCCCCTTCTTCTATGTTCCTTCCTTGATATGCAATATGCCTTCTTTGCTTCATGAAACCTAGAAGTTGTTGCAATAGCTAAGCAATGGCCTCCAAATATGGTACTAACCTGAAACTTATCTTAAACAAACTCATTAGTACCAAATAGCACTAATTTGGTTTGTCATCATCAAAACTCAATAAATGGAGAGTGTAACCTTTTGGGCCAACAGAAAGCTGGATCTTCCTTAAACAAAATTGACAAAGGAAGGATCCGAGACCTTACTAGTGACGTCCGCCTTCCCGAAGTGGATCATCTCGGATAAGCGTCTACCAGCCTCTTCCCAAAGTGAATCATCTCGGATAAGCAACTACCAGCCCCTTCCCGAAGTGGATCATCTCAGATAAGCGACTGCCAGCTTCTCCTTGGAACGCGCATCAGCTGCTCCATTGTGTTCCTCCTGCTTGTGATCAAAGCTTCAACTTGAAAATCAAGGGGCAAGTTTTTATTCTCCTTCATCAGGTCAAAAAAATGGGGAGCACAGCACACTACAATGCAAATAGGAAACAAGTTAGCATTAAATAAAGAAAAAGGAGGAGGGACAAAATGCTAAGTCAAAGTTTTATTCTTTGGGCGAAGCTACCAAGTTGTGCCTTGAAGATGGATTTTAGCTATGCAGAGGATAGCCTCGCTTGCACAGCAACGTTAGACCAGCTTAGCATAAGCCAAGTCTTAGCTCCGCCCAAGGCAGTTAGGCTGGAGAAACCTCAAACAGGACCAAGTCCTAGCCTCGCCTATATGGTTAGGCCAGACTGGCCTGGAAGGGCGCAATCTTGACTCCACCTATATAGCAAGACTGGCTCAACCTTGAAGAGACCAAGTCCTAAACCTCGCCTATATGGCAGATTTAACAGATCAAGGCAGGAACTCTGCGTGAAAAGATCTTTTGCCTGATCAGACAAGAATGCTAGCTTCGTCAAGAAGCTCGAAAATAGGGCTGAAACCCTTCTATGAAAGTCAGCCAAATGCAGAGATCAAGGGATTTTAATCCCTAAGATAGCTAATAAAGCTAAGAAATTTAAGGGAGATAAACTCCCTAAAGTCACTGGTTGGCCGAGGCTCAGATCTTGATCGGATAATAACTAGAGTGAGAGTCCCCACCACTTCAGAAACTTCAGTCTCCTTGCTTGAGCAATGGGGAGAGGTCATAAAATAACCTCCTAAAAAGAGAGGAGTATATTTCTCTGAGAAGGACTATAAGAGTCCTATTTATAGGCCTCGTGGCCTGACCACGCCGCTACCACTTCAAGCTTAAGGGCGGGTGAAGTTAAAGCATTCAAATGCTTAACCGTGAGAAAGGGAATAATCTCCCTCGGAATGCACACGAAGTTATTTGAACTTCAGAAAAGAGAATAATCTCCCTCGTAAATACAAGGAAAGTTATTCACACCTTGAAAAAGGGAGCAATTCCTTTCGTAACTCGTAAAAGCGGTTAGCCTCGAGAATGAAACGTCGCTCCATCACAACAAGCGCGAGGCTAATGCTCGTAGTCCAACCCGGTTTGAAGCGAAGCTACTTCAGGAAGTCCAAAGACGAAGCTACCTGGAAGCGTGAAGCTACCCAGAAGCGCGAAGCTACACGAAAGCGGATTGTTACAATTCCTCGGCGAACCTATTCCAGCCCAAAAGCGGGGCTAAAGGCGAAGTTGTACTCAACCACCAAGGCGATGTCCACATACATATACCATCAATTAAAGCAGTTCAAAGTATTTTGAAATCTGAACCATTCAATTGCAGATTCACGAAAACTTTGAAGGGGGTCTTGTTGATACTCAAAAAAGGCAGAACTCCCGCACTCATCTCCAACCGGTCTGAACGATGTCTGACTTATCGACATCTACAAAAGATAAATCGAAGACAAGCTGATTTCCAGAGACAAGGCAGCAACATGGACATTACTAATCCAGTAAAGCAGATAGTAAGCCACGGTTGCCTTTTAGAGAGACCCAAGCGGGTCTAAGATGCTAAGTTAGCTCAATACTTGGCCTGGCATAAGCCCAAGATAAGCTTCATAGCTCCGCATGGAACTAACAGCTTCGCCTAGGCTTGGTTAGTAGTCTCGCTTTGAGGCTAACTATTAGCTCCGCCTGAAGCTTCCGATTTAGCCCCGCCAGAGGCTGATCTAGGAGCTTCACGCCAGCTGAGTCATAGCTCCACTATAAGCTGAGTCTCAGCTTCGCATGAGGCTCTAAAGGTAACTTCACCTGAAGCTATGAGCTAAGTCTTAACTTCACGTGATCTAGCTTCACATGATCTAGCTCCGCAGTGGGCTTTGTCAGGCATCAAATTGACCGTTTCAAAATCCCACGAGGGATTAATGGGTGAACCCTACTAATTTTGGGGATTAACGCCATTTTAAGTGGGTGGTTACACCCGCCCACTTCGTCCCATATTAAGTGAAGACGATTGAGCCATAATGGCAAGAGGACGTTCGTACGAACCCTCTAGCTTTACCAGAAGCTCGCAAAAAGTTTCGCGGCAAGGCCATTTGCGAGCCTCGCGCGAAGCTAATGACTGATTCAGCTTTGCTGAATTCAAGGGGGTGGTTACACCCCACTTTTAACTATAAATAGTCCCTTACTGAACACAAAGGAGACACACGAGGACAAGGATAGACAGAGAGGAGATTGGCTAAAAAGAAAGAGCAGAATTCCTAACAAAAGGGTTATACTGATCTTCTGTTCTCCGATTTCCCAAACCAAGCGAGAAGGGAGTCTTATTAGGAGGCAGTTCGATCACCTGATCGATTGCATCGTCAAAGGGATAAAGTGATCGCGCGCTGATCAGATTCCTACCAGCACGTTTTCTAGAAATCTCATAGGAGATCTACTTGTAATTCCTTTTTATTACTTGTAATTTCGCTCCTCTACCCTTTTTTGTAAGTTTTCCCTTTCACAAATCAATGAAAAACAACTTCAGGGTGAGAAATATCACTGGCAAACCCAATCGATGAGATCCTCTCATGCTTCCTCATATATGTCATCAGGAAAGGGGTTCCGAACCCCTGCTCACTTAAAATCAAGCAACCTAGAAAGCAAATCGCCTGATCCAGTTGAAGCAAAAATCCTACATGTCATCCTCGATGGCAGCAACCTGTCATGCAGATTAATGTGCCACAACTCCTTCACGTCGACTAATGTGACGCATCTTCCAGACTTCCTAGAAAAGAGAGCCTAATCATCATTTCCTCATCACCCTCCTTATTTTCTTTCCTCCATCTGATGAAAAGAAAAGAGGACGACATGGCGGCACAGAAAGGAAATAAGAAGTTAGGGTTTCAACGCAAGTTTTTTTTTGACAAAACAGAATATGATTTCATCCCACAGATCTCTCTTTATTTATAGATGGATAAGAAGTCAAACCGCGTCCAATTCAAATTTTCAATCCCTGAAATGCGGCTCATATATCGAGATTTTTAGTCATCAGTAAAGATAGAAGATCAACCGTCATTGCTAAACCATAAAACCCTACAATCCCAGTCATAATGACGCCAGGATTCGAGGAGATACATGACAACTTTTTAAGAGATCCAGTCGCCCGATACATAATGACAGCCAGTTGTGCTACCATAATTAATTCTAGAAGATCCACATTTACGAAGAGATTCATCACACAATCCTCTGCCCGCAAGAATCATAATAAGTTTTAAGACATTGATAATTCATCCGAGTATTTTCGCTTCCTGACTTCCCTTCTGCAGACTCAGGCAAGTGAGAAAGTGAGTGGCACCTGTAGTGATCAAAATTTGACCCACATCAGGATGATGACATTTGTTCAAGCTACCAAGTGCTTTCCCCGAGAAATTCACAACTCTTAGAGTCCATCCCGAAATGTCCGCTACTCGTAGTCCTCCTCGGGGTACCCTCTGTCCTGAAGATATTCTCGATCCAGAACCTTCCACACCCCGAAGACTTTACCACTATGGAAACTTACACACTTCGAAGACCTTAGCACTCCAGAACCTTCCAGAGTTCGAAGTCTCCAATTCCAAGCTAGAAGCTCTAAAGAACAATCTGTCGAGATCTCCGCCTATCGTTACGCCACTCCATCCCCCTCACGTTGAAGACATGTAATTCCCACACATTAAAGCGGAAGGTTATATATGGTAACAAATATTCCTGCGCACCACCCAGCTAATCAAGGAGGTGATCGCGTCCGTTGCGAAGTATTCATCACGTGCAAATCGTGCCGTTACTACAGTCCACCAATTTCGCCTCTACTCCAGCATCCGCGTCAGGTATATATGATCCTCCTCCTAGGAGAAGGGGGTTGCTTCCCTTATCCTCAGAACAGACACACCCCATCAGGCAGTTCTCCCCTGCTAGTATACCAACACGCCTGCAGTTGTCCTCTATGCGGTCCCTCCTCTATCACACCGGCAGTTATCCTCTGCCGGTCCTTCCTACCACGCTCGAAGTTATCCTTTGCGTGACACCTCCATCCACTACCTGACAATTGTCCTTGCCGGTCTTTTCTTTTATTTCACTTATTCTCACCCTCGAGGGTTTTAGGCAGGCATCATACCGGTGCCCCTAACCCGAAAGCTATCTTTTCCTGTGTGTGCTTTGACAGGTGCCATCCATAGAGAGCCCAAATTGCTTGTGGGTTCAATTTACGGTAAGTCGTTATCCACCACACATTATATAACTAAAATAAATAAATAAATAAAGCTTAATAATTAATTCATTTAATTACTTAATGTTTGTTTCTATTTCATGCTAATTTTGGTCTATCCAGAATAAAAAGGAAGAGAGAGCAGCGCATATTGCGGGGTGGGGATGTGAGAGACAGAGAGGTCCTCCACACCCCACGCGCACATGCATGGATGACAGTGACATTAGGACCTAGGAGAGGTACAAAGAAAAACGAAAAAAAATCTGTATAAGCTCCTAGCATTTTCTGGAGTTCATAGAAGCCCCTACTTATCTTTCCCGGGTTAAAAGGCCTCTCATAGTTCTCTTTATTCGATTAAGTTTTTCAAGTGTATTCTGGTTTGTTTTATGGTAATGAGTTTTGTGAAACACCCTTATTATCTTCATTGAGTATCTCACATTGATTGCTGCAATAATGTGACATCAGTCGGGCATACATGGGTCACACTTAATACTAGGCACGAGCTAAAAAATGATTATTTTATAAACTGTCCACTTTCGACTTCATTCTGTCCGCCTTCAACTTTTTTTTATATTGGAGCAAGAAACGTGAAATCTAACAAGATTTTTGTGTGTAGTGCATCAAATTAGATAGATGAGCACTAGAGCGAACAATTTTTCAGCAATTTTCTAATTTAATATAGGAGAAAATATATTGAAGAATGTTTATTTTTTATGATGGAGCAATTAAAGTGATATTTATCTAATATAGTGACAGAGAAAATATTTAAGAACTTTCTTGGATATTGGTTTCTCATTTTTCTCTCTCTCTTATACTATGTTGTTCTTTATAGAGATTGTGGACAAATAGTTCAAATGTATACTCATTGTTGACACTCGAAAAAGACAGAACTCCCACATTCATCTTCAGCCGGTCTGAACAACGTCTAACTTATCGACATCTACAAAAGATAAGTCGAAGACAAGCTGATGACCAGAGATGATGCAGCAACATGGACATTACTAATCTAGTAAAGTAGATAGTAAGCCAAAGTTGCCTTTGAAGAGACCGAAGTAAGCCTAAGACGCTATACTTAGCCTGGTATAATCCCAAGAAAGGCTTCATAGCTCCGCATGGAACTAACAGCTTCGCCTGAGCTTGGTTGGTAGCCTCGCTTTGAGGCTAACTTTTAGCTTCACCTGAAGCTTTCCGTTTAGCGCTGCCAAGGGCTGATTTAAGAGCTTCGCGCTAGGAGCTCTATCCTTAGCTGAGTCATAGCCCCGCTATGGGCTGTGAGTCTCAGCTTCGCACAAGGCTCTAAAGGCAACTTCGCCTGAAACTATGAGCTAAGTCTTAACTTCGCATGAGCTAGGTTCGCATGATCTAGCTTCGCATGATCTAACTCCGCAATGAGCTTTACCTGGTCATCTAATTGACCGTTTCAAGATTCCACGAGGGATTAATGATAGAACCCCACTAATTTAGTGGGATTAATGCCACTTTAAGTGGGCGGTTACACCCGCCCACTTTGTCCCACATTAAGTGGAGACAAATCAGCCATAGCGGCAGGAGGACGTTCGCACGAACCCTCCAGCTTCGCCAGAAGCTCGCAAATAGCTTCGTGGCAAGGTAATTTGCGAGCCTCGCGCGAAGCTAATAGCTGATTCAGCCTTGCTAAAATCAAGGGGCGGTTACACCCCACTGTTGGCTATAAATAGTCCCTTACCACAAAGACAGAGGGACAGACAAAAAGAGAGGGAGAAAATTAACTCGAAAAGAGCAGAATTCCTAGCAAAATGGCTCTACTGATCTCCTGTTCTCTGATTCTCCGAACCAAGCGAGAAGGGAGTCTTATTAAGAGGTAGTCCGATCATCTGACCGGTCGTATCATCAAAGGGATAAAGTGATCGCGCGCAAATCAGATTCCTACCGGCACATTTCCCCAGAAATCTCAGAGGAGATCTACCTGTAATTTTCTTTCTACAATGAAATACTTGTAATTTCGGTCCTCGACCCCTTTTTTCTAGTTTTCCCCTTGTTGATTTATCAACGGAAAACAAGATGGCAAACTCCGCTGGTGAGATCACTCTTCTGGCACAACAAGGAGACAGTGTCGCAATACGACAGTCAGAATCCTGAGTCTGTTATGTTCGAAAACTTGGTCATTCATTTCGACCAAGAAAAATTTGAAGAATTGCTCTCGGAGGATAGTCCAATGCTCCACGCTTGGAAGCACAGGAAGATCTCGGTGGTCAAAACTTCAGAGCAGAAGTCAACCTTAACCGGGCGAACCACTGGAAGAGCCTCGTTCCAACTCCTGTCAGCCTCAATTGAGGCTAAAAATGTCTTGCGCAATGCTAGCCAGATTCCCTGCGAACCTAAAACTTTGCTTCCTAAGCAGATGTGGAGGCCAAAACAGGAAGCTCCGTGTGAAACTTCAGGCGAAGCTGTACCACAACTTCGCCTATCACGTGAAGACAAAGGCAAAATGCTTGTCCGATTTGGCAGCTTCACCGAGGCTATCAGCCGCGAGGTTCGGGGGCAACTCTGCCTTCGCCTAATTCAGGAGCAGTAACTCCTTGCGCCAACTTCGCTCCCACGAGCGAAGCTACTGATGATATGGCGAACACAGCGCCAGTACCTCAGGATACGCGCAGGATTCCCAGCTGCCAGGCTGAAACTTAAGCACCTAGCAGTGCTAACCACCTTCGCAACAAGGTGGCAAACAAAGCACCACGGCGTGCTTCTGCCCCGAATCCTCAAGTGTTAAGTCCCCTCTTCGCAGCGGAGCTAAGGGATCACCCCTGGGTGCTGATAGCGGTGCTTATGCAGCTTCAGCGCCGAAGGGTGCTACCAAAGTTCTCAGCCGCGAAGGTAGAACTAAAGCACTATCTAGTGCCAATCACCTCTGCGGTGATGCTTCGCTTCCAAAACCTGCGGATGCCAAGTCCGCCCCTCATAAAGCTATAAGGAAAAAGGTGATCAATGAGCGATCCGCCCATGTCTCTGCGCTGATCGCTTAAGCTCGGCTAAATCTGACTTGCAAGAGTTCTTAACGAACAAACGGAAGTCAGAATTACTCCAGACTTCTCCCGCTTGTTGTGAATAAGTGGGATGTCAGTTGGTGACAGGCAATTCAGTCCATTGCCGACTAGGACCAGTCCCTGATACTCCTCCAAAATGACAGTCAATCTTTGATCGACTATTGATGCGAGCTCCCGTGAAGCATCACAAAAGGAGCATATCGCGAAATCTACCAGATCTGCCCCTCTGCATCCGTCAATATGATTGGAAGGGGACGAGAACCACGCAGAGGCAGGCGAGCGCCACGTGGTGCTAACTCTCCTTCCTTCAGTTCTCTATATCCGGACTATAGCCCTGGTTTAGGCCAAGTCCTGGTAGAAGAAGAAGGTGTGTTCTGAAGCACCAGATCTATGGTGGCAATACCCTATAGTTATGAGCAGCCATCCTCCTCAACTAGAGTAACATCACCAGAACTAATGAGAAGATTGTTCCAATGGTCTGATGAGGAGGAGGAAGACAGTGAGTATGCCTCTTCGGCAACAGTCAGCTTAATACGAACAGATAGAGTGTCGGTGCATATGGCTGATAACGGTAATGATGACCTCCGTCGACGGTTGGAAGCTCATGAGCAAACCTCCAAGGCTCACAAGAAGCCTTGGACAACATTCAACAGATGCTCGCCCAACTCCTCACTAACCGGAATAACAATGATACCGGGAATAATCATAATGAGGAGGAACATCATGATGATGAACAACCCAAGACTGAGAAGTTAAAGGAAAGTTCTTCTATGGTTGCCGAATTCTTAAAGGCATCAAAGCTCAGATCGTATCCCTAGCCCAGAGGGACGAACTGAAGAAAGTAGGGGCAGTCCGTCCTTACCCCATGGAATGGGATTCAGTACCATACCCACCAAAGTTCAAGCCATCAACGTTACATATGTATGATGGTAAGAGCTCGCCAAACCAGCACATCTATTACTTCTGGTCTCAGATCGGTAACGTTATAGATAACGATGCAATCATCGCCATACTGTTCATCGGCACCCTGAAGGAGGTAGCATTCGACTGGTTCCGAAGCCTTCCTCCAGGCTCATCAATTCCCGAATTGACTTAGAGACTCGATTTCTTTTTCGTTTTTACGAGGACGATACCGAGGTAACCATGGACAAACTCCTCTCTACCGTGTAGAGAAAGGGCGAATACGTCCGTGACTATATTGAGCGGTTCAAGAACTTGTCTCTGATGTGCCCAGCAGGGATGCCACTGCCCATGCTCTTGCAGACATGTAGGCATAACTTTCTGGACCAGGTGGAAGTTCGCATGGGCGCCGTCAAAGCCCACACTTGGAAAGAAATAGTCGAGCAAGCTGAGATAGCCAAAAAGTCGGCTAAAAAGTTTTAACCATCTACCCCTAAAGGCAAATGGGGTATGAATAATGAGGGGCGCGGCGACATGGCGCAGTCCTCCCAAACCAAAGGGAAAGAGATTATGTCCATTGAACTATCAGGGGACGTTCATCCGAAGGCCAAGAAGAGTGGCGTTAATAATCAGGAGTTTAAGTTTCCTCCGAAATAATATTCCTTCAAAGACGAGCAGGTGGTTAAAATATTCCATCTACTCCACAAAGGGAATAAGTTGAAACTACCAGATGCTCGACGTCCTAATGAAGTGGGACGCACGAACGATCCCAACTATTGTCTCTTTCATAGGATGATTCATCATCCTACTAATAAGTGCTTTGTCCTCATGGACAAAATTCAGGTTTTGGTCGATTTCAGAGTTCTGACTCTAAAGTCAGAATAAAAGAAAGTCACTGCGAACACGGTGACCCTCAAGTTCGGCAAAACCCCAAAAGTCACAGTTCCTGATAGGTCTTTCCCAATCCCCGAAGCACGGCTAGAAGTAAGAGATCCTTCAGCTAAAACTCAAGAGATTAAGGGTCTTATTCCCTTGACATTGAAAACAGGGGAAATAATGTGGATACACCCATCCTTGTCCAAGACGAACAATAGGATTCAAAGAAATCCAGGTCGAAGGTCAAATCTTGCAATGTTATCTCTATCTTGCCGGAGGACGACAATGTAACATCAGCCTCTTTTAGCGATTCTGAGGGGGGAAAAGCACGCTTGCACAACGCAGGCTAATGTACCTCAGCCAATAGGCACTCGATCCGAAAAATCATATTTAAAATAATATGAGAGGGTTACTGACGAGACACAACAGTAAACGACATCAGTATAAGTACCCATGCCAGCTCCGGTCCCGACAACGGGAAAAGAGAAGCGGAAAGAAGTCCAGTTTGACCATACCCTGAAGAAGCCTTCAAGCCTAGGACTTAACTTGCCTTTTCACTTTGACATATTGGCCCAGTTGGCTAATATCCCCGCTCGTATCACCATACATGAGTTGCTTCGCCTTTCGAAAGGGACAAGATATGCTAGAAACCCCTAAGATGACACTCAGCCCCCTTGCTCTGAATATCATCATATACAGCTGAAAGTACCTGCTATTACTTTCACAGCTGAGGATATGCTCCTCAAGGACAATAAACACGATCGATCCTTGTACTATACCAGATATATCGGTTCAACGTGCATTGAAAGGGTACAGGTTGATCATGGGTTTGCATTCAGCGTCATCCCCAAGAGGCTCCTCTACTTCCTTGGCATACCACTGTATCGGTATCTGCTACCACTACGACGATATACGATTTTAAGGCAGGGAGTAGTGACCCACTTGGAAAGATTCGACTCCATTGTCGAATCGGGACCTGAAATCAGAAGTAACATGCTACATCATTGACGCTGACACGTCATACAACTTGTTGCTAGGACGACTCTGGATCCACGCTAACTGGATTGTTCCCTCTACTCTGCACCAGTGCTTCAAATATGTTGAAGATGATGCAACAGTACGAACTGTGTTTGCTGAGAAGCAACCATTTAAGGGGGTGAAAAACTAATTTACTGATGCTCTCCTATATCAGAAAGTCGGTGAAGCATCGAAAGAATCATTGCCTGACAACGATGATAGTGGCAATGAGACAGATTCAGAGTTTGAAGGAGACACGCCAGCTACTTTGGTCGATGAACCAATTGTAGCATGTTTCAATAATTCTCAATGTAATACTCCTTCTGCGGATGATGACGAATGGGTGATTAATGACAATGTTTCCTTTGATTATCCTGCGAGTGTCGAACTGTTCAAATCTGTTACGAATAGTTCTCTACACATGCCCTTACATAAACCAAGTACATCAAGTACGTTTGTAGAATGTATAGAAGGGTCCGTTTTAGTGGTTCCTCCATCAAAAAAGGGTCAATCACCAATAATTTTCGGTAGAGCCCAACTGCAGAGGTCTACAGCCAAAAATTCGAGTTCAGATTCAGAGACCCCGCAAATTTTCCATTATGCACGATCATCACAGCATATGATGAGGAAAATGGGATACAGCCTGCAGCGTGAGAATGGTCTGAATTTCAAAAAAGGAAGACGTGATTTTCTGCATAATTTTGTGCCAAAAGGAAAACCGGCAAATTACTATGATAAAACACGCAGGGGGTTGGGATACATTACACCTCCACCGTCTACATCGGTTCGATCCAAAGGTAACAAACCGATTCTGTCACGCTCTTCCGCTTCCTCCGAATGGGAATCGGATGTCAGTGTGGGAACGATGTTCGAGAATCTCACCGTTAATATGACTTCAAGTAGCTGAGTGGAGCCAGCGGAAGCTACTGATGTTGAACCATGGGCTCAGCAATTGGATTTTCAGTGGGAAAAGCGATTCGAATAACGCGAACCACCTACTAAAGACAAGGTGATCCAGGTTAACTTGGGTAGTCAAGATCACCATAAACCCATCTTTATAAGTGAAAGCTTATCACTTACGGAGAAAGAAGAATTGATAGTACTCGTAAGGGAGTATATCGATGTCTTTGCCTGGAACTACGAAGATATGCCCAGACTTGATCCACAAGTAGCCATGCATCGTCTGAATATCAAGCCTGACATTAAGCTAGTCAAGCAACAACAACGTCGATTTCGCCCGAATATTATGGAAGCTATTGAGGCCGAAGTTCATAAACTCATCGCCTGTGGTTTCATATGGGAGGAACATCATCCAGATTTGGTTGCTAATATTATTCCAGTTCTTAAGAAGAATGGAAAAATTCAGATCTGTATTGACTACCGCGATCTTAATACAGCCTGTCCTAAAGACGAATTCTCATTGCCCATCACCGATGTCATGATTGATAATACCTGCGGATTCGAAAGAATGTCCTTCATTGACGGTTTTTCAGGGTATAATCAAATTAAGATGTATCTAGAGGATGAGAAACATACTTCATCCCGGACATCGTGGGGGTATACTGCTATACCGTGATGCCCTTTGAATTAAAGAACACGGGAGCAACTTATCAGCGTGCAATGAGTACAATTTTTCGCGACCACCTCCGAAAGACGGTAGAATGTTATGTCGACGACATTGCTATCAAAAGTCGCGATAAGAATGACCATCTTCGTGACTTAAGAACAATGTTCGACATATTGCGGGCTCATCGACTGAAGATGAATCCGAAAAAATCCTTCTTAGGGTTTTCGAGTGGCAAGTTCCTGGGATTCATTGTTATATCAAAGGGAATCCATCTTGACCCAGACAAAGTTAAAGCCATTCAGAGCATGCATCCACCTAAGAATCTAAAAGAACTTAGGGGCCTGCAAGATAGACTGGTTTATATCAGAAGATTCATCGCAATTCTCTCAGGCCGCTATCTACCGTTCACCCGACTCATGAGAAAGGGTGTCTCTTTTGTATGGGATCAAACCTGTCAAGAAGCTTACGAGGATATCAAAAGATATCTCACTAAACCTCCGGTCTTAGTGGCTCCCACATCAGGAAAATCATTCCTGCTTTATATGAAAACTATGGATCATTCTCTCGGTGCTCTGCTTGCCCCAAAGGACGATGATGGTCACGAATAGGCTATTATTATCTGAGTAGGACTCTGATAGGGGCGGAATCTCGCTATAACCCTATTAAGAAGGAATGCTTAGCTCTTGTCTTTGCTATTCAGAAGACACGACATTATTTGGTCGGCCAAACAATACATGTCATTTCCAGAGTGAATCTTTGCGTCTTCTCATGACGAAACCAGGATCACTGAGTTCTAGATTAGCTAAGTGGGCCCTCCTTCTGTCTTAGTACGACATGCTCTTTGTCCCTCAGAAGGCGGTTAAAGGCCAGACGCTTGCAGATTTCTTGGCTGCTCATCTGGTTCCGGAAAGCTCAAAACTTCATGAAGATATTCCAGATGAGGCTTTCGAATCTAACATAACTTCAAAGGATAAAGTGTGGCAGATGTTCTTCGATGGAGCATCATGAATGGGTCCTAAAGGTAAGATCATTGCCAGTGTGGGGGTTATATTTATCTCACCACAAAACATGTCCTTCCTAGGGCATTTTCATTGACGGAATCATGTTCCAACAATGTGACAGAATACAATGCTTTACTTATTGGCCTTCTGCTCGCTCATGAAATGGGGGTACGCTTCCTAAAAGCCTATGGTGATTCAAAACTGATCATTAATCAGATTAAAGGAGAATATGAGGTCCGCCACGCAGATTTGGTACCTTATTATCATGCAGTCATCAAAATGGCTAACTCATTTGATGGCTTTTATATCGGTCATGTGTCTCGATCCCAGAATATTAAGGCCGACGCTCTGGCTGCACTGGCAGCCACATTAGCCTTACCAATCGACACAACGTATCACCTTACAGTGGCTACTCGACGCCTTGTTTGTCTTAAACATGTGTTGAAAACCAAGGAGGTCCATAGCATCTCGACGGATTTTGAACCAAGAAATTGGCGATTTCCCCTCATTGACTATGCTTTGTATGATATATTGCCGGATGACCCTAAAGAAGCGGCATCTATCAGACGAAGGTCTCTCCGTTTTTACTATGATCCAATAGTAAAGACACTCTACCACTGCTCATATGACGGTATCCTCCTCCGTTGCCTGTCTAATTCAGAGGCACAAGAAGTGCTTAAAGAGGCGCACGATAGCATATGCGGAACTCATCAGCCAGGTCCAAAACTCAAGGACCGATTACATATGCTTGGATATTATTGGCCGACCATGATAGCCGATGCCATCCAATATGCACGAAGGTGTAAAGCATGCCAAATTCATGCGGACTTCATACATCAGCCTCCAGAGTTGCTCCATCCAACTGTTGCTTCGTGGCCATTTGAAGCATAGGGAATCGATGTCATAGGGCCGATCAGCCCCTCTTCAACAAAAGGTCACCGATTTATCTTAGCAATAACCGATTACTTTTCAAAGTGGGCAGAAGCTATACCACTTTTGGAGGTTAAAACTTCCAACGTGGTTAATTTTATCAAACACCATGTCATCCATCGATTTGGTATCCCCAGGCAGATCATCCTTGATAATGGTCCCCAAGTCGCGAGCCAAGTATTCTATCGGTTCTATGACAAATACCGGATTCAGAATATGGCATCAACCGCTTATAATCCTGCTGCTAATGGCTTGAGCATTAAACAAGATAATTATCAAGCTACTCAAAAAATTCATTTCATCAAATAAACAAAGCTGGAATGAGAAGCTTGGTGAATGTCTTTGGGCTTACCGAAGCACAATCCGGACCCCGACAGGCAATACATCTTTTTTTCTAGTATACGGGTGCGAAGCAGTCATACCGTTAGAAATCCAGATGCCGTCATTACGAGTCACTTTAATGACCAGAATGACAAAGGAGGACAATGATTGGTTACGTCTTTAAGAGCTCGAAGCCCTGGATGAGAAGCGATTACAAACTCAACAACATATTGAGTTGTATTAAGCGCGAATCTCGAAGGCCTTCAATAAGAAGGTTAAGTAAAGGGTCTTCCAAAAAGGAGATTTGGTTTTACCCGTCAGACGATCGATGATCATGACGCACAAAATCAAAGGCAAATTTTAGCCCAAATGGAAAGGATTGTTTGTGATAGAAACAGTCTATTCAAATGGAGCATATCGCCTTATGACTTCAAACGGTGACATGCTCATGATGTCGATCAACGGCAAGTTCTTAAAGAAGTATTATCCTTGATAGGATCCTTCTCACGATCAAGTTAACATTACACCTCTGATCAAGACCTCCAGATCTGAGATATTTAGAAAGAGCGCTTCTCTCTTTCTTTAACTGGATCACACTGCCATAAACCAGTGTTGAGCCAATCAAACACCGGCTGCATTAAAGAAGAATTAAGGTTATGAACTTCGATTTTAGCCTTATCACTCTTCTCCAATTCATGGTCGACTAGTGTCGAGCCGATCAAACACCGGTCGCATTAAAAAAGAACTAAGGTTATGAACTTCGATTTTAGCCTTATCACTCTTCTCCGATTCATGGTCGACTAGTGTCGAGCCGATCGAACACCGTCGATATTGAAGAAGAAATCAAGGGATCAAGTTGTTTTAGCCCTGTCACTCTTCTTTAGTATATAAACATATACCTATTTTCAACTTTGAAGAATAGGTCATAGTTGCAAGCAGATGGTTTATTTAGCCTGACGGTTCTATGAAAAACGGTGGCATACCCCCTGCTTCGGTTTGATCGATCGAGGCTCGACTTAACGACAAAAGAAGGTTCAAGACGCATCCTTTGGCAGAACCTTTCCACTGTTTTCACGTTCATATCATGAACATGGTGGCCGATCGAATGACAAACACAAATGGGTTTATTTGATGACTTATCTTGCCAAGTCCAACTCATTAAAGAAGGTTCGTGACACGTCCTTCTACAGAATCTTTCCAATATGGAAACAAGATAAGGTTGGCAGAGAGTCCACGACGGACAACAATCTTCAAATCGAGATCTCGCGGAAGTCATGACCACTTCTTTAATCCCCAGCTCACTTACAGAGTGAAAACTCAGGGAAAGCATCACGTTACTCAAAGTAACGAAATGATCCGACGCCTCTAACGGCTAAGGATAGAGGAAAATGTTGGCCTTTAAGCCCAACATAAGTCCTTGACAACTCATCATGCTGAGGGGAATAACATGGCTAGCCCGACTCAAACGGTAGTTGGTAAAGGCATATATCAAATCCGTTAACAGCTGAGGATTTTCTAAAATTCCTAAGGGAACTGTTCCCGTTTGATTCTTCTCCAAAATCACTTACCAATTCCCGACCATGGAATGGTAGGACCACATAGAAAGGTATTCATAAATCTTGTTCCCCGCCCCGAGGGGATTATTTCTTTGTCCGTCATGTCCAGTTTGTCACCTCTGAACAGTAAAAATCCTGAGCTTGGTGGTTTCTCAATCGGTTATGTCCATTATTACCTCTGAACCGACAGATAACCAAGTCTCATCTTTCAGTCCAGCAAGGACTATTCCTTTGCTGTTATGTCCAGTTCGCCACCTCTGAACGACAGGCTTATGAGTCTAGCAACTCCCAATCGGTTATGTTCATTATTACCTCTGAACCGACGGGTACTTAGATCTCTCTTTCTTATGGTACTTCAACTGTCATGTCCAGTTTACCACCTCTGAATAGATAAGTCCATAATTTTGTTCTCCTTTTTCCCGTCAGGGCCGGGAGTTCTTCCTGTCATGTTAATATTAAACCTCTGAACAGCAGATTGTGAATTTGAGGTCCCTTAGTTGGTCATGTCAATCTATCTTTGCAGTCCCTTGTGAACTAGCTGCCAAGTTAATACGACTACCTCTGACAGCGGATTCGAAGCTTAGTGTGTCTTAGTCTATCATGTCCAGTTTATCACCTCTGAATAGACGGGTCCCTAAAATTGGGTTCATCTCCATTTTGTCATCATGTCCAGGTTATCACCTCTAAATGGCAGAATTTCTCATGTCTAGTTTGTCACTTTTAATTGGCAAATTCTAGGCTTCATTTGTCCTAGTTCAAGTGGAACTATCACAGGTTGTGGTGTCTAATTCATCATAACCTACTCATAAATCTGATGATCTTTAATCTGTTATGTTAATATTTACCTCTGAACAGTAAAGATCGTCAAGCTCATTCTTTTCCATCCTCATCTCAACATGATTTGAATCGAGCAATTTATTAACTAATCCTATCAGTTCATCTGACAAAATTAGTTATATCATTATTTCCTTTCTTGTTTAAAAAAATTGCAAACTCTAAAGATAAAACAAGTTGGAAATACAACAGAGGAGTCAAATAAAATTACTTTTTATTGATTCAAAAAGGGGGGATACAAGGATTACAAGCTACGAGGGTGCTTTGTAAGACTTGATCCGTTCTTCAAGGATGGCTGGCTTATTCTTCCTCTCCTCAGCAGCTCTGATGAATGCCTGCGATCTCAACTCAGCCTCATTAAAGTTCGCTGTCTGGGACAGACGAGCTTCAATTTCAGCTAAAGTTGCCCTTTGTATTAATTCCTATTGCAAGACTTCGTCATTTTGGGCCTTGAGCTGTTCTAGCCGAGCGATCTCCTCAAGACGCACCGGTTCAGTCTTGGACAGAAGAAAATTGGCTCTCTTGATCATCTCCTTGGCCTTCTTAATCTTATCCTCTGCATCGAGAAGAGCACTATTAGAAGTGTCTATGGCATCTCCAATTCTACCTTCCTTGCCTCCAAGGATTTTAGATCTGAAGATATTGCCTTAGCTGCTTCCTGTGTTGTAAGATGAGCTTCACACATCTGAGCAGCAAGGCGTTCAAGCTGTCATTAACCGAGGAGTCCAGATCTGAGTTGCTGAGATGGCGCCATTCGTCTACATCCTTCTCAAGCTCCGCCACCAGAAGCTCCAATGCAGCGGCCTGGTCATCCTCTCCAAAGTCTCGAATGCTTTCAATATTTCAAGAGAGGACGACTTTTAGAGTAGAAAATGAGATAGTCGAGCTCTTCAAGACCAAAGCAACAGATCGCTTTAAGCTTTTGTAGAAGCTGTCAACTATCTCGGCCACAAATTCTTTTTCGGCTTCAACTACTCCCGGCGAACGAGTGGCCCCTGAAGACAAAGCTTCCACTGACTTCACTGACATAACCGTAGAGGAATAGCAAGAACATATAGCTGGAGAAAGACGAGGGATCACCGGTGATCTTAGAGGAGTCCTCATTTAAACCAGTACACTAGCTACGATGGAAGTAGGGCTAGTAACTATTTCAAGAAAAGCTGGCTCAACAATTAGTGTCGGAGACGTAGGGCTGGTAATTACCTTCAGCCCTGTGGTTGTCAGGGTAGGCAGCGTCAAAGAAACCACTGGCATCTCACCTACCAATGTAGTTGGGAGCGAGATTGGTTCTGTAACCACCATTTCCTCAGCCTCTTTAGTTCCACTAACAGGCTCAGGCTGATAGAAGGGCAGGTCGTGATACAAGGCATCCAACTCGGCAGTGTCTGATGCGGTTGAAATACTTACTTCACCCCTGATTCCCTCAGGAAAATTAGCTGGCTCCCTTGAAGTCGATGTACCCAAAGGCGGAACATTTGTGACAAGACTTTGTTTGAGCAAGGCATAATGAATGTCAGGTGAGAATTACTCACAAAAGATCAAAGTATTATCGAGAGGCGATACGGCCTCAACTGCCTCTGTCGCAGTCTCTCTCCGAACTTTCTCGACGGCAGCATCAATCCCGTTAGGCTCCATAGGAAAGTTTTTGACAGATGCAGGAGGGACGGCCAGCTCACCTTAACTCGCTGAAGCCTCTGTGGTCCATCCTATAGAGCTTGAAGCCATTGGACTCCCTTTCAAGGTCCCAGCACCTGAAGGACCGACGTCAGCCGCGTCACCTCTGGAATCTTCTGAGATGATGAAGTAGTTAGCCTCGTTACCTTCTTTATTAGTGAACGGAGGATCATAAGAATCCCCCTGTTCTCTTGCAGCCTCGGCTCTTGGTTCTCTTGCAGTCTTGGTTCCTGAATCATAGGATAAACAAATGAGCTGTATGAAATATATATAAATACATGTCGCAAGAATGAAACTGATCTTACCCAGGTCGGGAACAGCTTTATCAATAGTCTGCTTCTGAGCTGATAGCTTAATAACTAACAGAGCAGGAGGAGGAAGCACTGCAGCTGATTCACCTTCTGTAATAATGGCGGGAGTGTAGCGATGAGGCTTCTTCACTACCCTCTTCCTGCGATATCCACCTTGCCGCTTTCGTTTGAAGTGGACGTCGGGATCTTCTTCCTCCACCTCTTCTACTTCCACATCTTCCATGGGGGCTGTGCCTACCCCGCTAGAAGCATCTGGTGGAGCCTCAGAACCTGTATCTCCTTCAAAGCAGGGACTTTCTGCGTCTGAAGCCTCACTATCAGCAGTAACGATGAACTCCCAAGGCCTGGCACACGGACCCTTCTGCCCTCGCCTCTCTCGGTAACTTTCCGCTTCAGCCGCTGAGAGATTAACTTCACGCCAAAAGAGTTAATAGAAAATTCAGTTGGCCTGGAGTTCGAAGTTCTATACCACTGACAGAACCCCAGTGTTGTCAAAAGGTTTGGAGCCCTCAACGGTATGCACAGCCAGCCAGCGATGAAGAACCGCCAGGCGCGAGCACCATTAATGAGGCCCCGCATGAAGGCCAGGCTGGTGTTCGGGCTACCTACATATAGTTGGTCATACCCGAACTGACGAGCAAATCGACTCGGGACATAAGGCTCCAAGTAGCAGGTATCCCCGCTCCTGTACACCAGATGGGATGGCCGAATGCTAACCAGCCATTCAAAGATTCCCCGGCTCAGTGAAGTCTTCCCATCTCCTACATCCTTGAATTCTTCACCATAGCCTGCATCGTGAATGTAAGGAAAGCAGCGGAAAAGGCTGTAAACGTCATACCGGCACAGCAGCTTGCGAACCGCAGCCACGTAAGTCAATAACCATGAACATCCCTCAAATCGACGGAGAAGTGCCATTCAGACACCTTCTGGAGGCTCCTCACCAGCTTGGATAATGGCTGGGTAGTGAAGAGCAAACCAGCCATCAAATAAGTGTATGGCAAGCCGATCCTGGGGTTTGGTCTGTCACGGGGCAAGATAGTGCCTTTTCCCCTTTTTCGTCGTTGGTGGCCTACAAAAGCCTCCATCAATGCACGAAGGCCCGTTGAATACAACACACCATTGCTGGGAGAAGTCCAAGGGATCGACCGTGGACTAGACGAACGGCCGGCAATAAGATAGTCAGAAGAATGACGTCGCTAGAGGGAGATGGCACCACACATCTCTTCAACCAAACCGATAAAAACCCGGCCAAAAGTGCTTTCCGAGATATCGGTCGACGGGCTTGATGGTGGAAACTCCTAAGAATGTCACCTTTCTCATAAGTACCATCATTTTCTTCCAAAATCATATCCCCCTGGGAGCGTTCTTGCATTCTCCAGAAAATATCCTCATCTGCAACTCCGCAGTGAGCCGCTTCAGGAGCATCTTTCAGGTTGAGGAACAAATAATTCCCCCAGCTCTTCGAACTGCACGAAGCTCCCTTTGACTCCCATACATACTCGAGCAGATGTAGAGATGGCATATTAATTCCTGGTAAGTCTCGAACAGGGCGGGCTCCTACTTCTCCAAAAGTGCCAATTCCGCCTCGTATGGGAAATATTCTTCATAAGGAAGAGATCCCATAGGTAGAGCAGAGACTTCTCACATCTCATGCAAAGCCATGCCCAATTCGCCTACAGGGGTAAAGAAAGTCCCTGTGGCTGGACAATATAACTCGAAGATGGTGTAGAAGTTCGCTACGCTCATCTAGATGCCGTAGCAGGTTGCCCCGACAACCTCGTGGAGTCCTAGCCTCTTCAGATCATCTTCAAAATGGGTCAAGACGTATGAGGTCAAGTCCCTCCACCAGGCCTTGGGGGGATGATCCACCCTGGGGTCCTGAAATCGGTTGCTGGGTAATTGCCATAAGCTTTGAAGAATTGGTTTCCTAAAGTTTGAGTCACGACGGGATTTTCCCCCACTGGGATGCGTGGGAGAACGTTCCCAGGGTGGAGACCTAATATGCAGCAAGGAGGACCCGCCCTTGTATAACCGGGAGACGAAGTTATTAATTTTCCCACATGAACGGAGTTAGTAGTCCGAGTCACTTTCCACTTCATCTTCCGAGGCCTCATCACGCATTGGAAGAAAGAGAGCGGAAAATAATGCTTGCTAGATGGGAGATAATATTTCTCGCCATCCAGATTGAAGATCCACTGCCCCTCTCCAGCCAGCAGCTGATGATCGGTGTCGGGCGCTGCATCTCCAAACATGAAACTGGGCTTCCGATAAATTTTTTGATCACAATCCTCGAGGGGAGCAGTAGTTAAGATGCTCATCATAGTACGCTGATCTCCGGTGTAGATAAGGGCATCCCGGCCAGGAGCGCTTCGCTTACTGAATAATGAGGCCTGCCCCTGGAATTGCAGGCTAACATTGCCATCCAGTCCCCTGGCTGTTCCAAAGAGATTGTTCAAAGGACCCGGAGTATAGTACACTGCAAAAATTAGAAGAAGCTATATTAGTTCATTAGCTGAAGAGAAAAGAAAGTTATAGCAAAAAGAAAAATGCTAAGGCATAGCTTCGCTCTCCGAGCGAAGCTAACCTAGCATTAGCTTCGCCTTGAGGCTCAGCTCCACATCCTACACAAAGGCACAGTGCAGTAGATCTCTAAGTGTTAGCTTCGCTCTGGAAGCTTAGCTTCACGTTCTGTCGCTGAATAGAATACGGAAAAGCCCCAAGGGCTAACTTCGTTGGAAAGGCACTTGTGCCTAAACTCATTCTAAGGACCCTAAAGTCCTTTTCCCAGCTACGCTTCGAGAGCTACCTTCGCATCCTGCCACGTGATGGAACGTGAACAGTTCTAAGGGCTAACTTCGCACAGAAGCTTGGAGAAGAAACCATTCGGTTCCTAAATTTCGATTCACGAAATTGAAGGGGAATTAAATCCCCTAAAAATTTGGTGCATTTGAATTAAGGAAGAGCAACTCCCTGAGATCACTGGATCATGGTGAATCACTCCGGATTCACCATGAAATAGCTAGTATATGGCTTCAAAAAGAGATGAAAATCTCTAAATAAAAGGGAAAAATCTCTACCCGCAATGAGACGTTCGATGATCGGAGGAGGAGAAGGCGCCTCCGTCGTAGAGGTCGCTGTCACTTTGCCTGTTCGTCTTTTGGGAGCCATGAAAGAATTATGGAGTTCTGAAAATCGGAATGAAGAAGAAGAAGAAGAAAGAGATTCACTCTCTGAAAATTCTCTAAAAATTTAAAGAGAAGTTAACTCTTTTTTTTCAGCCCATCGATTTTTTTTTTAGACATAAAAATGTCTTAATATCGTCTCCTTAAAAGGGGCACAAGCAGTCGTTTTAAATTAATTTGAAACGGCGCCTAAACGCCTTCTCAAGAAGGCTTGTTCAGCCCCACTAAGGGCTAACTCCGCTGTGAGTTCAGCATTGACCTCGCGCAACGCTTGAGTAACTTCGCTGAAAAACAAGCCTTAGCTCTGCTAAGAGCTCATCTTTAGCTTCGTAGAAATTTCGTGGCTTCGCCGGAAGCTCGTTCCTGACTTAGCTGGAAATCCGTCTTCAGCTTCGCTGGAAGCTTAGCTCCGCTAAGAGCTTTTCGTTCCTTCTCAGGAAAGAGTTTACCTAAGCTAGTCCATTCTAGGTGTTTTCAAAAAGGAGGGGAACAAAGTAGATAAGCAAAAAGTAAACATTTTTATTGATTCGAAAAGGGAAGATACAGTGATACTGCATCAAGATTGTCTTTCATACAACAAAATCACTGCTCCAAAGGCAAACAAGTTGTCCTATCTACTTTCAGGGTGATGAACCATCCCAACTGGACACGAAAGGTCTGCCTCCTGCACAAGGCCATACTCCTTCGCTTAATGGCAGATTTTGCCATCAAGGAGCTGGTCTTCTTTGATCAAAATTGGCAAGAGATTGGTTGCCATCAGAAAGCTGGATCTTCCTTAAACAAAATTGGCAAAGGAAGGATCCGAGACCTTACTGGTGATGTCTGCCTTCCCGAAGTGGATCATCTCGGATAAGCGACTATCAGCCCCTTCTCGAAGTAGATCATCTCGGATAAGCGATTACCAGCCCCTTCCTAAAGTGGATCATTTCGGATAAGCGACTGCCGGCCTCCTCTCGGAATACGCATCAGCTGCTCCAGTATGTTCCTCCTGCTTATGAGCGAAGCTTCAACTTGAAAATAAAGAGGCAAGTTTTTGGTCTCTTTCATCAAGACGAAAGAATAGTGAGCATAGTTCGCTGCAATGCAAACAGGAAACAAGTTAGCATTAAATCAAAAAAAAAAATGCAAAGGGAAAGGGAGTGCTAAGCTAAAATTCTTTGGGCGAAGCTATCCAGTTGTGCCTTGAAGATGGATTTCAGCTAATCAGAGGATAGCCTCGCTTGCACTGTAATGATAGACTAGCTTAGCATAAGCCAAGTCTTAGCCCCACCCAAGACAGTTAGATTGGAGAAGCCTCAAAAAGGATCAAGTCCTAGTCTCGCCTAAATGTAAGGCCAGACTGGCCCGAAAGGACGCAGTCTTGACCCCACCTATATGGCAAAACTGGCTCAACCTTGAAGAGGCCAAGTCCTAAATCTTGCCTATATGGCAGATTTAACAAATCAAGACAGGAACTCTGCATGAAAAGATCTTCGTCTGATCAGGCAAGAATGTTAGCTTCGCCAAGAAGCTTGAAAATAGGGTTGGAACCCTTATTTGAAAATCAGCCAAATGCGAAGACAAAAAGAGAATTTAATCCCCAAAATAGCTGGTGAAGCTAAGAAAATTAAGGGAGATAAACTCCTTAAAAGTCACTGGATGGCCGAGGCTCACCAGTTCTTGATTGGGTAATAACAAGAGTGAGTCCCTACTATTTCAGGGATCTCAGTCTCCTTCCTTGAGCAATGGGGAGAGGTCATAAACAAACCTGCTAAAAAGAGAGGAGTATGTTTCTCTGGAAAGGACTATAAGAGTCCTATTTATAGGCCTCACGGCCTGACCACGCTGCCACCACTTCAAGCTTGGGAGCGCGGGCAAAGTTAAAGCATTCAAATGCTTGACCTTGAGAAAGGGAATAATCTCCCTCGGGAATCCTCGCGAAGTTATTTGAACCTCAGAAAAGGGAATAATCTCCCTCGTAAAATGCAAGAGAGGTTATTCAAACCTTGAAAAAGGGAGCAATTCTTCTCGTAACTCGCGAAAGCGGTTAGTCTTGAAAACGAAACATCGCTCCATCATAGCGAGCGCAGGGCTAATGCTCGTAGTCCAACCCGGTTTAAAGCGAAGCTACTTTAGAAAGTCCAAAGGCGAAGTTACCCAAAAGCGCGAAGCTACCCAAAAGCGCGAAGCTACACAGAAGCTACACGAAAGCAGGGCCAAAGGTGAAGTTGAACTCAACTACCAAGGTGACATTCATATTCACATACCATCAATCAAAGCAGTTCAAAATATTTAGAAATCTGAGCCATTCCATTGCAGATTCACGAAAACTTTGAAGGGGGTCTTGTTGACACTAGAAAAAGATAGAACTCCTACATTCATCTTTTGTCGGTCTGAACAACGTCTAACTTATCTACATCTACAAAAGATAAGTCAAAGACAAGCTGATGACCAGAGATGAGGCAGCAACATGGACATTACTAATCCAGTAAAGTAGATAGTAAGCCAAAGTTGCCTTTGAAGAGACCGAAGTAAGCCTAAGACGCTATACTTAGCCTGGTATAATCCCAAGAAAGGCTTCATAGCTCCGCATGGAACTAGCAGCTTCGCCTGAGCTTGGTTGGTAGCCTCGGTTTGAGGCTAAATTTTAGCTTCGCCTGAAGCTTTCCGTTTAGCGCTGCCAAGGGTTGATTTAAGAGCTTCGCGCCAGGAGCCCTATCCCTAGCTGAATCATAGCCCCGCTATGGGCTGAGTCTCAGCTTCACACGAGGCTCTAAAGGCAACCTCGCCTGAAACTATGAGCTAAGTCTTAGCTTCGCATGAGCTAGGTTCGCATAATCTTGCTTCGCATGATCCAGCTCCGCAGTGAGCTTTGCCAGGTTAACCTATTGATTGACCGACAAGCATGCACAACATGCACGACCCTAGCCAGAGGATCGATCAACTGTTCGGTCGACTGACTTGGCCTATCATAGGCTATGGTCGACCGGTCGGTCGACCAACCTAGGCCAAAAGTCATTTTCTTGACTGTTTTTAAATAACAAACAATTTTTGAAATATTTTGTATTGGTTTTAAAGAGAAATAGTAATGTATAGGCAATGAAATACATGTTCTAAACAAGATATAAAATTTTGAAAAAATTAGAAACATGTATCATGTACCTAACATGCAAAACACTAATACGAGAATAATTGTATTTGAAAATGTGTATTTTTGTGTGTGCGACTTCTTGAGTATCAAATCTATATTCTACACTTTATACATACTATTTTCTTACAAGGCTCAATACGACTACAAGAGTATTCAAGTGGGCTTCTCTAATAGCGACGTCAAGCACTTTTGAGCTTCAATCCCTTCTTGAATAGTCTTGAGTCTTCATATATCTTCCTTTTGAGGAAGAAAACTTCTTAAATCCTCTTAAACCCTGAAACACACTTAAATACTTAAACTTGATTAGAACTAAATAACCACATATGTTTTGTTATCATCAAAACAAAAAATCGGTGATTGTAACCTTGGGCCAACATCTTCGGCTTGATCCCATTCCAATCAACCGTCAGATAATAGAGGTGGTCACAAGGAACTACAATGAGGTTATTGATCTGTTCCTTTTCCGTGACTGCTCTTACTCCTTCATTGTTGAGTGCAACGACACACCAACTTTCCATAAATGAAATCCAGAGGGTTGAAACAAGAAAGAGCCCTCACTATACATAAAGTATTTTTTTTATCAATAATCTATTTATAGAACAAAAAGATTTAGCTAAAAGTAGACATGTATCGACAGAGGTGGACAATTAAGATCAAAGGTAGACACTTTAATGTGAAAGATAAGCACGAAATGTGTATATATAAAAGTTAAAAGTGGATAGTCCATGTCTAAAAGTGAACATATTGAGATAAAGGTAGACATATTGAAATGAAAGTGTTTAGAGTTTTTCTCAAGTAGACATACTTGGATGAAGATAGATAGATTGGTCCTAAAGTTGTCTAATAAGTTCGTACACTTGGGAATAATTTTAAGACTAATAAAGTCAAATTAATCAAAAAAGACATCCTACTAAATATAAAAGTAGACATGTTTATATTATAGATGACTTTATACATGAATTAAGAAATAGACTGCTTACTTTTCATTCCCTTCAGTGGCGAGTTAAGAGGATGAAGCCACACCAACATTAGCTTATGTATGGACAATTCACGAGTCATATGAACGACAGACTTGAAATATGTACTTTAAGTCTTTGTCGCTGATGACGGTGAATATTATTCTGCTCTTGTTTAAATTTGTACCTTAAGAGCAAATGAAAGAGGAAGATAAAAAGGAAGACCTTGGGAAAAGAAGAAGAAGAGTTAGAATAAAAAAATAAGAGGAAGAGTTGGAAGAGAAAACAAACAGAAGAAGAGGAGAAATATGAGATTAATTCTAGCCAAGAATTTGGAGGAAATATCCTGCTTTATCCTCATTTACCCTCCAATTTTCCCTCTGTGCACAAATTTCATATTTGATTAATCGATCAAAAGGATAAAACCCTAAAAAGTGTCCACTCCACTTATAAACTGTCTTTTGTGATCCAAGAGTGTATTTAATGTTGCTTTGAAAGGTAGATTTTCTTTAGATTTCCCATTGTGGCAGACATCAGTTGCAGGTAGACAAAAATGAGTAAGGTTTAACAAAAACCAGAAGGGTTAGACAGAAACGTGTAAGGGTGAACAATTTTCACATTGTGATAGACACCAGCAACACCTTTACAGAGCGTGAGAAGCAATAACTGCGAACAAGGGCACGACTCTGATGTGGAATCAGAGAGCTCCACAAAAGAGGACAATACTGGAATATGAAAATACCAGTACTCCTTATCCAATAAAAGGGAATGGGTATTGCCACCCAACAAATGAGAAAGGCCCCCTCAAAATATGTACGAGTGGGCCATTATTATTATTTTTTTACAATTTTACCCTTGCTGAAATATCCAAACTGCCCTTCTTCCTCCTTACTTTCTCTGATCTCCCTCCTCCTTCTCTGGCGACTCCCCCCGGCGCTCCCCCTCCTACTCCCCTAACCTCCCTCTTGATTAATCTCCAAATGTTCCTATTTCATACCACATCTTCACATTTATTCTGAATAAAATTCTGTTAATAATGACTTTCTTGTGTGTTTCTAGGTTCATGGTATGAAGTGAAGACAAAGCCCAAAACTTTCATTTATTTGAAATTTTATTGTAATACCCCATCCCTGGAATACGTACGCAGATACGTATCCCGATTTTTCGAGTGTATTTTCTTATTTTCTCGTATTTATTTATGTTCGTATAGCGATACTGCTTGATTTGACCTCTCTGGTAGTCAAATTTGACCTATTTCAGTTTCAACCATTGTTTAACAATATTTGGGATTTATCATGATTTTTCGGAATTATTTCTATAAAAACTCTAAAAATCAGTATTAATTGGTACCGCCGATTGATTCTCGGAATGTTAATTTACAAACGGAGTCAAATTTCTGGAAATCACTTTCACATTACTTCTTAAAATAATATTTACTATCTAATGCATTTTTTGAAATTTTTCTGAATTTATCAAAATCCGGCCAGATTCGGTGTTGACCGGTATCGATGATTGATTCCAGGTTTTTTTTAATTTAAAAATTGGATTTAATTTCTTAAATCTAATTTCACTTTGATTCTCAGTATAATATTCTTCATTTTTGAGAATTTTTGGGGAGCTTTCTGAAATACTTGATTTTCGGGGGTTTCCGGTATTTTTCCGAAAATTTTTCGCATCCGCTACTAAACCCCGGGATTCCACCATTCAAATTATTTCTCATTTTTATTCTAATTTTTTCAATTCTTTTTTCCATTTTTCCATTTCTTTTTCTTTTTCCTTTTTTTCTTCCTTCCTTTTCCTTCCAACAACTTCTAAACACTTCTACTACATTCTACTACATTCCATCAAAATTTCTCCTACAAAATATCTCAATCCACTCATCACCCTCTCCCATCACCTGGCGGGCTAAGCATCTTCCTCCTCTTTACATTTCACAAAAAAAATCCTAACCCTAACCTTTCCCTCCTCCTTTAAACTCCAACTCCAAAACAACTCCATTTCCTTCTCTTTTCACCTTCATTTCTCCATCAAAACCCTAATCACCGCTAACTCCTCTTTCATCTTTACTACAACTACAACAACAACACCTACAACACTTCACCATCATCTTCTTCCTCCTCCATCTCCATTTATTCCACCACAAACTCCATAACTCCACCAAATTTCCACCATCTTCTTTACCTTCTCCAAAACAACCATCACCAACAATTCCTTCCACAAAACCACCTCCACACTATCTCCACCTAGGCGACCACCACCTTAAGCCTAGGGCCAGCCCTCTCTACTCCGGCGATGTCTCCGACAACCATTCCGATGACTATTCTGACAATCACTTCACCATCTTCAACTACATCATCTCCACCACTACAAACAACTCCATCATTATCACCACCTCTTGTACTCTTCTCCATCAACACCATCTTCACTCTCATTATCACAATACCACCTCCATCACCCCTATTTCAAGCTCCAACATCACCATCATCATCACCTCCTTCAACTTCCTTTTCATTTCTCCTTCAAAATTCAACTCCTCCATTACCACCAACTACAAACACCATTACCACCCTCTTCCACTCTCCCTTTCCTTCTCCCCTAGGCCGGCCACCCCCTTGACCTCCTTAGGTGGTGGCGCACTTCCCTATGGCCGGCGGCCACCAAGGGGCCAAACCCCCCTCTCCTTCTCTCGCTTCATGTATTTCCTCGCTCGGGAGCTCGGGGGCGCGAAGTTTTGGGATTTGTATTTTACGCCAGTGGCTTTCCTCGCAATATTGACCTTGTATTGAATTTGGTAGTGTGTTGTATTTTGTATCAGCCTAGTGTGATTGAATGGGTGTGGGTGTGTTGTATTCTATAGACATGTCATGGTATGTACCAGACTGATGTACTGTAATGCTTGTAATAGTGTAGATGACATCATACTTATACATGAGTGATACTAACAGTTCATGTACCCTTGTACTGACTCTTGGTTTCGTCCACTCCCAGGCTAGCTACCCAATAGGTCTAGGCCTTGCATCCATATGGGTTTCGTGGTAGCTACCGAGATTGCGCTTAGACCTCGGGCGTACTCTAGCCTTCGGGCTCTCGCCCACTTTCTCGAAAGAGGAGTGTGCTTAGATTGTTAGGTCTCTTATGCTCTGCCTGATAGGCATGCTTAGCGCTCAGCGATTTATCACTAGACTCGTCTAGATGGAATTCTGCCAGATTTTAGACTCTCATTTTAAGTCAAGTCATTCCGGTAGCTACTCTAAGCTCTTTAGTGATTAAACACTGTTCGATGTCCATACTTTTAGCTCTGCTTAGCTCCGCTTGGATATTCACTTGCGTGCTAACTTGCTGTATTTACCGTTATTATCTGCTATTGCTTGCCATGCTATCACCTGACTCTGACATGCTATCACGTGACACCTACTTACTATCACCTGCCATCCAACATGATATACCTGACTTTAATTATCTCTTACAGGAATTTTAACCAGATCTCCTGATAGTACTAATGTACACCAGATACTCCTGACATGCTTATGTACATTCCTGTAATCTGATAATTACCTAATAAATTATAAAAAGAACAACTTACATCAGGTCGGGAAAAAACTTATGAATATCAATATATATTTGTGTTTATAGTGGTATTAGCTATGTTGTGCAACTAAATCTTCTGACTCAACTTGAGGGCTTCCAGGTGACCGAGGGGAGCGCTTGCTCCCTCCTTTTTGATACCATCTTGAAAAAGGCATTCTATAGGACCCTTCTGTACGCTTTGCGACCGGTTCCATACACCAGCAATGGAACACCCTGGACCGTGGCCCTGGGCATGCACAGGACCCACTGTAAATATTGTTCGTTGATACCCCTGTTG
This sequence comes from Agave tequilana, assembly GCA_038442645.1. NCBI lineage: Eukaryota > Viridiplantae > Streptophyta > Magnoliopsida > Asparagales > Asparagaceae > Agave > Agave tequilana. The sequence goes on along the minus strand of JAVJIF010032519.1, from coordinate 181,945 downwards.
GTTTCCAATAACAGCCTCACTTTACTCAAATATGGATATATGTGTGCTGGGATGCTATTACACATACCTAGACATATGGTTAGGACGAGTAATAAGAATAAATATTAAGAACGGTAATAAATAATTTATCCATGCTTAAATTACTTTCATCATTTTTATGCCTTTGTCACATGTGTGCTGGGACGCTATTATCACATGCTATTTATTTTTGTATTCATGACACAGCTTTTGATGCATGCTTCCTGATTCGGATTTATCGAAACACATGTACTTATCTCTGCACGCTACTTGGCATTCACCTGGCCACTCGTTGGAAAATTTCTGACTCCTTTGAACTTGCATGTTCAGATTCTAAAGCTTGGATTAAAGTGAAGCCCTCTGCTGAAGATCAAGTTTACCTCTCGGAGTAGACTGACTAGTCCCAGCTCCTTCTGCTCGCGTGATTCTTTCTACTAGCTCGTGAGATTCCCTCTCAGCTCGTGAGCATCTTTTGTATTGTACTTGTTGTAAATCTTACTTTTGTACCTTGCCGTGATGTAATGTACCTGTAATATTATATCATATGCTATGATAACTTTGTAAGTTGTACTCTTATGTTGAAATGTATATGCTACATGCTTTTGTACTCTGATTCTTACATGTACTGATACTTAACATATATATATATGTGAGGGTATTTCTGCCCAACATTTATACGTCGTAGTAGCATCTCTGTACCTAACGGGATAGGGCATTACAGGGTAGTATCAGAGCCCATGCTCTCACACCTATAGTACAACCAAGCAGCAAATTAATGGGATATTAATTTACAATTGGAATGCATGAGTCTCGGTTATACAATCCAACTATAATGTACAAAGTTATTTATTTCTTCCTGATACCCCTTCCCTTGATTTCTAAATTTCATTTATCTTTTCACTTTCCAGTTTCCAATCATCTTTTACCAACATAGATATGGAAGGGTGAGTCGTAACAGCTCCAGACAATCACAGAACGGATCCACCAGAGAGAATGCAGATATTTTGAGGGTTATTCATAATATGATGGAGAATCAACAGAAGCAGGCAGAACTCCTTCGGCAAGGATTGATAGCAGCTCCTAAAGAACAAAGGTCAGGCAATGTATTAGAATTCAGACGGTTGCAGCCGGCGATATTCACAGGAGAAGAGAGACCACTTGATGCCAAGTAATGGCTGATTGACGTCACAGATCTTTTGAAAACAGCACGAGTCCCAGAGGAGAACTAGTAGAGGTTGCTGATATTCAACTGAAAGATGTAGCCAGGACCTGGTGGCTAGCCCGAAGAAGTGAGACTGGATAAACCCATCACTTGGGACCAGTTCTCTAAAAGCTTTTTTGATAGGTTCTTCCCTGCCACAGATCAGAAGGAGATACAAGAACAGTTTATTTGACTCCAGCAGTGGAATCGATCTGTCGACGAGTATGCTGCTGAATTCTTAAGGCTGAGTCATTTTGCTCAGTATATGATGGTTGTTGAAGAGAAGCGAGCAAGCAGATTTCAACAGGGATTACAAATAGATATTCAAGTACTCTTGATTTCTCAACAGTTGACAACATATTCCCAGGTCCTCACTATTACTCGGGAGGTGGAGAAAAGAATTTTAATCAGATGAGGAACCAGTCTATAAAGAGGCCATTTTAACAATTAGGCAGAGGAGGTCCAGTCAGAGCTGGAAAAGCCCTGATGATTAGATAATCATTTCGACCAGTCCCTCTTCAAATAACTCGACCACGTTCTATATGTGATTATTGCCAGAAGGTCAGTCACACTCAACAGAATTACCATAGGGCAAAAGGATTATGCCTGGCATGTGGCTCCGGTGACCACTCAATAGAAAGTTGTCCATATAAGAGAACGAGAATAATAAACTGAGCTTTATCAGCACCCAGCACTAATTTTTCAGAGGAGCCCAGGACTAGTGATTAGAAAGGCCCCTCTCCCTCCACGACAGCAGGTATTCCGTCCAGTCCAAAGGGGAACCAGAACTGTGGCAGGTCGTGGAAGGGTACAAGCCTACAACTTAATAGCAAAAGAGGTCGAAACTTCCGAAAAGGTGATAACAGGTAAGATCACGATACACCTCAAACCTGTTCTAGCTCTCTTTGATTCTGGCGCTTCTCATTATTACATATCAGATAGTTTTATTGTTTTGCATTCTATACCTGTTGAATGTTTAGACAACTAGTAGGAGATTAATACAGGTAATGGGGTAGTCATCTCCAATAGAATTTGTAAAAATTGCACTGTAGAACTATGTTACAGGAAATTATCAGTAGATATGCTCGTACTAGATACTGGAGAGTACGACATGATCTTAGGCATGATCTGGGTCAGTAGATACCATGCGGTTATTGATTGTCGGAACAAGAAAGTTATATTCAGAATACCGCATCGGCCTGAATTCCAATTTGATGGAGAACGTAAGTCTGCCAAGAGAAAACGCAGTCGGTATGTGCTACTGCTGAAATTAAGAAAAAGGGAGTACCGGTTTGGACTGAGTTATCGGATGTATTTAAGAAAATCTCAGGACTTCCACCCGGCAGAGCAGTTGAGTTCTCCATAGATACTATTCCGGGTACAGTTCTGATATCTAAAGCTCCATATAAGATGGTGTTAGTGTCAAAAAATTGAAAATATTGCAAATTTACATTGAATTAATGAAAAATTACAATAAATCAAAATTCAATTACAAGAGAGAGGAGATATTCAAACTCAAAACTCCTCTTTGTTTAGTGCCAGGTTCTCTGCGTAGCAATGGAGAGTGATTCTTGCTCCGTTGACTTGGTGAATGTCAAGCTTCTTCGGGATCTTTCTCCTTGGACTACTGATGGAGTAGCGCAACTCCTATCGAATGAAATTTCAAAGAGATTTAAGAAAAACTTGAACGCAACAAGTTTTTTTTAAAGGAGTAAGACTCTTTTGATCCTCTCTTAGATTCTCTCTCTATTCAACAGCAGCTTGCCAACCTAAAATTCCCTACCACCCCCTTTCAATAGCAATCTTAGCTATTTATAGGGAGCTCCAGGGGTAAAATTATCCCCTAGAATTCTTCTATAACGGGGGTTAACTCCCCTCATTACGTGGGCAGTAACTGATCTAGTAATAGGAGCAGTTACAACTGAGACACAGGATTATCCTGCAGTTGAAACGCGGGGCTCCAAGCCCACATTCTTGTGAAGACGCAGATGTGGCTAACATCCAAATTTGAACAGAGACACAGTCTTAGTTGAGCTCTGTGTTGATGTTGAGACGCGGGCTTCGAGCGAGCTTTGCGTTGATACTAAGACGCAGGCTTGGTATGATCTTCGCGTTGAAGCTGAGACGCGGGCCTCGAGCGAGCTCTGCGTTGATGCTGAGATGAAGGCTTAAGTGGGCCTCGCGTTTTAATGTAGAATGCTGGCTTTGGTTAGCCTCGCGTTTAGACTTGAATGCAGGCTTGAATCAGTCTTGCGTCTGAAGTTTGAGCTATATATTTGATGACTTGTCTCCAATGATTTTTAGACAGTCTACAGAACCCCCTCTAAAGTTTTTGAAACTCCGAGTTGACTGGAACGGGTTTCAGAACACTTTGCACTTTTCTTTTGACAATGGCTCTCAAGACTAGACTGACAATCTTTTGAGATACCCTGAGCTTGATCTTGTCTGGATCCTAGTCTTCGTGAGTGTACTATTAAACTTTTTGAAGCCACCAGAGATGATCATCATGAGTGTCTAGATACACAGTTAGACCTCATCAGTGCTTTGAGCTGGTTGTTTGGTACTGTTGAACCAAGGAAAATCGTCAACTGCTTTTGCCAGTATACTGTAGAACTGATTGCAGAAGTAGAGACTGAACACAGCTCTTGTAGACACAAAGGTCACATTGTATTGGAGACACGGACCTCATCTGAAGTGGAGACGCGGCTCTCGTTTGCCGTAGAGATGCAGCTTTCACGTACTTAAAACGCAAACCTCACTTGTAATGGAGACGCGGTTCTCATTTATTGAAGATATACGGACCTCATTTGGAGTGGAGACACAGCTCTCATTCATTAAAGAGAAGCGAACGCTGAAGTGGAGACATTACTCTCACATTGTTGAAGAGACGAGAACGTCGAAGTAGAGACTCAACTCTCACTTTACTAAAGAGACACAAACTCATGTTTCGTCAAGACGCAAACTTGAGGTTTCTAGTTCCACGAGGGAATCTGAGAGTTGCTATCAAATGTGTGATATTAACTTGACAGAGATCGAACGGATCTGTGGGTTTGTCATTCTATGGATGAGAATGACAAGTATGGATAAATCTAGTAAGGATTTTGAAGGAATTACTGCTAGAGATGTAAATTAACTTGACAATGAGAACTAGACTTATAGTTGAACAAGTTTGGTGGACTTGTTATTCCTTGGAAGAGAATAACAAGTGAAGTTTTCACTCCGCAGGGGATTGTGTTCGAGTCTATCATCAGAGGTTTAGTATTAACGTAATTAAGACTCAGTTGGGGATAGAGAGAACACTGTTAAAGGTGTGATATTAACATAACAGCAATTTTAAGTGGACTTATCATTCCATTGAAGAGAATTACAAATGAGACTAGATCCGTCGGGGATCTATGAGTATTTCTTTAACATCAGAGGTGTGATATTAACTTAACGAATTGGATTGAATCTTGTCAGAGGTGTGATATTAACTTGACAAGAATGTGAGCTAGGGGTGTAATGTTAACCTAGCCCCACAGGAATATCGGTTTCCTTGCGAAACTGAAGATACCACTATCATAGGTGTAGTATTGAACTTAAAAGTGAAGTAATGTCAGAGGTGTAGTATTGAACTTGACATTGAGTGCTAGAGGTATAATGTTAAACTTAGCATTGATCATCTCGGCCTCGCTGCGGAAGCTCGAGGGAAAGTCATTGTCATAGGTGTAGTGTTGAACTTAACAATGAACCGGATGCTAGAGGTATGATCTTAAACTTAGCATCACTCATCTCAGCTTCGATATGGAAGCCTGAGGGAAGTGACTGTCAGAGGTTTAATTTTGAACTTGACAACAACTTGATAACTATTAGAGGTGTGATATTAAACTTAACAATAATTTGTCAGAGGTGTGATGTTAACATGACACAAGTTGGTTTATGATATGAACAATTTTAAGGACTTGCCAATTTTATTGAGGAGAATTGACAGGTGAAGTTTGGATTGTCAGAGATGTAGTGTTAACTTGACAATTTTAAAGACTTGTGACTCCATGTAAGGGAGTCGACAAGTGAAAGTTCATACTCGCTGGGGAGTATTGAAACTTTTACTGTTAGAGGTATGATGTTAACATAACAGTGATTGAGTTTGTGGACTTACCACTCTATGGAGGGAATTGGTAGGAGATTTTGGTAGAAAATAGAATGAATTATCAGAGGCATAATATTAACGTGATGAATATTGATTTTCCAGGGGTATTAGAGGTTTTCCGTTAGAGGTGTAATGTTAACATAACAGCGGAGAGATTCTGAGTGGGTATTTAGTAAAATTTTATCGTCAGAGGTTTAATGTTAACTTGACGGACTCCACTGGGATCGAGAAAAATGGCTTGTCAGAGGTTTACTGTAAACATGACAAGTCTGTACTCATTTCACTGGAAAAATGGATACATGTATTTTTGTGGTCCTACCATTCCATGGAAGGGAGTTGGTAAGAGATTTTAGAGGGGAAGGCGGGATCAAGCCCCTTAGGATTTTTTTTTAGCAAATTCTCAGCTATCAACGGATTTAATGTGCCTTTACCGACTACGATGTGAGTTGGGCTAGCCGTGCTATTCCCCCCAGCATGATGAGTTATAGAGAACTTATGTTGGACTTAAAATCTAACATTTTCTTCTATTCTTAGCCGTCAGAGGCGTCAGACTTTGGTGTCACTCCAAGTAACATGGTATCTTATTTTTTTTTACTCTGTAGATGACTTCTTGAGCCATGGGGATTAAAGAAGTGAATGCCCACTCCGTGGGGAAGAATCATTGAGGGATTTAAGATTCCTCGTTGATCTATGTTTGGTCACCATACTTTTGATATAAATGTGGAAACACTGCAGAACTGCTTCGTGAGCCTTCTTTAATGAGTTTGGTTTGATAAGTTATCAGATAAACTCATTCACTGAGTCTATCGAAATGATCTGTTGCGGGCTAGGGTTTCGGTCGATCGAATTGGAGAGGAGCGATCTTCCTTTAGAGAAGAACAATAAGGCTAAAACTTTGTTAGTATGTCTCTGTCTCTTCAATATTGACATCGTGCATCATTGGCTCCTGATGTTTGATCGACTTGACGTCATTTGTTGAAGAAGAGTGACAAGGCTAAAGTCGATGGCTTCTCTTTGCCTTTTCTTCAATATTTACATCATGCATCCTTAGATCTTGATGTTCGATCGACTCGACATGATCAATCGGTGATGTAATCATTTGAAGAAACAATTCTTTCGTGGTGCCTTTCTTTGGCGCTTTCTCAAACATCTTGGATCCCAAATCCTAATCCATCTGAGCAATAAGGGAGATTCAGAGTCAATCTCGTTTGGAAAGGGTTTCCATGAGGGGGTGGATCAGAGGTGTAATATTAACATGATCCTGGTAAGTACCCCTTCAACTAGAGGTGTAGTGTTAACTTGATCAGAGATAATACTTTTTCAAGAATCTGCCATTGATTGGCATCATGAGCGTGCCACATTCTCGATTTATTAGGCGGTAAGCTCTATTTGAGTAGACTAATTCTACTATAAATGGTCCTTCCCATTTAGGTTAAAATTTTCCTTTCATCTTGTGCGTCATCACCATTAGCCTCCTGACAGCTAAGACGAGGTCGCCTTTCTTGAAAGTCTGCTCCTTAACTTTCTTGTTGAAGGCTCTGAAAATTCGAGCCTGATAAAACTCGATTTATTGTTGAGCTTGTAGATATTTATCGTCCAAAGCTTCCAGCTCCTGGAGTCACAGTCGATGCTTTTCCTCATCCGTCATCTCTATTGTCAAAGCAACACGCGAAGATGGGATCTGAATTTCCAGCGAGAGTACGGCTTCACACCCGTACACCAATAAAAATGTGTAGCTTTTGTCGGGGTTCTCACTGTTATGTGATATGCCCATAAGCATTCATCTAACTTGTCGTCCCAGTCGCGTTGACTTTTTGAGACGGACTTCTTGAGAAGTTTTTCAATGGTCTTATTGAAAGCTTCCACAAGGCCGTTAGCGGCTGGATAGTAGGCCTCGAAGACACACTTTGGATTCTGAACTTGTTGCAGAAGCTCTGGAACGCTTGGCTGACAAACTGAGGCCCATTATCGTTGACAATTCGTCATGGCATGCCAAAGCGGTAGATTACGTGATGTTTGATAAACTTGATCACGTCAGATGTCTTCACCTCCTTTAGAGGGATAGCCTCCGCCCATTTGGAAAAGTAGTCGGTTATAGCTAAGACAAACTGATGTCCTTTAGATGAAGGTGGGCTGATAGGACCAACCACATCCATTCCCCGCATCTCAAATGGCCAGGAAGAAGTCGTAGGATGAAGATGTCCTGGTGCCTGATGAATGAAGTACCATGGATCTAACAGGCGTGGCATCACTTAGCGTAAGCGATGGCGTCAGTGATCATCTTCGGCCAGTAGTATCCGAGCCTTCGGAGTCGATCGCCAAGCTTCGGACCAGGTTGGTGAGCTCCGCACTTATCGTCGAGAGCTCTCTTAAGTGCCTCTTGCGCCTCTTTATGTGATAGGCAGCAGAGGAGGATTCCATCATGCGATCGGCGATACAGTGTTCATGTGATCACATTGTAATATAATCGAGGGGCCTTCCTTCTGATGGCGGTCCCCTCTTTGGGGTCATCGAGTAGTATACCATACAAGGGGTAGTCGATGTATAAGAATCGCCAATCCCTGAGCTTTGAACCTGCTGAAGTCTCTAGAGCTTCTTTGACTTGAAGGTCTCCTATTGGCATTTGATTGTCTTCAAGGGCGAATTTTGGACATTACAAGTTATGACTGTAGACGAGTACTTTCTCTATCGCTCTGGCTAGAAGAGCCAAGGAAGCGGTAAGGGACGCCAGTGCATCTACATGCGCATTTTGCTGGCGAGGGTGCATGGTCAATGTAGAAGTTTCTGAACCTCTCCGCCATGTAGATGATTGCGTTGTAATAGGGCACCAAGTCTTCATGTCGGACTTCGTACTCCCTGCCAACCTGATTGACGATGAGATTCGAATCACCGTATGCTTTGAGATTTTTAACCCCAATCTCATCGATGATTTACATCCCAATTAAGAGAGTGTTGTATTCCGCTACATTGTTGGAACACGGCTCAGTTAATGAGAAGGTACGAGAAATTACGTAAATCTGTGGAGAGTCAAGTACTACCCCCACTCCCACTACGATATTTTCTCGAGGACCCGTTCTTGATGCGTCGTCGAAGAAGAGTTGCAACGCCTATTCTTTGAAAGACGTCTGGGTCATGCAAACTTCAGTGAACTCATCTGGGAGATCTTTATAAAGTTTGGTCGTTCTAGGATTTGGATGTTCAGCCAAGAAGTCTACCACTGCTTGTCCCTTCATAGCTTTTTGTGGCATGAATTGCATCTCGTATTAAGAGAGGAATATGGCTCATTTCTCCAATCGATCATTCAACGATGATGGCTTTGTCATAAGCAATCTTAAAGGATTGACTTTTGATATGACACGTATGTTTTGGCCCACCAAGTAATGTCGCATCTTTTGAATAGCAAACACCAGTGCCAAGCATTCTTTCTCGGTAGGATTGTATCAGTGTTCAGCTCCAATCATGGTTCTACTCAGGTAGTAGATTGCTTGCTCGTGCCCCTAATCATTATTCTGGCTAGTAAGGCTCCTAGAGAATGATCCATAGCTCGAACATATATCAGGAAAGATTTTCCTGACACCGAAGCTGCAAGACAGGCAGATGCATGAGGTACCGCTCTCCTCAAACGCTTGTCCGCAAGCATCATCTCAGATGAATGAGACAACTTTCTTCATTAATTTAGTGAAGGGTTGGCATCGTCCTGCGAGATTTGAGATAAACCTCTGGATGTAGGCTAGTCGCTCTTGCAATCCTCTAAGTTCTCTAAGCTTGTCTTCAGATTTGCTTTGTGATCACCTTAGGTATGGCTTTTCACTACAATATCATCTACGTAGCATTTTACTGTTTTGCGTATATGCTCGTAGAAGATTGTATTCATAGCTCTCTGATATTCCCCCCCGCATTCTTCAATCCGAAGGGCATCACAGTATAGCAATACACCCCTAATGGTGTTCTGAAGGATGTATGCTTTTCATCGTCAGGGTACATCTAAATTTGATTGTATTCAGAGAATCCATTCATGAAAGACATCCGTTCAAACCCACACGTGTTGTCGATCATGACATCCGTGATTGGAAGAGGGAACTCATTTTTAGGACAAGCTTCATTTAGATTAAGGAAATCAATGCAAAACCAGATCTTTTCATTATTCTTGGTGACGGGAACGATATTAGATACCTAATCAGGGTGTTGTTCATCTCTGAGAAAATCAGAGTTTATGAGCTTCTTGACTTCCGATTGAATCACTTCCATTATCTCTAAATGGAACCGTCGTTGCTGTTGCTTGACGGTCTTCGCATCTGGATTAATGTTTAGGCAGTGCTTAGCCACTTGAGGATCAAGTCCGAACATATCCTCGTAATTCTAAGCGAAGACATCTGTATACTCTCATACAAGACATATTAGATCTTCTTTCTCGAGAGGTGTTAAGCTTTCGCTTATAAAGATGGGCTTAGGGCTAGCCTCATCTCCCAGATTAATCTGAGTTACCTTATCCTCTGTGGGTGGTTCACGTTGTTCAAAGCGAATATCCTAGAGAGTGTTCTGGTGTTTGATCTAGGGATCTATATATGACCGGATCATTTCTTCATCATTTTCTTCCGGGCGGCTTGTAGAGACTATGTTCACCAAAAGCTATTTGAAGATACCACCGACACTGACATCCGACTCCTATGATGATGTGCTTGACGAATGGTCATGGTATAATGACTCTTCAGACTCAGAGGTTGATGGGATTGGGGTTGATATATAGCCTAATCCCCTCCGAGTCTTATGATAATAATCATGGGCTTTCTCTTTTGAACGAAAGATCGAAGTAGTGTTTGTCTTCCTTTGCCGAAGTTTAAGCCAGACTTCTTCATCAAGTCATATCCCATATTCTCTATCATTCGGAGCACATTCGGTTCGTGATGAGAGAATTGCGGAGGTTCAACCTCTTTCTTAGTCTTCTCGATTTACTGGTTCGGACTCGATTCTCTCGAAAAGGATTGGTTTTTGACCTTTGTGTTTCATTGGGACCTCAAAGAAAGATCCTTGCACATCGCTGATATTTTCGCGCACCATAAGAGATGATTTCACTAGTGATTGCAATGATGTCAAGGCATCTTTTACCGACTAGGAATCATCATCTATGTCAGTACTAGTATCTGATGGTACGGAATCAGAAGCAAACATAAAAAAATAAGCCAAATCTAAATCTTCGTTAATGTACCACTCGCCTACATCATTGGCGGTGTTATTAACATCGAACTTATCAATGCTCATTACAAGAGGATTCAGCTCCCAAAGACATTCTTCTGCTGCCGCTGGCTCGACATCAGCTTCATTACCAGAGTCTAATTTCTCTGGCTAGGGATTCTCGCCTGCTTCTAGAGAATCCTGATAAAAGAGACAGTCTGTGAAGTAATTCTTTACCCCCTTGAACTGATGCCTCTCCGTGATCAACACTCGGACTTTTCCATCTGCGTAGAGGGGACGATGGAATTACGATGAATCCATGGTCATCCCAGCAGCAAGTTATACGAAGTGTCAGCGTCAATAACATAGCACGCCACCTCGAATCTCTTCCAAAATCTTCAGCTCGCCGTCCAGCCCCTTAGCCTGCCTAACAATGAGCTATTTATAGGCTTTATTGGGTGTAATAATCCCTCCTAAAAGTTAGCCAATTGATTTAGTCAATCTAGCTTCACGCCAAGCTAAAGTAGCTTCGCTGCGAAGCTTGAGCGAAGCTGGAAACCCCTGTGCGGAGTTAATTAGCCAGCTGGCTTCGGATTGTTGCACCAATCCCTTGATTTGCTCTAACTAATTGAGGGATTTTCCCTGATTCTCTCAGCTGATTTGGGAAGTGAAAAGATCACGAAGATTAATTACCTGAATTAATCTTTAATCACATTAATCTAGTGTTGAGATTTAATTGGTCAAAAATGATAATAAAAGCCCACAGCGGAGCTAAGCTTTACGCGAAGCTGAAACATGAGCCCACAACGGAGCTAAAGGATAACTTGCTGCGAAGCTAGTGCTGATCTTGCAGTAAAGTTAGCTAATGAGCCCACAACGAAGGTGAAAGATGGCTCTCAACAGAGTTAGGAAGAGCTTCACGCGAAGCTAAGAGATGAGATAGCAGTGAAACTATATGAGCTTGCTGCGAAGTTAAAATAAAGCTTGCAGCGAAGGTGGGAGTTAGCGTCTTGGGCTTTCTGCAGAAGATAACATTTGGCTCACTGTCTGCTTCACTGAATCAATGGAGTCTAAATTACTGGTTTGTTCATCAGGGATGGACAGGTCTTCAACCTATTTGCGACTTGTCTTTTGGAAGTGTCGACAAGTTAGACATTGTTCGGACCGGCTGAAGGTTGAAGTGCTGTCTGGGAGTTCATCTTTTCACAGTGTCAACATCATGGAGCTCGGGTAGTTAACTTTGTTTCCCTTCCAGTCAGTGAAAATCTTTATTCCTTGGTCTTATTTTTTGTTCAAGCAAAAAGTCAAGAGTTTGTAATCATTTCTGTACTTGTGAATAAAGCTGAAATTTCTGTGAACATTGTGATATTGTTGTGTACTGAGGCTTAGCGTGTATAAGTGGGGCACTTTCGTCGCATATATGTGTTGCCGACTCTCGTCGCGTCCTCGCTACAGTGTATTCTGAAAAGCGAGGCATGATAGAGTAGTAGAGAGATAGAATGAAACTCTAATAGACATGGTAAACACAACGTTGATTAACTCTAGTGTGCCAGAGAACTTGTGAGGGGAGCCCTCATGGTTGCTTGCTATATCCTAAATAGAATACCTTTCAAAAACTCAGATAAAACTCTTTACACAATATGAAAAATTAGAAATCCTAATCTAGATCACTTGAAAGTGTGGGGGTGCCTAATAAAGATTAAGATTCATGAAAATAAGAGATATAAGATAGCCCGAAGACAGTAAATGAAATATTCATAGGCTATGCATCAGATAGCAATGCCATTAGGTTTCTATTTATCAATTTTGAGATTAGTGACATAGCCAATAATACTATAGTTGAAGCCAGGGACACCCATTACTTTGAAAAAATCTTTTCATATAAAACTAACCTAATACAAGTGTAGCTGAAGACAACCCAGGTTCAAGTTCCAATCAAGTTGAACCCAGTTCTAGTTAGGTCAGACCCTTAGAAGAAGAAATTTAACCTGAACCTAGGAGAAGTAAGAGAACCCGAGTAGAAAAAAATCATGAAGACTTCTATGCATTACTAGTAGAAGACTCTCCTACACTTTTGAAGATGCAATGAAATCATTAGATTCTCCATTTGAAAAGAAGCTATAAACAATGAAATTCAATCTATTGTTCAAAATCACACTTGGGAGCTTGCTGATCTTCCTCCTGGTTGTAGAACCATAGTATGTAAATGGGTATTTAAAAAGAAACTCAGATTTGATGGTACAGTGGATAAATACAAAGTTAGATTGGTTGCTAAGGGGTTTACTCAAAAATATGACAGACTTGTTGACACTCTAAAAGGACAAATTCTCAAACAACTCTTCAACTGGTCTGAACGATGTTTAACTTATCGACATTTACAAAAGACAAATCGCAGACAAGCTGAGACCAGCTTCTGCCCATCTCCGAGGGACAAAGCAGCGACTTGAACTCTACTGATCTAGTGAAGCAGACAGCAAGCCAAGGTTGCTTTTGAAGAGACCTAAGCAGGCCTAAGATGCTAAATTAGCTCAACACTTAGCCTCGCATGAACCCAAAGGGATAGCCTCGCCTGAGAGACTAAGTTTGTCTAGCTTTGCGTTGAAGCTCTTCATAGCTCCAGAGAGAGCTAACTTACAGTTTCGCCTGAAGCTAATTCTAGCTTCTCTCGAAGCTAATTATAGCTTCTCCTGAAGTTTTCTTGATTGCTTCGCATGAAGCTCTTCATAGCTCTACAGAGAGCTAACTTACAGCTTCGCCTGAAGCTAATTCTAGCTTTTTCCAAGGCTAAGTATAGCTTCTCTTGAAGCTTTTTTGATAGCTTCACATGAAGCTCTTCATAGCTCTGCAGAGAGCTAACTTATAGTTTCGCTTGAAGCTAATTCTAGCTTCTCCCGAGGCAAATTATAGCTTCTCCTGAAGCTTTTTTGATAGCTTCGCATGAAGCTCTTCATAACTCTGCAGAGAGCTAACTTACAGTTTCGCCTGAAGCTAATTCTAACTTCTCTTGAGGCTAATTATAGCTTCTCCTGAAGCTTTCTTGATAGCTTCGCATGAAGCTCTTCATAGCTCTACAGAGAGCTAACTTACAGCTTCACCTGAAGCTAATTCTAGCTTCTCCCGAGGCTAATTATAGCTTCTCCTGAAGCTTTTTTGATAGCATTGCATGAAGCTCTTCATAGCTCTACAGAGAGCTAACTTACAGTTTCTCCCAAGGCTAATTATAGCTTCTCCTGAAGCTTGGCACAACTTTACTGAAGAGCAGCCTCGCCTCCAATGGCTAGCCTCGCCTGAGGAGAGTAACCACCCCATTAAGTTAGTGGGGGAGTTAATGGGTAGTTACACCCATTATCCCTCATTAAAAGAAGACAATCAAGAGAATCATAACTCCCTATTGAGCATATAATAGCCTACTAGTAGGCTAGGCTCAGGGTAAAGAACTTCAAGTCCAAGAAGCTTTTTGAAGAGCATAAGCTTCTTTGGTGGCTTCAAAGCTTAAGCTAACAGGAGATCTACTCACTCGCTTCCAAGAATTCAGAGAATCACTTCTCTAATCCTACAAGGAAAAATTCAGGGTCTTAATACTCTAAGGCCTTTCTCCCTTTCAAGGAATCTCTGAAACCAGACAAGAAGGAATTCTCATGCAATAGCATTCGAAGATCGAACGCATCGTCAATGGGACAAAGTGGTCATACGCTAATCAGACTCCCACCGGCACACTTTCCCAGAAATCTCAGAGGAGATCTACTTATAATTTTTTTCTTTAAAGCGTTACTTATAATTTCGCTCCTTGATTTGTTTTGTAAGTTTTCTCTTATTGAATTTTTAATGAAAAACAAGATGGCGACTCTGCTGGGGACTAAAGTCTTCTTCCGCAACAAGGAGATGATGTCACAATGCAACGGTCAGAGTGCTGAACCCATCACCTTCAAAAATTTGGTCACCACTTTGACTAAGAGAAGTTCGAGGAACTCCTCTCTGGAGGTGATCCAGCACTCCACGCGCGGAAGTATAAGAGGGTCTCCGTAGCCAAAGCTCCACCAACTACAGATCAGAAATCAGTTTCGATTGAGGTCGTGTCCAGGTCTATGCCAGCCGCGTGCGCGGTTAAGCGAGCCTCGCTCCAATCCCCTTCAGCCTCAATCAAAGCTAAATTGACTTCATGTCTAAGCCAAGCAGGTTTCACGTGAACCTAGGACTGCTCAGAGTAAGCAAATTTGGAAGGCGAAACCAAGAGCCTCTCTGCGCGAGGTTTTAGGCGAAGTTGAAGCTCAACCTCGCCTCTCACGTGAAGAAAAGGACAAAGCGTCTCTAAGTGTTGATGGCATTGCTTATGCAGCTTCAACACGGGGCGCTCAAAGTCCCCTTAGTCGCGAGGCTGAATTGGACGTGCAATGCAAAGTTAGATGCGGAGCCTCGTTGGCTTCGCCTAACTAGAGAGCGCTTGTTTCCAGTGCTAACTTCGCTCCTTTGAGTGAAGTTAAGGGCATACCCTCAAGTGCTGATAGCGTTGCTTATGCAGCTTCAGCACCTAAGAGTACTAACAAAGTTTCTAACCGCAAGGCTAGAACTAAAGCACTGTGTAGTGGTAATCATCTTTACGCGAAGATCAAAGAACACTGTGCGCTAAAAGCGAAGCCACCACAGCTCGCTCCCAGCGCTTTCTAGCCTTAAGCTTGCACTTGGGGTAGAGCTAAAAGATTAGCTTCGCCGAGCGAAGCTAATGCTACAGGTGAAGTTGTTTTAACTTCACCTATAGTTAAAAAGAGAAGCTTCACTAGAGCTCTCCAACTTGAACAGCCTAGTATACGACCTCCTCGAGTCTCTGTACTAGACCGCTTAAGTTAAATTAATCCTGATTTGCGAGAGTTTTTGAGTATCAAACGGAAGTTCTGTTGTGAAAACTAAGCCATACTTCTCCCTCCCGCTGTGAACAAGCAGGGTGCCAGTTGGTGACGGTCCATTCACTCCATTGCTGACTAGGATTAGTTCCCGCCACTCTTCCAGCCCGATAATCGGTTTTCAACCGACTATCGATTCAAGCCCCTATGAAATCTTAGAATAAAAACAAAGCACGAAACGTTCCAGATCTTTCCTCGGCATTCATCAACATAATAGAAAGGGGACGCGAACCGCTCAGGGCAAGACGACGAAGACGTGTTTTTCATTAATTTGCAAGGGGGAAAACTTACAAAAGAGATCGAGGAGCTAAATTAGAAGTAATTGAAAAGAAAATTACAGGTAGATCTCCTCTGAGATTTCTGAAAAAATGTGCTGATAGGAATCTGATCAGCGCGCGATCACTTTATCCTTTTGACGATGCGATCGGTCAGATGATCGAACTGCCTCCTCTTGGGAATTCCTTCTCGCCTGGTTCCGAAAATTTCTTGAGAGGTAGGAAGATCTTAGGATATTAGCACCCTAAATTTATCCTTGTAGGATTAGAAAAGTAATTCTCTGAATTCTGAGCCAATCTCCTCTCTATCCTTGCTCACCTCTTTCTCCGTGTGCCTCTGGTACACTATTTATAAGGGGAAACAGGGGTATAATCACCCTCTAAATCTGGAAACAGATTGAATCAATCTGTTTCGCATCCGAAAAGTAGCCTTGTTGCGAGGCTAGAAACAGCTCCTGCGAAGCTAGGAATAGCATATAGCGCTAGTCCCTTGATTCGCTCCGCTAAATGAGGGATACTCCCTTGATTCTCTCTAGTTAATTGAGAGATCTCCCCTGATCTTCTTACCAGATTGGGAGAGTCAAAAGATCATGGCTGACAACTGCCAAATTTGATTTCAATCAACATGATCTCATCTGGAGGTTTGATTTCATCTGGAGATTTGATTAGTCAAAATGACTATAAAGGACTCGCAGTGGGGTCGTTGCGTTGAGCTCATAGCGGAGCTGGGAGAAGCTTCTAGCGGAGCTAGAAGAAAGCTCTCAGCGGAGCAAGATAAAACTTGTGGCGAAGCTACCAGTCAACCTTTTACGCGACTGCGTGGAGCTTCAAGCGAAGCTAACTTTCTGCGTAGTTAACTGAGCATTTTCAGGCGAAGCTATAAGTTAGCTCGCAACGAGGCTATGAAGGAGCTTCCTGTGATGCTAAGCAACTTTGGTTTCTCATGCGAGACTTATCTCGTGGGTTCGTGCGAGACTAAGTATTGAGCTAACTTAGTGTCTCTGGACCTGCTTGGGCCTTCTCACGGGCTTTTAAGGACGATTTTGGCTTACTGTCTGCTTCACTGGATCAGTAGAGTGCAAGTTGCTAATTCGTCCCTTTGAGATGGGTGAAGAACTGGTCGTCGGCTTGTCTTCCACTTGTCTTTTGTAGATGTCAACAAGTTAGACATCGTTTAGGCCAGTTAGGAATCTTGTCTTTTTTAGAGTGTCAACAAGACCCCCTTCAAAATTTTTGTGAATCTGCAATGGAATGGTTCAGATTTTGAAATACTTTGAACTGCTTTGATGGTATGTGGGTATGAACATCGCCTTTGAGGTTGAGTTCAACTTCGCCTTTAGCCCCACTTTTAAGATGGAATAGATTCGCCGAGGAATTGTATCCGCTTCCGTGTAGCTTCGCTCTTTTGGGTAGCCTCGCGCTTATGGGTAGCTTCGCTTCAAATCGGTCTGGAACGACGTTCCTTTCCTGAGGCTAACTGCTTTTTGCGAGTTAGGAGAAGGATTGCTCCCTTTTTCGAGGTTAGAATAACCTCTCTTGCATTAACGAGGGAGATTATTTCCTTTTTCAAAGTTCAATTAACTTCGTGTGTATTCACGAAGGGAAAGTATTCCCTTTCTCGAGGCTAAGCATTTAAATGCTTTTACTTCACCCACACTCCTAGGCTTGAAGTGGCAGCGGCGTGGTCAAGCCATAAGGCCTATAAATAGGATACTTATAGTCCTTCTCAGAGAAATATACTTTTCTCTTTCTGAAATAACATCTCCTTATTGCCCAGGAAAGGAGACTGAGGTTTCTGAAGTAGTGGGAACGCCCACTCTGGTCATTACTCGGTCAAGAGCTGGTGAGTCTCGATCATCCAGAGATTTTACCAATGAACTAGTGACTTTAGGAAATTTATCTCCCTTGATTTTCTTAGCTTTATCAGCTATTTCAGGATTGACTTCCCTTGGCCTTTGCATTTGGATGACTTTCAGAAAAGGGTTTCAGCCCTATTTTCCAGTTTCTTGGCAAAGCTATCATTCTCGCTCAATCAGGCGAAAAATCTTTCCACGCAGAGTTCCTGCCTTGATCTGTTAGATTTGCCTGTTAAATATGCCAAATAGGCAAGGCCTAGGACTTGGCCTCTTCAAGGTTGAGCCAGTCTTGCCATATAGGTGAGGTCAAGATTGCGTCCTCTGGGCCAGTCTGGCCTAGCCATATAGGCGAGGCTAGAACTTGATCCTTTTTTGAGGCTTCTCCAGCCTAACTGTCTTGGGTGGGGTTAAGACTTGGCTTATGCTAAGCTAGTTTATCATTACTGTGCAGGCGAGGCTACCCTCTGCTTAGCTGAAATCCATCTTCAAGGCACAACTAAGTCGGATTGGAATTGCTTCGCCTAAAGAATTTGACTTAGAATTCCATATTTCCCTTTGTATTTTCGTTTCTTTTGATTTAATGCTAACTTGTTTCCAGCTTGCATTGCAGCGAATTATGCTCGCCAGTCTTTCTCGTGATGAAAGAGACTAGAAACTTGCCTCTTAATTTTCAAGTTGAAACTTTGATCATAAGCAGGCGGAACATATTGGAGCAGCTGATGCGTGTTCCAAGAAGAGGCTGGCAGTCATTTATCTGAGATGATCCACTTCGGGAAGGGGCTGGTAGTCGCTTATCTGAGATGATCCACTTCGGGAAGGCGGACGTCACCAGTAAGGTCTTGGATCCTTCTTTTGCCAATTTGTTTAAGAAAGATCCAGCTTTCTGGTGGTAATCTATCCCTTACCAATTTTGATCAAAGAAGATTCAGCTCCTTAATGGCAAAATCTGCCATTAAGCGAAGGATTACGTCCTTGTGCAGGAGGAAGGTCTTTCGTGTCCAGCTGGTTTGGCTTATCACCCTGAAAGTAGATAGGACAACTTGTATGCCTTTAGAGCAAAGATTCTGTTGTATGAAAGACAATCTTGATGTAGTATCAATATATCTTCCCTTTTGAATCAATAAAAATGTTTATTTTCTGCTTATCTACTTTGTTCCCCTCCTTTTCGATTCAAGAACACCTGAAATGGACTAGCTTAGGTAAGTTTTTTTCCTTAGGAGGAAAAAAAGTTCTATGCGGAGCTAAGCTTCCAGCGAAGCTGAAGATAGATTTTCAATTAAGTCAGGAACAAGTTTCTGCCGAAGCTAGCACTAAATTTCCGCGAAGCCAGAGATGAGCTCTTAGCGGAGCTAAGGCTCGTCTTTCAGTGAAGTTATTCAAGCGTCGCGCGAGGTCAACGTTGAACTCACAGCGGAGTTAGCCCTTGGCGGGGCTGAAGCAGGGCTTCTCGGGAAGGCGCTTAGGCGCCGTTTCAAATTGATTTGAAACGGCCGCTTGCGCTCCTTTTGAGGAGTCAAAATTAAGACATTTTATGTCTATAAAAGCCTGATTGGGCTGAGTAGAGTGAGAATTACTTCTCTTTGAATTTTCAGAGAAACAAGTCTCTTTCTCCTCTCTCTCCTTCGTTGAGATTTTCAGAACTTTTCAGTTCTTCCATGGCTCCATAAAAGGCGAGCAGGCAAAGAAGTAGCGACCTCTGCGACGGAGGGGCTCTCTCCTCCTCCGGTCATCGAACGCCCCATTGCGGGTAGAGATTTTTTCCTTATATTTGGAGATTTTCATCTCTTTTTGAAGCCATTTACTGGCTATTTCATTGTGAATCCAGAGTGATTCATTATGCTCCAATGATGTCAGGGAGTTGCACTCCCTTAATTCAAATCCACCGAATTTTTAGGGGATTTAATTCCCCTTCAATTTCGTGAATTGAAATTTAGAAACCGAATGGTCTCTTCTCCAAGCTTCTATGCGAAGTTAGCCCTTAGGGCTGTTCACATTCTGTCACGTGGTAGAATGTGAAGCTAGCTCTCGAAGCATAGCTGGGAAAACGACCTTAAAGTCCTTTGAACAATTTTAGGCACAAGTGCCCTTATGGCGAAGTTAGCCCTTGAGGGCTTCTTCGCATTCTGTTCAGTGATAGAATGTGAGGCTAAGCTTCTAGAGCGAAGCTAACACTAGGATATTTTCTGCCTTCGTGCAGAATGCGAAGCTACGCTGCAGTTGCGAAGCTGAGCTTCAGGGCGAAGCTAATGCTAGCCTAGCTTCGCTTGGAGAGCGAAGCTATGCCTTACCAAAATTTTTTTTGCTTTAGCTTTCTTTTTCTTTAGCAAATGAACTAATATGATTTCTTCTTACTTTTGCAGTGCACTATACTTTGGGTCCTTTGAACAGTCTCTTCGGAACAGCCAGGGGACTGGATGGCAATATTAGCCTGCAATTTCAGGGGCAAGCCTCATTATTTAGTGAGCGTAGTGCTCCCGTCGGGATGCCTATATCTACGCCGGAGATCCGCGTACTATGAGGAGCATCTTAACTATTGCTCCCCTCGAGGATTGTGACCAAAAAATCTATCGGAAGCCCGGCTTTATGTTCGGGGATGCAGCGCCAGATACCCATCATCAGCTGCTGGCCGGAGAAGGGCAGTGAATTTTCAATCTTGATGGCGAGAAGTATTATCTCCCATCTAGCAAGCTTCATTTTTCATTGTCTTTCTTCCAATGCATGTCGAGGGTTCGAAAGATGCAGTGGCAAGTGACTCGGACTACTGACTCCGTTCACATGGGGAAATTGATAGCTCCGTCTCCCAGTTATACAAGGGCGGGTCCTCCTCGCTGCGTATTGGTTTCTACCCTGGGAACGTTCTCCCAGACATCACAGTGGGAAAAAATCCCACCGTGGCTCAGACTTTTGGAAACCAGTTCTTTAAGGCTCGTGATAATTATCCAGCCACTAATTTCAGGACTCCTGGGTGGATTCATCCCCCAAGGCCTGGTGGAGGGACTTGACCTTTTATGTCTTGACCCATTTTGAAGAGGATCTGGAGAGATTGGAACTCTACGTGGCTGTTAGGGCAACCTGTTACGGCATCCAGATGAGCGTAGCGAACTTCTACGCCATCTTTGAGTTATACTGTCCAGCTACAGGACTTTCTTCACCCTTGTAGGCGAATTGGGCATGACTTTACACGAGATGTGGGGAGTCTTTGCTCTGTCCTTGGGATCTCTCCCATATGAAGAATATTTCCCGTGCGAGGCGGAATTGGCACTTCTGGAGAAACAGGATCCCGCCTTTTCGAGACTTACTGGGAATTGATGTGCCACCTTTACATTTTCTTGAGTATGCATGGGAGCCATAAGGGAGTTTCATGCAGTTCGAAGAGCTGGGAGAATTATTTGTTCCCCAACATGGAAGATGCTCCTGAAGCAGTTCACTGCGGGGTTGCAGACGAGGACATTTTCTGAAGGATGCAAGAACACTCCCAAGGGGATATGATTTTGGAAGAAGATGATGGGCCCTATAAGAAAGGTGATATTCTCCAGAGTTTCCATCACTAGGCTCGTCGACCGATATCTCGGAAGGCACTTTTGGCCGATTTTTTATCGATTTGGTTGAAGAGATGCGTGGCGCCATCTCCCTCTGGCGACATCATTCTTCCGACTGTCTTATTACCAGCCGTTCGTCTAGTCCACGGTCGTTCCCTCGGACTTCTCCCGGCGATGGTGTGTTGTATTCAGCAGGGCCTTCGTGCATTGACGGAGGCTTTCTGTAGACCACCATCAACGAAAAGGGGAAAAGGCACTATCCTGCCTCGTGACGGGCCAAACCCCAAGATCGGTTTGCCATACACCTATTTGATGGCATGATTCGCCCTTCACTGCCCTCCCATTATCCAAGCTGGTGAGGAGCCTCCAGAAGATGTCCGGATGGCGTTTCTCCGTCGATTTGAGGATGTTCGTGGTCACGGACTTATGTGGCCGCGGTTCGCAAACTGCTGTGCCGGTATGACGTCTACAGTTTTTTTCAGTGCTTTCCCTACATTCGCGATGCAGGTTATGGCGAAGAATTCAAGGATGTAGAAGATGAGAAGACGTCGCTTTTCGAATGGCTAGTTAGCATCCGGCCATCACATCTGGTGTATAGGAGCGGGGATACCTGCTACTTGGAACCCTATGTCCCGAGTCGGTTTGCTTGTCAGTTCGGTTATGACCAACTATATGTAGGTAACCCGAACACCAGCCTGGCCTTCATGGGGAGCCTCATTGATGGTGCTCGTGCCTGACGGTTCTACATCGCTGGCTGTACTGAGGCGCCGCTGAGGACTCCGAACCTTCAGACAACTTTGGAGTTCTGTCAGTGGTACAGACTTCAAACTCCATACCAACCGGGTTTTCTATTAACTCATTTGGTGTGAAATTGATCTCTCAGTGGCTGAAGCGAAAAGTCACCGAGAGGGGCGAGGGCAGAAGGGTCCGTGTGCCAGGCCTTGGGGAGTTCGAAGCTACTGCCGATAGTGATGCTTCAGATGCGGAAAGTCCCTGCTTTGAGGGAGACGCAGGTGCTGAGGTTCCACCAGATGCTCCTAGTGGGGTAGGCACAGCCCCCATGGAAGATGTAGAGGGAGAAGAAGTGGAGGAAGAAGATCCCGACGTCCACTTCAAATGAAAATGACAGGGTGGATCTCGCAGGAAGAGGGTAGTGAAGAAGCCTCGTCGCTACACTCCCACGTTATTGCAGAGGGTGAATCAGCCGCGGTGCCTCCTCCTCGCGCTCCGTTAGTTATCAAGCTATCGGCCCCGAGGCAGACTGTTGATAAAGCTGCTCCTGACCTGAGTAAGATCAGTTCTGTTCTTGCGACATATACTTATATATATTTCATACAGCTCATTCGTTTATCCTATGATTCAGGAACCGAGACGGTGAGAGAACCGAGAGCCGAGGCTGTAGGAGAACAGGGGATTATTATGATCCTCTGTTCACTTATAAAGATCAAAGAAGGTGACGAAGCTAGCTACTTCGTCGTCTCAGAAGACTCCGGAGGTGACGCGGCTGACGTCGGTCCTTCGGGTGTTGGGACCTCCAAAGAAAGTCCCTGGCCTCCAGCTCTATAGGATGGACCACAGAGGGTTCGGCGAATGAAGGTGAGCCAGCCGTTCCTCTTGACTCTGCCAAAAACTTTCCTATGGAGCCTGAGAGGATTAATGTTGCCGTCGAGGAAGTTCAGAGAGAGACTGCGGCTAAGACAGTTGAGGCGATATCATTTCTCGGTAACACTTTGATCTTTTGTGAGTAATTCTCTCCTGATATTCATTATGCCTTGCTCAAAACAAAGTCTTGCTACAGGTATTCCGCCTTTGGGTGCATCGACTTTAAGGGAGCCAGCCAATCTTCCTGAGGGAATCAGGGGTGAAGCAAGTACTTCGACTACAACGGACGCTACTGAGTTGGATGCCTCTTATCACGACCTGCCCTCTTATCAGTCCGAACCGGTCAGTGGAAAAGAGGCTGAGAGGACAGTGGTTACGGAACCAGTCTCACTTCCAACTACATCGGTAAGTGAGATGCCAGTGGTTTCGCCAATACTGCTCATCTTGACAACCGCGGAGCTGAAGGTAATTACCAGTCCTACTTTTCCAACACTGATTGTTGAGCCAGCTCTCCCGGAAATAGTTATAGCCCTACTTCGATTGTGGCTAGTGCACTGGTTTCAATGAGGACTCCTCCAAGATCACTGACGCTCCCTCATATTGCTCTAGCCAGCGCTTCCGCCATCCCCTCTATAGTTATATCAGTGAAACCGGTGGAATCTTTTCCTTCAGGGGCCACTCGTTCACCGGGAGTAGTTGAAGCCGAGAATGAATTTGTGGCTGAGCTAATCAATAACTTTTATAAGGGCTTGAAGCGATCTGTTGCTTGATCTTGAAGGGCTCGACTACCTCGTTCTCTACTTTGAAGGTGGTCCTCTCTCGAAGTATTGACAACATTCGAGACTTTAGAGGGGATGACCAAGCTGCCATATTAGAGATTCTGGTGGAGAGGCTTAAGAGGGATGTAGACGAATGGCGCCGTCTCAGCCATTCAGATTTGGACTCCTCAGTTAATGAACAGCTTGAACACCTCGCTGCTCAAATGCGTGAAGCTCATCTTGCCACTCAGGAAGCAACTAAGGCAATTTCTTCAGATTTGAATTCCTTGGAGACAAGGAAAGTAGAAATTGGAGATGCCATAGATACTTCTAATAGTGCTCTTCTCGACGCTGAGGATAAGATTGAAAAGGCTAAGGAAATGATCAAGAAAGCCAATCTTCTTTTGTCCAAAACTGAACCGGTGCGTCTTGAGGAGATCGCTCAGCTAGAGCAGCTTAAGGCTCAAAATGACGAAATCCTGCAACAGGAGCTAGCACAGAGGGCAACTTTGGCTGAAATTGAGGCTCGTCTATCCCAGACAGCGAGCTTTAATAAGGCCGAGTTGAGGTCGCAGGCATTCATCAGAGCTGCTGAGGAGAGAAAGAATAGGCTGGCCATCCTTGAAGAACGGATCAAGTCTTACGAAGTACCCTCGTAGCGTGTAATCCATGTACCCATGTATCCCTCTTTTGGAATCAATAAAAAGTAATTTTATTTGACTCCTCTGTTGTATTTCAAACTTGTTTTATTTTCTGAATTTGTAATTCTTACTTTCAAGTTGTATATAATGGTATAACTAATCTAATCAGAGGTGATAAACTAATAGGATTAGTTACAAATTTGAGAAATGACTCGACTCAAATCATATTGAGATGAGGATGGAAGAAATGAGCTTGACGATCTTTACTGTTCAGAGGTAAATATTAACGTAACAGATTAAAGATCATCGGATTTACGAATAGGTTATGATGATTAGGACACCACAACCTGTGATAATTCTTATTTGAACTAGGGTTTGCCAATCAAAAGCGACCAACCTAGCATAAGAAATTTTGTCATTCAGAGGTGATGACCTGGACATGATGATTAGGAATCACCAGACACGAAGCCTTATCGTTCAGAGGTGATGAACTGGACATAACGGCAAAGAAAGATGAGATTGGATATTCATTGTTCAGAGGTGACAAACTGGACATAACCGATTAGAAATTACCAAATTCGGAGTGTTTACTGTTCAGAGGTGACGAACTGGACATAACAGTAAGCAAAAGGGAGACTTGGCTATATGTCGGGTTTAGAGGTGATGAACTGGACATAATCGATTGAGAAGCCACCAAGCTCAAAACTTTGTCATTCAGAGGTGATAATCTGGACATGATGACAAAGAAAGATGAGATAGGATATTCATCGGTTCAGAGGTGACAAACTGGACATAACCAATTAGAAGTTACCAAACTCGGAGTGTTTACTGTTCAGAGGTGTTTGAACTGGACATAACAGTAAGCAAAAAGGGAGACTTGGCTATTTGTCGGTTCAGAGGTAATGAACTGGATATAACCGATTGAGAAGCCACCAAGCTCGAAACTTTATCATTCAGAGGTGATAATCTGGACATGATAACAAAGAAAGATGAGATTCATTATTCATCAGTTCAGAGGTGACAAACTGCACATAACCGATTAGAAGTTACCAAACTCGGAGTGTTTACTGTTCAGAGGTGATGAACTGGACATAACAGTAAGCAAAAAGGGAGACTTGGCTATCTGTCGGTTCAGAGGTGATGAAATGAACATACCGATTGAGAAGCCACCAAGCTCGAAACTTTGTCATTCAGAGGTGATAATCTAGACATGATGACAAAATGAAAGTGAATCCGATTTTAGGGACCCGTCTATTCAGAGGTGATATACTGGATATGATAGACTAAGACACACCAAACTCCGAATCCGCTGCCAGAGGTAGTCGCATTAACTTAGCAGTTAGCCGACTAGGGGCTGCAAGGGTGAATTAGATTTGGGCACCCGTCGGTTCAGAGGTAATATGGACATGACCAACTAAGAGACATCAGACTCACAATTCGCTGTTCAGAGGTAGTCGTATTAACATGACAGTAAGAACTCCTGACCTTGATAGAGGGAAGGAGGACAAAGTTATGGACTTATCTGTTTAGAGGTGGTGAACTGGACATGACAGTTGAAGTACCATAAGAAGGGAGATCTAGGTATCCGTCGGTTCAGAGGTAATATGGACATAACCGTTGGGAATTGCTAGACTCAAAGCCCTGCCGTTTAGACGTGGCGAACTGGACATAACGGCTAAGGAATAGTCCCTACTGGACTGAAAGATGAGACTTGGTTATCTGTCAGTTCAGAGGTAATATGGACATAACTGATTGAGAAGCCACCAAGCTCAGGATTTCTACCATTCAGAGGTGACAAGTTGGACATAACGGTAAATTAAATAATCCCTTCGGAGGGGGAATAGGCTCTAATCATAAACTCCATGGGGAAATTGATATCTCCTTTGGATATTTTTGGAAGAAGTTGTCAGAGGTATATTGTTAACGTGACAACCAAGAAGGTCCATCGGGGACTGAGTGGAAAATAATAGACTTTGAAGAGTCTATTAGAGATTTGTTGGGGAGCTGAGAAATATGAATCTCATGAAAGATTATATGTCAGAGAATTCCGTGGGGATTTGTAAAGCAATTTGTCAGATGTGTAATGTTAATTTGACAAGGATTCATTTTACTTTTAGAGGTGTTTGAACATAACAGTAATTTGAGTGATTCTGTCATTCTATTGAAGAGAATGACAAGCGGGATTTATTCACTGGGGATGTTGACCAAACTCGCAGGGATATTGGTTTTATCCGCGAGGGAATAGGCCAGAATCTCACCATCAGAGGTTTAATGTTAACATGATAGGTTAGACTCATCATTTCGCAAGGGATATGAATACCTTTCTATGTGGTCTTACCATTCCATGGACGGGAATTGGTAAGTGATTTTGGAGAGGGAATCAAATGGGAACAGGTCACTTAGAATTTTTAGCAAATCCTCAGCTGTCAACGGATTTAATATGCCTTTACTAATTACCGTTTGAATCAGGCTAGCCATGTTATTCCCCTCAGCATGATGAGTTATCAAGGCCAACATTTTCCTCTATCCTTAGCCGCTAGCGGCGTTGGATTATTTTGTTACTTTGAGTAACGCGATGTTTTCCCTGGGTTTTCACTCTGTAGGTAAGTTGGGGATTAAAGGAGTAGACATGAATTCCATAAGATCTTGGTCTGAACATTATCATTCCTCGTGGATTCTCTGCCAATCCTTACCTTGTTTCCATATTGGAAAGATTCTGCAGAAGGACGTGTCATGAACCTTCTTCGATAAGTTCAGTTTGATAAGTCGTCAGATGGACTTATTTGTTTGGTCGGACCTTCTGTCATTGGGTCGAGTTTCGATCGATCAAACCAGAGCAGGGAGGTATGCCACCATTATACATAGAAAAGTCAGGCTAAATAAGCCATCTGCTTGAAACCATGGCTTGGGCATGCTTGACTTCAAAATATGACCTATTCTTCTAAGTTGAAGACAGGTACATGTTTATATGAGAAGAGTGACAAGGCTAAAACAACTTGATACCTTATTTTTTCTTCTTCAATGTCAAAGGCGTTCGATCGGCTTGATACTAGCTGACAGTGAATTCGTAACCTTGATTCTTCTTTGATACAACCGGTGTTCGATCTGCTCGATGCTGGTTTATAGTTGTATGATCTCGTTAGAGAAAGAGAGGAGTGCTCTTTCTACATATCTTGGATCTGAAGGTCTTGATTAGAGGTGTAATGTTAACTTGATCATGAGAAAAATCTTATCAAGGATAATACTTCTTTAAGAACATGTTGTTGATTGGAATCATGAGTAAGTCTCCGTCTGAAGTCATAAGGCGATATGCTCCATTTGAATAGACTATTTCTATGACAAATGGTCATTCCATTTGGGATGAAATTTGCCTTTGGTTTTGTGCGTCATGATCATCGGTCGTCTGACGGCTAAAACCAAATCTCCTTTCTGAAAAATCCTTTGCTTAACCTTCTTATTGAAGGCCTTCGAGATCCACGCTTGATACAACCCAATATGTTGTTGAGCTTGTAACCGCTTCTCATCTAGGGCTTCGAGCTCTTGAAGACGTAACTGATCATTGTCCTCCTTTGTCATTCTAGTCATCAAGGTGACTCGTAATGACAGCATCTGAATTTCTAACAGTATGACTGCTTCACACTCGTATACCAGGGAAAAAGGTGTATTGCCTGTCAGGGTCCGAACTGTGGTTCGGTAGGCTAAAAACATTCGTTAAGCTTCTCATTCCAGTCTCGCTTATTTGATGAAACGAATTTTTTGAGTAGCTTAATGATTATCTTGTTGAATGCTTTCGTCAAGCCATTAGCGGTAGGGTTATAAGCAGTTGATGCCACATTCTGAATCCGGTATCTATCACAGAACCGATAGAATACCTGGCTTGCAAATTAGGGACCGTTATCATGGATGATCCGCCTAGGGACACTAAATCGATGGACATGGTTCCACCAGTGGTATAGCCTCTGCCCACTTTGAAAAGTAATCGGTTATTGCTATGATAAACCGGTGATCTTTTGTTGAAGAGGGGCTGATCGACCCTATGACATCGATTCCCCACGCTTTAAATAGCCACGAAGCAACAGTTGGATGGAGCAACTCTGGAGGCTGATGTATGAAGTCCGCATGGATTTGGCATGCTTTACACCTTCGTGCATATTGGATGGCATCGGCTACCATAGTCGGCCAATAATATCCAAGCCGGTGTAATCGGTCTTTGAGTTTTGGAATTGGCTGATGAGCTCCGCATATACCGTCGTGCGCTTCTTTAAACACTTCTTGTGCTTCTGAATTATAAAGGCAACGGAGGAGGATACCGTCATATGAGCGACGGTAGAGTGTCTTTACTATTGGATCATAGTAAAAATTGAGAGACCTTCGTCTGATAGATGCCGCTTCTTTAGGGTCATCCTGCAGTAAACCATGCAAAGCATAGTTGGTGAGGAAAAATCGCCAATATCTCGGTTCAAGATCCGTCGAGATGTTATAGACCTCTTTGGTTCTCAACATATGTTTAGAACAAACAAAGTGTCGAGTAGCTACTGTAAGGTGATACTTACTGTCGACTGGTAAGGCTAACATTGTTGCTAGTGCAGCCAGAGCATCGGCCCTAGTATTCTGGGATCGAGACACGTGACCGATGCAAAGGCCATCAAATAAATTAGCCATTTTGATGACTGCGTGATGATAAGGTACCAAATCTTCGTGACGGACCTCATACTCGCTTTTAACCTGATTGACAATCAGTTTTGAATCACCATAAGCTTCAAGATAGCGTACCCCCATTTCATGAGCGAGCTAAAGGCCAATGAGTAGAGCGTTGTATTCTGCCACATTGTTGGAGCATGATTCTGTCAGAGAAAATGTCATAAGAAGGACATGGTTTTGTGGTGAGATAAATACAACCCCCACACCAGCAATGATCTAGCCGTTAGGGCCTATTCGTGATGTTCCATCAAAGAACATCTGCCATACTTCATCCTCTAAAGTTATATTAGATTCAAATATCTCATCTGGAATATCTTCATGAAGTTTTGAGCTTTCCGGAACCGGATGAGCAGACAAGAAATCTGCAAGCGCCTGGCCTTTAACTGCCTTCTGAGGGACAAAAAGCATGTCGTACTGAGACAGAAGGAGGGCCCACTTAGCTAATCTAGAATTCAGTGATCCTGATTTCGTCATGAGAAGACACAAAGGATTCATTCTGAAAATGATATGTATGGTTTGGCCAACCAAATAATGTCATGTCTTCTGAATAGCAAAGACAAGAGCTAGGCATTCCTTCTCAATAGGGTTATAGCGAGACTCTGCCCCTATCAGAGTCCTGCTCAGATAGTAAATAGCCTGTTTATGACTATTATCATCTTTTTGAGCAAGCAGAGCACCGATAGAATGGCCCATAGCTTTCGCATAAAGCAGGAATGGTTTTCCTGATGTGGGAACCACTAAGACTGGAGGTTCAGTGAGATATCTTTTGATATCTTCGTAAGCTTCTTAACAGGCTTGGTCCCATACAAAAGAGACACCCTTTTTCATGAGTCGGGTGAATGGTTGACAGCGGCCCGAGAGGTTTGCGATGAATCTTCTGATATAAGCCAGTCTACCTTGTAGGCCCCTAAGTTCTTTGAGATTCTTAGGTGGATGCATGTTCTGAATGGCTTTGACTTTGTCTGGGTCAAGATGAATTCCCTTTGATGTAATAATGAATCCTAGGAATTTGCCAATCGAAACCCCTAAGAAGGATTTTGTTGGATTCATCTTTAGTTGATGAGCCCGCATTATGTTGAACATCATTCTCAAGTCGCGAAGGTGGTCATTCTTGTCGCGACATTTGACAGCAATGTCGTCGACATAACATTCTATCGTCTTTCAAGATGGTCGCGAAAGATTGTACTCATTGCCCGTTGATAAGTTGCTCCTGCATTCTTTAATCCAAAGGGCATCACGGTATAGCAAGCACCCCCAACGGTGTTCGAAATGAAGTGTGTTTCTCATCCCCTGGATACATCTTAATTTGATTGTACCCTGAAAAGCCGTCCATGAAAGACATTCTTTCAAATCCGCAGGTATTGTCAATCATGACATCGGTTATGGGCAATGAGAATTCGTCTTTAGGCCAGGCTGTATTAAGATCACGGTAGTCGATACAGATTCGTATTTTTCCATTCTTCTTAAGAGCGGAAACGATGTTAGCAACCCAATCTGGATGTTGTTCCTCCCGTATGAAGCCGCCTGCAATGAGCTTATGGACTTTGGCTTCAATAGCCTCCATAATGTTCGGGCGAAACCGGCGTTGTTGCTTAACTGGCTAGGTGTCTGGCTTGATGTTCAAACAGTGCATGGCTACTTGTGGATCAAGTCAGGGCATATCTTCGTAGTTTCATGCAAAGACATCTATATACTCCCTTACGAGTGTCATCAATTCTTCTTTCTCCGTAAGTGATAAGCTTTCACTTATAAAGATGGGTTTAGGGTGATCTTGACTACCCAAATTAACCTGAATCGCTTTGTCTTCAGTAGGTGATTCGCTTTGTTTGAATTGCCTTTCCCACTAGAAATCCAATTGCTGAGCCCATGGTTCAACATCAGTAGCTTCCGCTGGCTCCAATTGGCTGCTTGAAGTCATATTAAAGGTGAGATTCTCGAACATCGTTCCCACACTGACATCTGAGTCCCATTCGGAGGAAGAGGCAGAGCGTGATGGGGTCGGTTTGTTATCTTTGGATTGAACCGTTGTAGGCGGTGGAGGTATAACGTATCCCAACCCCTGCGTGTGTTATCATAGTTTCCCTTTTGACACAAAATTATGCAGAAAATCACGTCTTCCTTTTCTGAAATTCAAGCCATTCCCACGCTGCAGGTTATATCCTATTTTCTTCATCATACGCTGAGTTGATCGTGCATAATGGAAAATTTGCGGGTTCTCTGAGTCTGAACTTGAATCTGTGGCTGTAGACTTTGCAGTTGGGCTTTACCGAATATTATTGGTGATTGACCCTTTTTGGACGGAGGAACCACTAAAACGGGTCCTTCTATACATTCCACCAATGTTCTTGATGTACTTGGTTTATGCAAGGGCATGTGTAGAGAGCTATCCGTAACGGATTCAAGCAATTCGACACTCACAGGATAATCAAAGAAATATTGTCATTAATTACCTATTCGTCCTCATCTTCAGAAAGAGTATTACATTGAGGATTATTAAAATATGCTATAATTGGTTCGCCGACCAAAGTAGCTGGCTTGTCACCTTCGGACTCTGAATCCGCCTCATTGCCACTATCATCGCTATCAGGCAATGAATCTTTTGATGTTTCACTGACTTCCTGATATAGGAGAGCATCAATAAAGTAATTTTTCACCCCTTTGAACGGTTGCTTCTCGGCGAAGACAGTTCGTACTGTTGTATCATCTTCAACATATTTGAAGCACTGGTGCAGAGTGAAGGGAAAAATCCAATTAGCATGGATCCAAGGTCATCCTAGTAACAAGTTGTATGACGAATCAGCGTCAATGACGTAGCACAGGCTCCCGACTCAGCAACGGAGTCGAATCTTTCCAAGTGGATGACTACTTCCTGCATTAAAATCATATATTTTTGTAGTGGTTGCAGACAACCGATATAGTGGTATGCCAAGGAAGTAGATGAGCCTTTTGGGTATGATGCTGAGCGCGGATCCTGGATCAACCTGTACTCTTTCAATGCATGTTGAACCGATGTATCCGGTGTAGTATAAAGGTCGATCGTGCTTATTACCTTGAGAAGCATATCCTCAGCTGTGAAAGTAATAGCAGGTACTTTCGATTGTACATGATGGCATTCAGAGCAAGAGAGCTGAGTGTCATCCCTAGGGATTTTTGGCATATGTGTCAGAAATGATTCCGAGTTAGCCAGTGCATCCCTAAGTGCTTCTCTTGTCTCTTTTGAGAGACGAAGGAGCTCGTGTATGGTGATACGAGCTGGGATATTAGCCAGCTGAGCTAATATGTCAAAGCGAAAAGGCATGTTAAGCCCTAGGCCTGAAGGCTTCTTCAGGACATGGTCAAACCGGACTTCTTTCTACTTCTCTTTTCCGGTTGTCGGGAGCGGAGCCGGTGTGGGTATTTGTACTGACGTCGTCTGCTGTTGTGTCTCGTCAGTAACTTTCTCATACTATTTTAAGTAAGATTTTTCGGATCGAGTACCTGTTGGCTGAGGTACATCTGCCTGCACTGTGCAAGCATGCTTTTTCCCCTCAGAATCGCTAAGAGAAGCTGATGTGAGATTGCAATCATCTGGCAAGATAGAGATAACATTGCAAGATTTGCCCTTTCACTTGAATTTCTTCGAATCCCATTGTTCGTCTTGGGTAAGTGTTGGCCCAAGGTTACAATCACCCGTTTTTAGTGTGTTTTGATGATTACAAAACATATTAGTTATTTGTACTAATATTGTTTATTGGTTGAGTGTGTTTCAGGGTTCTAATGAAACTAGAAGGTTTCTTCCCTAAAGGAAGGTGTTTTGACTCAAGTCACCTAAATTCGGGCTCAAGAATCAAGCTTTCAAGATCATATGGCGAAGCCCACTTGAAGAATTTGTAGTCCTTAGAACCAATGTAAGAAATAGTTTGTTAAAGTTTGAGTTTAGAAAATTGGCTCTAGGATACACACACACACATTTATGTATACAAGTTTTCATAGTTAAAGTTTTTGTTTCTAAGTTTTTCATGACTTGACAAATATACATGACTCCAAGTTTTACAAAGACAAATATCATATTTAGATCATGTATACTCTTTCTATCATGATACTTAGTTATCTTTACTTCAAAAATATTTTTACAACAAAATTTCAAAGTTCTGTCTTGCTGCTGTTTTTCTGTTTCAGGCTAGACCGGCCGACCGGCCCGGTCGACCGGCACCTGCACAGGACATGCACGCTTGTGCATGTCTGTCGGCCGACCGCCGGGTCGACCGACTGTCTGCAGGTTTGCTCTCGGGTTTTCTGGGTCGACCGCCCGGTCGACCGCCTTCAGGAAACCTTGTTTCTGTTTTGAGGACGGTCGACCCGAGCGGTCGACCCGAGCCCAACGGCTACTGCCAGCTGGGCGGACGGCCGACCGGACAGGTCGACCGCCAAGCCTGCAGAGCCCCAACGGCTCTTTCCTCTTTTGTGTATTTCTGAAATCTGTTTTTGTAATCTGTTTTGGCAGACTTTTTCTGAGTTGTTGGAGATCTTTTTCAGATCAAATAAGCTTAAAATAAATTGTTTTTAACCCTTTCCTCTCCCTATAAATAGAGGAGATAGGTCTCTTGCATTTCTCACCAAGAAAATCCCTAGTTTACAAGTTTTCAAAAGAAAGGAAAAATCTCAAAGCTCTCAATTCTCTCTTGCATTCTTGGCTATTGTTTTTCAGTTGTGTTCTCAAGAAAGTTTCATTTACAACTGAGTTTGTTTTTCTCACTACACTTCTAGAGCCAAAATTCCCATCCTCATTCTATAAGGAAGTTGTAAAGAGAAAGTGTTTATAAGAAGTTTGTGATCCTTTTGGTGATCACTTAGCTACTTGTTCCTTCTTCTTGTTCTTGTGGAGACACCTCTTCGGTAGAGGTTATTGTAAGTGGTGGAGCTCGGTGCTCGGGTCTTTGGTAGACCGTTGTAATCGTCCTCGGTGGATAGTGGAAACCCTTCACGGAGGTGAAGGCGGGGAGTAGAGCGGTGGCTCGAACCTCGAAACAAACATCTTGTGTTTGCGATTGCTTTGTGTCCATTTTGCTTTAAATTTCTCTTGCACTCTATTGCTTTCAAATTACTTGCTTGAGATCTTGTTTTCATTCCTTGTGATATATTGTGTGCATTTCATCATTGCATATTATTCATTCTTTGTTCGATCAATTCTCATACAACAAGGTTGCATTGCGCACCTCTAACCCATTCAAGGGGAATCAGGAGGAAGGAGTTTAGAACCCTTCACGGGGTATTCGGCTCTTAGTCTTGTTTTGAGAGATCGTTGCATCATTCATTCATCTTAGTTTTAAAAAGATTGTTAGATTAGCAATTACACCTATTCACCCTCCCTTTAGGTGTTTTTCAATTGGTATCAGAGCATAGGTCTCTAGGCTCTTGGCTTAACAACCTTAGAGAGATCCTTTATTTGCTAATCATCACATTCATTTCATACTCTTTCACTTAGTAAACATGGCCGATAGTATTAAGACCCCCCAAAGTTTGATGGACTTAACTTTCTCATATGGAAGGTTAAGATGACCGTTTTCTTGCAATCTCTAGGAAGTCGAGTTGCAAAGGCCGTAACCAAACCCTTTAGTGCTCCCACCGGTGATGAGTCCACTTGGTCCGAAATTGAGACCAAAGAATTTGATGCTAACTCTAGGGCACACTATGCATTACTCCAAGCACTTAATGATGATGATATTACTAGAGTAATACATTGTAAATCTGCATTTGAAATTTGGTCACATTTGATTGTTACACATGAGGGGACCTCACAAGTGAAGAGGGCTAAGATAGACCTTCTTCGGTCCCAATATGAGAATTTTTCTATGAATGAAAATGAAACCATAGATGATATGGTTACTAGATTTACCAAGATTACTAATCGACTTTCTTCTCTAGGTGATGGTATTGACAACGACCAAAGAGTAAGGAAGATCATCCGGGCTCTTCCTCCTTCATGGGAAGTAAAAGCAACTACCATGAAGGAACTCAATGATAAGGAGGAGATGGAGCTTATAGGTCTCATTGGGAACCTCAAAACCCATGAGATGGAGAGAAAAGCAAGGGAAGAAATGGCTCCCTCCAAGAAGAAAGCCATAGCCTTCAAAAGTCAATCATCATACTCCGACGAAGATGATGAAGAAGAAGATGACGAAGAGCTCTCACTTCTTGTCAAGAATGTTCGGAGGATGTATAACAAGGCTAAGTTCCAAGGAAGAAGGAGATGGCAAAGAGGTAAAGAAGAAAGAAAGATAATTTGCTTCAATTGTCAAAGACCGGGTCACATTGTTGCGGTGTGCCCGGATAAAGTGAAGCCCTCCACCTCAAAGAAGCCTCACAAGAAGAAAGCGTTGAAGGCTACGTGGGATTCCGAGAGCGAATCCGAGGAGGATGTTGACACCGCCAATATGTGCTTCATGGCAAATGAAGGCACTAGCAAGGTAACCCCTTCCACTTCTTTTGATAATGAACTTTCCATGGATGAAATAGGAGAAGCGTTTATAGAACTTTCACATAACTATGATTTTCTTAAGAAAAAATATTTAAAAATGAAAAAGGAAAATGAGTCTCTTAATCACCAAGTTTTCACTCTTTCCAAAGAAAAAGATGAATTACTTTTCACTCTTGTTTCCACCCAAAAAGATTTTGACAACTATAAAATTTCTTGTAAAGGCAAGTTTCCACTAGTTAATGATATTGAGATCACCATGCTTAAAGAGAAAATTGATTCTTTAGGAGTAGTTTTGAAAAAGTGTAAATTTGATAAAAATAGACTTGAGGCTATGTTTCCTAAGAAACAAGCCCCTAAGAAACAATCTCATGTTCATGCTCATGTTCATACCACACAACCTCTACATCATGCCAAACCCCACAAACATGCTCACACTTCACACACACATCATGCATTCATGTATGGTAAAGTGTTTTCATGTTCATATTGTGGCCGGAAAGGTCACTTAGTTAGGTTTTGCTATGATAGACTAAATGCATCTCGTCATAATGTTTGGGTTCGAAACACTAACTTTCAAGGACCTAAGAAAATTTGGGTACCAAAGTCAATGAATTTGTTCAATAATGTAGGTACCTTCCAAGGCCAACGACGTAGAGGGTTGTGGTATCTTGATAGTGGTTGCTCAAGGCACATGACTTGGGATATCAACAACTTTGCAACCCTATCAAGATACCATGAAGGTGGCACCGTCACCTTCGGAGATGATGCCAAGGGTAAAATCATCGGTATTGGTAATGTTAAACTTGGTTCATCCCTTTAATAGAAAATGTTGTTTTAGTTGATGGACTCAAGCATAATCTCTTGAGTATTAGTCAACTTTGTGATAAAGGTTTTGATGTTATTTTTGATAACATAGCTTGTAGAGTTTTTGATAGACTATCTAACACATGTATATTTTTCGATTTTCGTGATAGCAATATGTACATGATTGACTTGTCTAATATGTCTTGTAATATTACTTGTTTAAAAGCCCTCGATGATGACTCTTGGTTGTGGCATAGAAGATTAGGCCACATTTCTTTTGACCATATATCTAGGTTAAACACAAAGGAAATGGTGAAAGGTATTCCTTACTTGAATTTTGAAAAGGACCGGGTTTGTGACGCATGTCAACTTGGGAAACAAACCAAATCCTCTTTCAAGTCAATCAAGGATATCATGACATCACGTCCTTTGGAGTTGATACATATGGATTTATTTGGTTACATATGGATTTATTTGTTCCTACTCAAACCAAAAGTCTAAGTGGGAATCGTTTTGCATTTGTTTGGTTGATGATTTTTCGCGTTTTATATGGGTTTTCTTTTTAGAGCACAAAAATCAAGCCTTTTCACATTTTCAAGCCTTTAAGAAAAGAGTTGAAAAGGAAAATGATTCTTCAATTTTAAGAATAAGAAGTGATAGAGGTGGTGAATTCATTAACCTACCCTTTATCACTTTTTGTGAAGAACATGGAATTAAGCATGAACTATCTTGTCCTAGAACTCCACAACAAAATGGAGTAGTTGAGCGAAAAATCGGACATTACAAGAGATGGTTAGGACAATGATTAGTGAATATGGTCTCCCTCATTATCTATGGGTCGAGGCCGTTAATACATCATGCTATATATCAAATAGAGTTTTCTTATGCAAAAATACTTCAAAAACATCCTTTGAGATTTATTATTCTAGAAAGCCAAATGTTTCATACTTTAAAGTTTTTGGATGCAAATGCTTTGTTTAAATACAAAAGATAACTTAGGTAAATTTGATGCTAGATCTTATGAAGCAATTTTTGTTGGATACTCAAATACTAGTAAAGCGTATAGAGTCTTTAACAAGTCATCTTTGACTATTGAAGAATCTATACATGTAAAATTTGAGGAATCTAATGTGTTTGTTAAGAATGTTATAGAAATAGATTCTTTGCATGAAGACATGGAGAAAATTACTTTGAAGGATTCACCTACAATTGCAAGCATGCCAAAGGATGATGAAGGAAATGAAGCTAAAGAAAATGAGGCTCAAGGAAATGAAATTCAAGGAGATGATTTAGAGCCTACTCAACAACTTCCAAAGAATTGGAGATACAATCCACATCATCCCAAGGACCTTATTATAGGTGAAGTATCTCAAGGAGTAACTACTCGTTCTCATTTTCATAATGTTTGTGGACACTATGCTTTCATTTCACATTTTGAACCCAAGAACGTTCGTGAAGCCGAGACCGACTCATATTGGTTGCTAGCCATGCAAGAGGAGCTCAATCAATTTGAGCGCAACCAAGTTTGGCACCTTGTTCCTAGGCCCCACGATAGACCAACAATTGGTACTAAGTGGATCTTTAAGAACAAGTTGGATGAGTCGGGTAACGTTGTTAGGAATAAGGCTAGATTAGTTGCCCAAGATTACACTCAAATCGAAGGTGTTGATTTTGATGAAACCTTTGCACCCGTAGCACGGCTTGAAGCCATACGGATGACACTTGCATTTGCATCATATAAAGATTTTAAGTTGTTTCAAATGGATGTTAAAAGTGCTTTCTTGAATGGTTTTATTGAAGAGGAGGTGTATGTTGAACAACCCCCCGGGTTTGTTGATCCTACACATCCAGATTTTGTTTTCAAACTTGATAAGGCTCTTTATGGTTTAAAACAAGCCCCTAGGGCTTGGTATGAAAGGCTTTCTTCATTTCTAATTTCAAATGGTTTTAAGAAAGGTAAAATAGATACTACTTTGTTTACAAAACATGTTGAAAATGATATTCTTATTGTGCAAATTTATGTGGATGATATTATTTTTGATTCTACTAATGAATCTCTTTGCCAAGCTTTTGAATCATGCATGAAGGAAGAATTTGAAATGTCTATGATGGGTGAGCTCAATTATTTCCTTGGTCTCCAAATCAAGCAAAAGAAGGATGGGAACTTCATCAATCAAGCCAAGTACACAAAGGAACTAATCAAGAGGTTCGGGCTTGAAGGAGCTAAAGTGAGCAAAACTCGCATGGCAACAACCACAAAGCTTGATAAGGATGAACAAGGTAAAAGTGTAGACATTAACCTTTATCGAGCATGATTGGTAGTTTATTGTATTTAACGGCTAGTAGGCCGGATATTATGTTTTGTGTATGTCTTTGTGCTCGTTTTCAATCATGTCCTAAGGAGTCTCATTTAGTAGCGGTAAAACGCATTATTAGATACCTTAAGGGCACAATTGAAATGGGTTTGTGGTATCCGAGAACCGGACTATTTGATATGAAGAGTTTTTCGGATGCCGACTATGCGGGTTGTAGGGTAGATAGGAAGAGCACAAGTGGAACATGTCAATTCCTAGGTAATTGTCTTGTATCTTGGTCTTCCAAAAAGCAAAATCGGTAGCCTTTTCAACCGCCGAGGCGGAGTATGTTGCAGCCGGAGCTTGTTGTGCACAAGTTCTATGGATGAAACATACTCTCCTTGACTATGATTTGCATTTTGATCATATTAAAATATTTTGTGATAATACTAGTACAATTCATATGACAAAGAATGCAAATCAACATAGTAAAACTAAGCACATTGACATTAGATATCACTTTCTTAGAGATCATTATGAGAAAGGTGATATTGATATTGATTATGTTTCTACCGATTTTCAACTTGCCGATATTTTTACTAAACCATTAGATTATGCTAGATTCTCTTTTATTTGTGGTGAGTTGAATGTTTGCATTATGGATTCTTAAAGATAAATTTCTTTTATTTGTTTATTTTGTTTAACCCTTTTTGATGTATGACAAAAAGGGGGAGACAAAGAATAAGTGTGTTATTTAAAAAAAAAGAATAAGTTTGTTGTTTAA
The DNA here is from genome assembly GCA_038442645.1 of Agave tequilana. Lineage (NCBI taxonomy): Eukaryota > Viridiplantae > Streptophyta > Magnoliopsida > Asparagales > Asparagaceae > Agave > Agave tequilana. The sequence continues at coordinate 142,816 of JAVJIF010032519.1, read as the reverse complement.
GTTTTTGACAAAACTATTGTGTTTTCAATGCTTTATGTATCTTCTTCTCATTGTCATTCTTTATACATAGCATTATTTGAGGGGGAGCTTTCCAAAGCTCTTCTTCCATTTTGATTTAAATAACTTATATGTTTTGTCATCATCAAAAAGGGAGAGATTGTTGGCCCAAGGTTACAATCACCCGTTTTTAGTGTGTTTTGATGATTACAAAACATATTAGTTATTTGTACTAATATTGTTTATTGGTTGAGTATGTTTCAGGGTTCTAATGAAACTAGAAGGTTTCTTCCCTAAAGGAAGGTGTTTTGACTCAAGTCACCTCAATTCGGGCTCAAGAATCAAGCTTTCAAGATCATATGGCGAAGCCCACTTGAAGAACTTGTAGTCCTTAGAACCAATGTAAGAAATAGTTTGTTAAAGTTTGAGTTTGGAAAATTGGCTCTAGGATACACACACATCTATGTATACAAGTTTTCATAGTTAAAGTTTTTGTTTCTAAGTTTTTCATGACTTGACAAATATACATGACTCCAAATTTTACAAAGACAAATATCATATTTAGATCATGTATACTCTTTCTATCATGATACTTAGTTATCTTTACTTCAAAAATATTTTTACAATAAAAATTTCAAAGTTCTGTCTTGCTGCTGTTTTTCTGTTTCAGGCTAGACCAGCCGACCGGCCCGGTCGACCGGCACCTGCACAGGACATGCACGCTTGTGCATGTCTGTCGGCCGACCGCCCGGGTCGACCGACTGTCTGCAGGTTTGCTCTCGGGTTTTTGGGTCGACCGCCCGGTCGACCGCCTTCAGGAAACCTTGTTTCTGTTTTGAGGACGGTCGACCCGAGCGGTCGACCCGAGCCCAATGGCTACTGCCAGCTGGGCGAACGGCCGACCGGACGGGTCGACCGCCAAGCCTGCAGAGCCCCAACGGCTCTTTCCTCTTTTGTGTATTTCTGAAATCTGTTTTTGTAATCTGTTTTGGCAGACTTTTTCTGAGTTGTTGGAGATCTTTTTCAGATCAAATAAGCTTAAAATAAATTGTTTTTAACCCTTTCCTCTCCCTATAAATAGAGGAGATAGGTCTCTTGCATTTCTCACCAAGAAAAATCCCTAGTTTACAAGTTTTCAAAAGAAGGAAAAATCTCAAAGCTCTCAATTCTCTCTTGCATTCTTGGCTATTATTTTTCAGTTGTGTTCTCAAGAAAGTTTCATTTACAACTGAGTTTGTTTTTCTCACTACACTTCTAGAGCCAAAATTCCCATCCTCATTCTATAAGGAAGTTGTAAAGAGAAAGTGTTTGTAAGAAGTTTGTGATCCTTTTGGTGACCACTTAGCTACTGTTCCTTCTTCTTGTTCTTGTGGAGATACCTCTTCGGTAGAGGTTATTGTAAGTGGTGGAGCTCGGTGCTCGGGTCTTTGGTAGACCGTTGTAATCGTCCTCGGTGGATAGTGGAAACCCTTCACGGAGGTGAAGGCGGGGAGTAGAGCGGTGGCTCGAACCTCGAAACAAACATCTTGTGTTTGCGATTGCTTTGTGTCCATTTTGCTTTAAATTTCTCTTGCACTCTATTGCTTTCAAATTACTTGCTTGAGATCTTGTTTTCATTCCTTGTGATATATTGTGTGCATTTCATTATTGCATATTATTCATTCTTTGTTCGATCAATTCTCATACAACAAGGTTGCATTGCGCACCTCTAACCCATTCAAGGGGAATCAGGAGGAAGGAGTTCAGAACCCTTCACGGGGTATTCGGCTCTTAATCTTATTTTGAGAGATCGTTGCATCATTCATTCATCTTAGTTTTAAAAAGATTGTTAGATTAGCAATTACACCTATTCACCCCCCTCTAGGTGTTTTTCAGTAAGGTCTGGGTGCATCCACATGATTTTTCTTGTTTCCAATGTCAAGGGAAAAAGACCCTTAATCTCTTGAGTTTTGGCTGAAGGATGCTTTACTTCTAGCCGTGCTTTAGGGATTGGGAAGGTCCCATCGGTACTATGACTTTTGGGGTTTTGTCGAATTCTAGGGTCACCATGTTTGCAGTGACTTTCCTTTGTTCTGATTTCAGAGTCAGAACTCCAGCGTCGACTAAAACTTGAATTTGGTCCTTGAGAATAAAGCACTTATCAGTAGGATGATGAACCATTCTATGAAAGAGGCAATAGTTTGGATCGTTCGTGCGTCCCACTTCATTAGGGTGCCGAGCATCCGGCAGCTTCAATTTATTCCCTTTATGGAGTAAATGAAATATTGCGACCACCTGTTCGTCTTTGAAGGAGTACTGTTTCGGAGGAAACTTAGACTCTTGATTATTGAAACCGCTCTTCTTGGCCTTCGAATGAAGGTCTCCTGACAATTCAACGGACATAGTCTCTTTTCCTTTGGCTTGAAAAGACTGCGCTATGTCGCTGCGCCCCTTATTATTCATATCCCATTTGCCTTTAGGGGTAGATGGTTCGAACTTCTTAGCCGACTTTTCAGCTATCTCAGCTTATTCGACTAGTTCCTTTCAGGTATGGGCTTTGACAGCCCCCATACGAATCTCCACTTGGTCCAGAAAGTTATGCCTGCATGTCTGCAAGAGCATGGGCAATGGCATCCCTACTGGACACATCAAAGATAAGTTTCTGAACCGCTCAATGTAGTCACGGACAGATTCGCCCTTCCTCTGTGCGGTAGAGAGGAGTTTGTCCATGGTTACCTCGGTATCGTCCTCATAAAAATGAGAAAGAAATCGAGTTTCTAAGTCGATCCAGGAATTGATAGAGCCCAGAGGAAGGCTTCGAAACCAGTCAAATGCTACTCCCTTCAGGGTGCCGATGAACAGTCTGGCCATAATAGCATCGTTATCTATAACGTTACCGGTCTGAGACCGGAAGTAGTAGATATGCTGGTTTGGTGAGCTCTTACCATCATACGTATGTAATGTTGGTGGCTTAAATTTTGGTGGGTATGGTACTGAATCCCATTCCAAAGGGTAAGGGCGGACTGCTCCTACCTTCTTTAGTTCATCCCTCTGGGCTAGGGATGCGATTTGAGCTTGGATGCCTTTAAGAACTTCAGCGTCCATAGAAGAACTTTCCTTTGACTTCTCAGTCTTGGGTTGTTCATCGTTATGATGTTCCTCCTCATTATGGTTACTCCCGGTATCATTATTATTCCGGTTAGTGAGGAGTTGAGCGAGCATATATTGAATGTTATCCAAGGCTTCTTGCTGGGCCTTGGAGGTTTGCTTCCGAGCTTCCAACCGTCGATGGAGGTCATCATTACCGTTATCAGCCATATTCACCGACACCCTATCTGTTCGTATCGAGCTGACTGTTGCCGAAGAGGCATACCCACTGTCTTCGTCCTCCTTATCAGACCATTAGAATAATCCTCTCATTGGTTTTGGTGAGGTTACTGTAGTTGAGGAGGATGGCTGCTCATAATTGTAGGGTATTGCGACCCTAGATCTGGTGTTTTAGAAAACACCTTCTTCGTGCACCAAGACTTGGCCTAAGCCCGGGCTATAATCTGGATCTGGAGAACTGAAGGGAGGAGAATTAGCACTACGCGGCGCTCGTCTGCCCCTATACGGTTCCCGTCCCCTTCAGATCATATTGACGGATGCAGACGGCAGATCTGGAAGATCTCGCAATATGCTCCTTTTGCGATACTTCATAGAAGCCTGCACCGATAGCCGATCAAAGACTGACTGTCAGTTTGGAGGAGTGGCGGGGATTAGTCTTAGCCGGCAATGGACTGAGTGGACTGTCACCAACTGACATCCCACTTGTTGACAATAGGAGGGAGAAGTCTGGAGTAATTCTGACTTCCGTTTACTTGCTAAGAACTCTCGCAAGTCGGACCCAGCCGAGCTTAAGCGAGTCAGCGCAGAGGCTCGGGTAGATCGCGCATTGATGCGTTCAGGTAATTTCGACACCACCTTCTTGCTCGCAAGCTTTGGAAGCGAAACACAGGATGATGCCTCGTTCTTCTCATCACCGCAAAGGTGATTGGCACTAGATAGTGCTTTAGCTCTAGTTTCGCGGTTAAGAACTTTGGGAGCATCCTTAGGCGCTAAAGCTGCATAAGCACCGCTATCAGCACCCAGGGCCGATCCCTTAACTCCGTTGCGAAGAGTGAACTTAGCGCTTGAGGAACTGGGGAGCGAAGCACAGTGTGGCGCTTTGTTCGCCACCTTATTGCGAAGGTGGTTAGCGCTGCTAGGTGCTTTAGTTCCAGCCTGACGGATGGGAACTTCACGCGTACCTTGAGGTACCTGTGCTTATCACGCCATCAGCAACTTCGCTCGTGAGAATGAGGTTGGCGCGAGGAGTTACTGCTCCTGAATTAGGCGAAGGCATAGTTGCTGTTCTAGCCTCGCGGCTAATGACCTCGACGAAGCGGGCAGGCATTTTGCCTTTGTCTTCGCGTGACAGCGAGCCTGTGGCGTAGCTACGCCTGAAGCTTCACACGGAGCTTTCTGTTTTAGCCTCCTTCTGTGCGTGGAGCATTGGACTACCTCCGGTTGCTTGCCCGGCTAGGGCTGGTTTCTGCTCCGAAACCTTGCCATCGAGACCTTCCTCTGTTTCCGTGCGTGGAGCATTGAACTACTTCTAGAGAGCAGCTCCTCGAATTTTGGTCGAAATGAACAACCAAGTTTTCAAAAGTAACGGGCTCAGGATTCTGACCTTCGCATTGCGACACTGTCTCCTTGTTGCGCCAGAAGACTAATTTCCCAACGGAGTCGTCATCTTGTTTTCCATTAATTTACAAAGGGAAAACTTACAAAAGAGATCGAGGAGCTAAATTACAAGTAATTGAAAAAAATTACAGGTAGATCTCCTCTGAGATTTCTGGGTAATGTGCCGGTAGGAATCTGATCAGCGCGATCACTTTATCCCTTTGACGATGCGATCGGTCAGATGATCGAACTGCCTCCTCTTGGGAATTCCTTCTCGCCTGGTTCTGGAAATTCCTTAAGAGGGAGGAAGATCTTAGGGTATTAGCACTTGAATTTATTCTTGTAGGATTAGAGAAGTAATTCTCTGAATTTCGAGCCAATGTCCTCTCTATCCTTGCCCGCCTCTTTCTCAGTGTGCCTCTGGTAGGCTATTTATAAGGGGGAACAGGGGTATAATCGCCCTCTAAATCTAGAAACAGATTGAATCAATCTGTTTCGCATTCGAAAAGTAGCCTTATTGCGAGGTTAGAAACAGCTTCTGCGAAGCTAGGAATAGCATATAGCGCTAATCCCTTGATTCGCTTCGCTAAATGAGGCATCTTGTTTTCCATTAATTTGCAAAGGGAAAACTTACAAAAGAGATCGAGGAGCTAAATTACAAGTAATTGAAAAGAAAATTACAGGTAGATCTCCTCTGAGATTTCTGGAAAAATTTGGCCGTAGGAATCTGATCAGCGCGCGATCACTTTATCCGTTTGACGATGCGATCGGTCAGGTGATCGAACTGCCTCCTCTTGGGAATTCCTTCTCGCCTGATTCCGAAAATTCCTTGAGAGGGAGGAAGATCTTAAAGTATTAGCACCCTGAATTTATCCTTGTAGTATTAGAGAAGTAATTCTCTGAATTCCGAGCCAATCTCCTCTCTATCCTTGCCCGCCTCTTTCTCCGTGTGCCTCTGGTAGGCTATTTATAAGGGGGAACAGGGGTATAATCGCCCTCTAAATCTAGAAACAGATTGAATCAATCTGTTTCACATCCAGAAAGTAGCCTTGTTGCGGGCTAGAAACAGCTTTTGCGAAGGTAGGAATAGCATATAGCGTTAATCCCTTGATTCGCTCCGCTAAATGAGGGATATCCCTTGATCCTTTCTAGTTAATTGAGAGATCTCCCTTGATCTTCTTACCTGATTGGGAGAGTCAAAAGATCATGGCTAGCAACTGTCAAATTTGATTTTAATCAACATGATCTCATCTGGAGATTTGATTTCATCTGGAGATTTGATTAGTCAAAATGACTATAAAGGACTCGCAGCGGAGTCATTGCGTTGAGCTCATAGTGGAGCTGGGAGAAGCTTCTGGCGAAGCTAGGAGAAAGCTCTCAGTGGAGCTAGATAAAACTTATGGCAAAGCTACCAGTCAACCTTTTGCGCGGCTGCGTTGAGCTTCAAGCGAAGCTAACTTTCTACGGAGTTAACTGAGCATTTTCAGGTGAAGCTGTAAGTTAGCTCGGAGCGAGGCTATGAAGGAGCTTCCTGTGATGCTAAGCAACTTTGATTTCTCATGCGAGACTTATCTCATGGATTCGTGCGAGACTAAGTGTTGAGCTAACTTAGTGTCTCTGGACCTGCTTGGGTCTTCTCACGGGCTTTTAAGAACGATCTTGGCTTACTGTCTGCTTCACTGGATCAGTAGAGTCCAAGTTGCTGATTCGTCCCTTTGAGATGGGTGAAGAACTGATTGTCGGCTTGTCTGCTACTTGTCTTTTGTAAATGTCAACAAGTTAGACATCGTTCAGGCTAGTTAGGAATCTTGTCTTCTTTAGAGTGTCAACAGACGTGATACTAATTCTCCTTCGTTCAGTTCTCCAGATTCGGACTATAGCCCCAGTTTGGGCCAAGTCTTAGTAGGGCAAGAGGGTGCATTCCGGAGCACAATATTCAGGGTATCAATACCCTATAATTATGAATAACCATCCTCTTCAACTTGGTGATGTCACTAGAACCATTGAAAAGTCACTTCCAATGGTCTGATGATGAGGGAGAAGTTAGTGGATATGCCTCTTCAGCCACAGTCAGCTCTGTGCAGACAGACAGAGTGTCGGCTAATATGGCCGACAACAATAATGATGATCTTTGCCAATGGATGGAGGCTCAAGAACAAACTTTTAGGGCACAGCAAGAAGCTTTGGACAATATTCAATAGATGCTAACTCAGCTCCTATCCAACCGGAATAACGATAACACTGGGAGCAGCCATAATAAGGAGGAACATAATGATGATGAACATCCTAAGAATGAAAAGTCGAAGGAAAAATTTTCAATCGATGTCGAGATCATTAAAGGCATCCAGGCTCAGATTGTATCCCTAATCCAGAGGGATGAGCTGAAGAAGGTAGATATGACTCGCTCTTACCCACTTGAATAGAATTCGGTGCCATACCCGCCAAAAATCATGCCACCTACGTTCCATACATATGATACTAAGAGTTCACCGAATCAGCATATCTATTACGTCCGGTCCCATGCTGGTAATGTAATAGATAATGACGCCATCATGGCCAGATTGTTTATCGGTACTCTCAAAGGAGTGGCCTTCGACTGGTTCAGAAGCCTTCCACCGGGTTCCATCAATTCTTAGATCGATTTGGAGACTCGGTTCCTTTGTCGCTTCTATGAGGATGACACCGATAACCATGGATAAACTCCTTTTCACAGTACAAAAGAAGGGAGAATCGGTCCGTGATTATATTGAAAGATTCAAGAATCTATCTCTGATGTGTCCAGTAGGGATGCCATTGCCTGTGTTATTACAGATATGTAGGCACAACTTCCTGGACCAAGTAGAGATTCACATGGGGACTGTTAAGGCCATACTTGGAAAGAGTTTGTTCAGCAAGCTAAAATAGCCAAGAAGTCGGCTAAAAAGTTTGAGCCTTCCATGCCTGTGGGCAAATGGGGGATAAACAACAAAGGACATGGTGAAGTAGCATAGTCTCAACAGAGACTAACACAGCCTCGTGCCAGCATGTTAACACTGTGCCTGAAACTATAAAGGTTCCTCTTGAACTTAAAATAGCCTCTGCTAAGGCTATATGGATTATAAAATCTATAGTCTCATACGAGGTTAGAGATAGATCTCTTGATTTAGCTTCTTGCGAAGCTAAAATTGTCTCTAACTGCAAGACTATTTCAGCTCTTCACAGAGCTAAATCCCACCTCTCCCGCGAGGCTAAGGCTAAAGCCCTTTGTGCAATAGCGAGGCTACTGCAGCCTCGCTTACATCATCAGCACTATTGGGTAATGCTAGACTCGCCGCTAGCGGCAGAACCAAAGCACTAAGTGCTCAGATAGCTTCATCACGTGAAGCTAATTCAACTTTTTGCAGAGTTCAGCCTTGCCTATCACGTGAGGTTAAGACTAAAGCAACTTTGTGTGCTAATAGCATTGTTGATTCATCGTTGCTCTCACTGCCAGCACCTAGTGCTAAAGTTCTTAGCCACGAGGCTAGAGCTAAAGCACTAAGTGCTAAGGATCTTAGCCGCGAGGCTAAAGATAGAGCACCACTGAGAGCTAACAGCGAGGCTATTTCAGCCTCACTCAAACGAAGAACTCTGCGCAGCAGGGCTAAGCTCGCCTCCAAAAATATAGCTAAAACAGTAGCTTTGCCCTGCGAAGCTACTCTTTCAGGTGAAGCTATCCTAACTTCACCTATAGCCAAAAGGAAAGCCCTTAAGCCTAAGCCAAGGGCTTCTTAGCCTAAGGGAGCCAACTTGTATTCTCTTCGAGTCTCTGTGACGGATCAGTTGGGTCCAGCTAACACAGACTCGAGAGACTATCTGAGCAACAAGCGGCATCTCACCATCCTAGTTCAGACAAGCGAGATATCAACTAGTGACAGCGCATTCTGTTCATTGTTCCTTGAGGTCATTCCCCATTATATTTCTTCTTCAAATCTGCAATCGGTTTTTAATCGATTATCAGTTCAATCTTCTAAGAAGCTCAAGTCTCGAAAGAAGAAGACAATGAAGGTGCCTCACCTCGCAATTGCCTCTATCAATATGATAGGCAGAGGAAGGAATCTGCATCGCAAAAGGAGATAGAGGGTTCACACTCCCTCATTCAGTTCTCCAGATTTGACTATAGCCCTGGCTTAGGTCAGGTTCTGGTCAAACAAAAGAGTGCCTTCCAAGGTATTCATTTCAGGGTAGCAATACCCTATAATTATGGATAATCTTTTTTCTCAGAAACTATGTTGCCAGAATCATTGAGACACTACTTCCAATGGTCCGATGATGAAAAAGAAGCAAGTGGCTACGCTTTCTCTACCACCATCAGCTCTGTATAGGCCGGGTTCGTATCAGCCAACATGGCTGATAACAACAATGATGATGATTCCATCATCGCATGGAAGCACAGGAGCAGACTTCCAAAGCCCAGCAAGAAGCCTTGGACAACATCCAGCAAATGTTGGCTCAGCTCCTGACAAACCGGAACAATGATAACACAACCGGTAGTAATCACAAAAATGAGGAGAACAACAACAATGAACCACCCAACACCGAGCATTCAAAGGAGAGCTTTTCAATCGATGCTGATGTGATCAAAGATATCCAAGCTCTGATCGCATCCGTGGCCCAAAGGGATGAACTGAAGAAAGTAGGGGCAGTCCGTCCTTACTCGTTGGAATGGGACTCTGTTCCATATCCACCAAAGTTCAAGCCACCAACGCTGCACTCGTATAATGGCAAGAGCTCGCCAAATCAGCACATTTACTTCTTCCAATCGCAAATTGGTAATGTAGTTGGTAATGATGCTATAATAGCCAGACTGTCCATTGGCACACTCAAGGGGGTAGCCTTTGATTTGTTCAGGAGTTTCCCCGTGAACTCCATCAATTCCTGGCTCGACATGAAAACCCGATTCCTCTTCCGATTCTACGAGGATGATACCGAGATGATCATGGACACACTCCTTTCGACAGTCTAGAAAGGAGGAGAATCTGCACGGGATTACATAGAGAGTGTCAATTGAAGAAGAATCTGGACACACTCCTTTCGACAGACCATGTACACACTCCTTCAAACCCAAAACCTTTGGCCAGAAGACTCAGGCTCTTTCTTCCGGTTGAAACATTGAGGCGCCATGTGATTTGTTCTTCCGCATACGTAGCAGAATCTTCCATCAGTCTTCTGGCCAAAACTTTTTGGTTTGAAGGAGGAAGATTGAGATAGTTTGAAAGAAGAAAAGTTTGCATGGGGAGAAGAATGAAAATGATTGAGTTTTTTGAACTTCTTGCCCTTGGGATTCATAAATTTGCGCTTAGGCTTATCCTCTACCAAGTTTACTTTAGCTTTCATTTCTGACTTGGTTTTAGAGTTTTGCCTATGCTGATCTTCTATGTGAAGCGCTTTTAGGGATTGAATAAGGGTTAGGTCACCTTACTTGTGACGGAGATCTCCAGCAAAGGTTAACCAGGAAGGAGGGGTTTGTCAATAAGACAAGACACCTTGTAATCGTCGGAGAATTGATTTTCCTTCGATTAAAGGTGTCGGATATAATCTTGAAATTCATGAAGTTGATTATTGATGGGTTTACTATCAGTGATCATGAATTTATTGAAGGAGGAGGAGGTGAATCTTTCGATTCCAGTACGTCGAGGTCATATTCATCCTCGAGAGTTGTTCATAGTTCTTTAGCACTCTTATATTCATAATAAATGTCATATAGTCTATCAGAGAGTGCATTAAGACTTCTATGAAGACAATGACAGTCAATTTCCTTAGGTTTCAAATAGATATAGGAGGAAGAAGTTGTAGGAAAAGTTTCAACAGGAGAGGATCGACTAGATGAGGGTTCAGGAGAAGGTGCAGGAACAGTTTTATCTATGGCTGATATGAGACCTAAAGTGGTTAACCAGTAATTCATCTGGTTTGCCCATCTCTTAAAGTATGTGCCGGAGAATTTCTCCGGTTTGACACCCTTGGAATGATCAGGGTTAGCAATAGTGACGGGATGTGCTACCTGAATTCTGTATTTCAAAATTATTTCGATAATGTCAGAATTTAGTTTATATTGGTAGCTTTTAGATTAGGGTTTACGGAATAAAATAGTGTATAGTCTTTCTTTAATTATGTGCCAGATAATTCAAACAATATATAACAAAATATAGACTTGTCTTTTTTTTAATTTTCCTAGTTCGAAATTATAACAATAATAATTTCTAAAAGGTTATTCCAATTTTTTAAACTAATTTACTTTTAAATTTCTAATCAATAAGTCCAATTAAATTTCAGAAGTAAAATAGCATCAATTAATTAACAATTGACTGTAAATTTAGAACAATTAAATAATGCAATTATAAATTAGGAAGGATTAGATAATTGCAAGGATTTAGACAATTTTATTTTAGTTAACTAATATAGTAGAAATAAACAATTAATTAACTAATGAATTTATGTAAAATCTTGTAATATGAGTTTATAAATAAGACAAGATTTAAATAATTTAAATTATCTTATAAAAGATTTTTTTTTGCAATGAAACCAATAAGATGTTGTAAATGAAAACAAATGAATAAAGTTTTGTAATGAAAACGATTTGACCTTGTGATGACTAATACAAATAGATTTGTAATGAATAAAGTTATTAAGGTTATTAAGATTTTCCTTGAATTTTGTAATAAAGTTTTACAATGAAAACGATTAGATTATGAAAAGATTTTTCCTTAGATCTTAAAGATTTGTCCTTCTTAGAATTTGAGCAAAAATTTTGCTATGCAAGAACTTATAAAAGATAAATACTAAATTAGATTTGAAGGAATCTTGCAACAGATAGGATAAGATCTAAATAGTTTAGAAAGATCTTATAAATAATTATTGTAATGAAATGGTTTAATAAAGTCCCTAAGAATAAATGAAAATTTGAAAATAAGAGAACAAAATTTTTAGTAGAGTTTAGATTTTGATAGCTTCGTTTTGTGACAAATGGATTTCAATAAATTCCTTTGAAAATTTTAGCAAGAATTAAATTATTTCTATTGCATGAACAACTTTAACAGTATGAAACATTGCATGAACAAGTATTAAAAAAATTAATTAAGTTGTATGAAAAATTTTCTTAATTCAATTGCATGAAAATTATCAGATAAATTCTATCTTCTAGATTGTTAGATATATAGCAGTATTTTTAATTTTTTAAATCATGCAACAATTTAATTCATAAAGTTTTTAAATCTAATTAATAACTTGTCCTAAGCATGCAATTAATATAAAGCAATTAAAAGAAAATTAAATTTGCTGGCTTGGGGTGATAGTCGTGCGAAGCACTATCCTAAAAGATAGATGACCGGTCGCTCGTCCGGATCTTAGAATGACCTTCTCTCCTAGCAGTAAAAGTTCCCTGGTAGATCACCAGCACCCAGCCCCGGACGAAGAGTTAGGCCTCTGCTCAGATGAAAATGTGTTGCCTTATATAATAGAATTTCTCGAAGAAATCACCAAAAATCGAAGCAGAATTTTGTAAAAAAGAATTTTGGAGGAGGAAGACAGAATTTTGTAAATTTTTTTACATGTAACAGAATAAACTGCGAGAAGCTATTTTTAGATTCTTGGAGTTCATCTGTTATAACACTCCAGCTCCAAATCTGCACACGATCATGCAGTTCGCGAGCAGATCTGGAGAATGGGTCAAAACCGAACAGAAAATCCCGAAAAATCAAAACAGAAAAATTGAAAAAAAAAAAAAAGTTTTGAGTTCAAGAGCCCCATGAATCGAACTGCATTTCGTGTCCGCAGGTCGTGAGAGCGCACCACCCGAAGCCGGCCCGGCTGTGCGCGCGCGTGTGGAAATGTGGTCCATAGCCTAACACTCGTAACAATAGGCATGGGAGGAGTTGGTATATGTACTATCCAACCTCCCACTTTCTATCCAATGTGAGATTAAAACCAAGACCAAATAAGAAGGAAACTCAAGTTTTTCCTCCAACATCCACTCTGTTCAACACATTCACTCTCTTCCTCTGCAGCCTAACTCCAATCTCTACACTAAATACTATGAACTCTTCTCGCTTATAAATCAGCGGCCACTTCCTCCAGAAATGAGCTCCACCTGACAAATCATGTTCTAGCACAAAGCTCTTCTTGAAAGAGAGCAGCATTCTCTGGCTCCGGCTCAAGTTTGTAGGATGTACTGTTATGATGCTGAAGCTCTTCTTCTCGGATTCTCTTCACACCTCTTGGGAACGGGACGAGGAAGCTTTCTAGACTCTTCCAGCTTGTGAGCTCTCTGGGTTGAGGCAAGCCTTTGAAAATGTATCCGAATTTGTATGCAGCTTTCTGGGGATTTTTCAAGGCAGGAGGGGGAGAAGAGAGGGTGAGGGTGCGGGTTGAGCAATGTCCGCAGACCAATGGTAGATGAGATAAAATAAATGGCGGTCATGTCACTGGATTTGGAGCAAGTCGTGCAGCTGAAGTTGGCAGAGCGAGGAGGATGCTAAACTCGTGAAGCATTAATTTGCTGCTACAAAGTTTTTTTTTTTTTTTGAATTCAAATTAGTGCAGCATATCTGAATATATCTTTTGACCTGCATGAGATAACATAGATCTCTAGCTCTAGTGCATTGCACCTCTCAGGTGTCTGCAAGCATATCTCAGCTGTATCTTACTACATCCTGAATTTTATGCAGTGTAATGTACTAAGCTAGGCTTATAAATTGCTTTGTATGACCTTCACCTCTTCTTCTCTATGTTTTTCTTCTTCCTCCTCCTCTTTTCTTTTCTGTCCTCCTCCTCTTTTCTTTTCTGGCAGCAGGTTGCTTGTGATGTACTAGCCATGGATGCACGGTACGTGTCCCCAATCCAATAATTAGATTTTTCTCGAATTTAGATTTTCTTTTTTTTCCTGATGATATTGCGAAGATATAGTAGCTAGTCGGCTAGCGAGATTTTGAGAGCTCTAAGTTTGTTGATTTGACACTTTGATTGGCATCTAGACTAGCTAGAACAAAAGCCAATTCATGTGACAATCACAGCAAGGGAGTGTGACTCAAAACTATAGTCACACACACACACACACACAGTGAGAACAACTGACGTCTTAACACAAACCACTGCCTTCTCAATTCCTATCCATTCAAGTTGCGTAGTTGAGAGGTACTTTGATTAGTTGATCACACAATGCATGCGTATATATAAAACTTTTGTTCTCGCTATAGCTAGTTTCTGAATGTGACACTAACTCGAAGATGGACTCTATATGTATAACAGTTGCAGGTCGATGTTTGGAATATTGTGGACTTGATTATTAGCAAAAGTGAAATATGAGCACTACGAATTCTCATCTAGTGCTGTTGGTTATTCTTCTCGCATTCGCCCTGTTGGGGGGTGTTATTCTTGTCGCATTCGCCCTGTTGGGGCGTGTAACCATGAGAAGACAATCAGATGTCGACCAAACTGGTTTCGATCAGAACTATGCCGTTGGTTGGGGAAGAGACCATGTTAAGTTTCTTGATAATGGAAGACTGGTTCAGCTCTCTATGGACAAATCCTCTGGTAATTCTTCAATTTGGTTATGGTTCTTTCATCATGCATTCATGCTTTCAAAGAGATGTATGGTTAGATGATCAGATGCATGCATGTTAGTACAAGTTACTCTAATCACTGTATCATTTTATCTAATTACATATCAGTAAATCATATTTGATATTTTATAGTTAATGCAGGTTCTGGATTTAGTTCAAGGCTCACTTATAACTCAGGTTTCTTCCATCTGGCTATGAAACGCCGAAACAGAATACAGCTGGGGTTGTTACAGCTTTCTATGTATGTTTTAGTTCCCAAATCATTTTAACACAATATACGTCTTTTCTTTTCTGCTATCCATCTTCTTGAATAGGTTTTTAAGAATATTGAAAGCATCAATTAATATCGATCACAGAACGACCAAAAAAGAAAATTTTTGAAAAATTCTAGGTAATATTTTAGTTTCATAAAAGACTGAAGGGAAGAGAAATTCAAGCTCCAGTATCCTTTATTTTATTTTTGAATTTGGAGGTTTTCTCTAGTGCTTTCTTTACTACACTGCATCATTCTATCACCCTATCTCACTATTAATAGTTTAGCATTTAAATTTCTCGTATAATTCTATGATTGATCACAAAATTTTGAATGAGATTATTAGCAAATATTTGCCCTTAATTCTTTTATAAAGATTTACTTACATATGATATGATTGTTGCGTATACATTCACATACAACAATTATCAACCTAAAATAATTTCTCATAGTTTTCCCATCCTGGTTCATTTATTAAAAATTTTCTTATATGCATATGATTCCATATGAAAAGAAATATTGAATGGACTAATCCTATAATCTCTCTTTAAGTTTCTTCTGTTGCTTACTTTTTCCCCTAGCTAGTGATTCATATATGTCTTCATTTTCTATTACTGATGCTATATTTACTGAAATGAAATCAATTTCTAGCTCAGCCTTCTGAGAGTAGAAAGTAACTAAAT
This sequence comes from Agave tequilana, assembly GCA_038442645.1. Taxonomy (NCBI): domain Eukaryota; kingdom Viridiplantae; phylum Streptophyta; class Magnoliopsida; order Asparagales; family Asparagaceae; genus Agave; species Agave tequilana. The sequence continues at coordinate 127,625 of JAVJIF010032519.1, read as the reverse complement.
CTATATCCTATACTTACCAAGTTAAAATACTAGGTAAGGCTGAGTCTAGCTAACCTACTAGAATATGCTATCGATATAATTCACACATTTGTTTTTTGGGTTAAGAAATACATCCTCAGCAACATATGATGACTCTCATACACGATATGGTGAAATTTAAGTGACAGTAGTAAAATAAAATTTCTTCCTTGGTTATATTTACTACCTTCTGGTGTATGCTAGTCGATGCTATTAACATGTATTGAGAATAAAGTAGTAATCCTTACATTTGGGAGTTTTGTTACCATATCTATGATTTGATATTGTCAGCCTAATCTTTTTGACAGTTGTCCTCGAATACAAGTAGCCATGATGAGCTAGATTTTGAGTTCTTGGGCAGTCGAGAAGGAGAACCCGTAACTTTTCAAACAAACATCTTTATCAATGGCTATGGAAATAGGGAGCAGAGAATTAGCTTGTGGTTTGACCCGTCAGATGGCTTCCATGATTACAAATATTATGGAATCCCTACCACATTGTGTAAGTAAAAGCTTCCTCAAGTCATTAGTGATGATGAATAGCATATTCGAGGTAGATATATAGTCGTAAATTGTGTATTCCACTTCTTAGTACTCTTAATTTGTTAATGCCTCAGGTTTTTTGTGGATGACATCCCAATCAGAGTTTTCAAAAATCAAACAAGTGGAGGAATAATAGAATACCCATCACAACCAATGAAGATAATCACAAGCTTATGGAATGGCGAAGGTTGGGCTACGAATGGGGGGAAAGATAAGATAAACTGGGCTGACTCTCCTTTTATAGCTCAATTTCAAGGCTTTAGCATTGATGGGTGTTCCTCTAACGGATCGGACAACCATGTATGCGCTTCCTCGAATTTCTGGTGGAATGGTTGGGCGTATAAGGACCTGACGCCTGCTCAAGAAACAGCGTATCAGAATGTACAGAAACGTATAACCTATGACTACTGTTCTGATAAACAAAGGTTTTCTGTAATGCCACCTGAATGCCATGGTTAAACAAAAATGTACCTGAACTTAATAGTTTATTACCAACAACACATACAACTGTACTTTTACTCGGGGGGGTTTTGAAAAAAAAAAAAAATAGAAGCAAAAAATGAGGGCTTTCAAATTATAACAAGTCACATTTGTCCAAATTGAAATATGGAGCTAGGAATAGAAATGATTCTTTTCGAGTTATGCATACAGCCACATCTAGTTTCACATTGCAAAGTCTCCATCACAACATCAACCAGAGAGGCTGAGGAAATTAAAATTAGTTTTCTCTTCTTCGTCTAAATGCTGAAACTTAAAATGGCTGCCAGGCTGGAGTAGGATTTCATTTCTGTTTTGTTCAAGACACAAACCCAAATGCTCAGCACAAGAGTTGTTTTTAAAGAAGGCAAACATCCAAATTATTAAGCTTATAACAAAACACTAGTGTCACACTATTTTTCTAGAAATGAAAGAACCAGATGAGAGTTGACATCACAGATAGTCAGACTCAAGTGTTCTGATTAGGACAACCACCAACAGTCAATCTTTGCGAGCTGCTGATGGCACCAATTTACTGATCCTATTGATTCAGCAAGAGTCGAATTAAAAGAAACAGAATCTAATGCTCCTCTGTTGTTGTTTCTTGCTGGTGAAGATGACACATTAAGTCGGGCAGTTACATCTACTTGGTTGTGGAGTTGTGTGTGTGCATATAGAGAGAGAAGACTCATTTGAATGAACGCCATCATCGACTAAAAGTGAGAATGGCTGCATCATTTCTTTTCTTGCTGCTTACACTTCTTCTTTCTACAGTTCAATTGGGCTGTGTAGCCGTTAGAAGGTTGCAGCAAGAAGACACAATTAGTTTCGAACATAATTATGGCCCAATGTGGCCGAAGACCATATCAAGCATTTGGACGGGGGAAGACGGGTTCCGGTCACCATGAACCAATCCTCGGGTGATTAATTCTCTCTTTTATTTCCATGAATTAATTTATAATTATTATTATTATTATTATTTTCATTAACACTAGGGGCTGCAACAAATATATACATATGAATTACTGACAACAAACAAAACTTAATAGATATACATTGTTGTAATGTTATCTGTGATATTATATGATGCAGGCTCTGGATTTGCTTCCAAGAGATTCTATAAATCAGGGTTTTTTCATTTGAGTATAAAGCTACCAAGCAGAGATACGGCTGGCATTGTAACTACTTTCTATGTAAGATATTTCTCCTTGTGATCTCTTAAATTTTTATTTCATCTGCCTGCGCTCTCATAATCTGTTGTTTAGAGATCTGTAGATAATGCACTAGATGCAAAATTAGCAATGCACGTTATGATTGTATTTGTTGCAGTTAACATCTAATACAAGAAACACTGAAGAATTAGACTTTGAGTTCCTGGGGCTAGAGAAGGGCAGACCGTAACTCTGCAGACAAACGACATTAACGGCCACCGTAGAGAGCAGAGACTTCACTTGTGGTTCGATCCTTCCGATGACTTCCATGATTATAGAATACTGTGGAATCCCTACCACACCGTGTAAGAAAATCGATTGATCCATTGTTTAGTTAATTTGCATGCAATTGGACACAGGTTAGAATCATCATGCATGATTGTGCAATTAACATGCAGGTTTTACGTTGATGATATCCCCATCAGGGTCTACAAGAATCTAACCTACAGACGAGTTGAGTACCCATCACAGGGAATGCAAGTCCATGCCACTCTATGGGACGGAGATAGCTGGGCGACCGAGGGGGGGCGACAAAAGGTAAACTGGACCTGCACTCCCTTGGTCGCCGAGTTTCTAGGGTTTAGCATCGACGGATGTGAGATAACCACTACATGTTCTTCCATGGACTGGTGGTGGAATGATGCCATATACAAAGAACTCACCCCCTCGCAAGAATCAGCATATCAGAGTGTTGTTAAGACTTATGTATATTACGACTACTGTTTGGATAAAGCCCGCTTCACGTGCCACCTCCTGAATGCCATTCTTCTTAGTCGCGAAGAATTACTACTTTCAGCAATTTCATTTTCGAGTTTTCATTTTTTTTTTCCTATTAATATATGAAACCCCAGTTTGTCAGTGTAGTAGCACGAAAAGGGTAGCGTTTTCATAATCAGTGAATACTAATACTAAGTGCAACCGAAAAAACGTAGTGGCTCGTAGTGTGAATGAGATGTCCAGTGAATCATGTTTCCTCTCGGTCTAACCACGAAGCAACTGCACGGGCCTTGCTACTGTTGGACTTGGGACACCATCCCAGGCCTTTTAGGTGGTGTTGCGCAAATCTTTATATGCCCAAGACCATCCCCACGTCTAGCCGATGTGGAACTATTTGTTCGACCCAATCCCAACACAATCCCCCCTCGAACAAAGAGTCTCCCTGCAAGCTCAACTATCTTCACACTGGAAGATCAAATGCTCCATCGAGATCCAACTCTTCACTGCATGAGGTAGCGACACGCCTTATGTGAAGTACCAACTGCAGTCGGTCACTCCTCTATACCGCGTAACAGGCGTGCGCCCATTTTGTAAAAGAGCACCACTGTCAAATTTCTCGAGAGCCCAACATTAGCTTCACAGGGGCCTATTGCGCCTTTTTGCGCCATTGGGTGAGCAAGCTCATTGCGCCATTAGGGGGATCTACATCGTCGAACATCACCCACACATACGACTAAGTTCGGGGCATGACTCTGATACCACTTGTTGGACTTGGGACACCATCCCAAAAGACTAGCATTTTAGGTGGAGTTGCTCAAATCATTATATACCCAAGACCATCCCACGTCTAACCGATGTGGGACTATTTGTTCGGCCCAAATCCCAACAGCTACCACTGCATATCTACATCAATGCACACGGCAGTTAGTTAATTAATGTATGTATGTACGAACGTATATGTGCCTACCTACATAGAGACAATACAATACAATGATTAGGGAAGCAGATAAAAATGAGTGGTTTCTCTGCCGGTCAGATGAGATAAAATAACCAGTATCACATATAGCTAATCTAGTAAGCGAATCAAGTTGTCTTCTTTTTTCTGCCACACATTCTTTCACATAAATCATTGACATCGGGGGCACTAATCAGATGGTTTTCAATCCTACCTTGTTATCATCATCTTATCCTCCATTATATATTTCTCCAGCAATAACTTTACCAATGGCAGCACTACACTCATCTCATGTGTTGGTTCACTTACTCTCACTCTTAGTTTTCTTCTTCATGATGTTTTATGTGTGCTTTCATTAAAATTCAATTTATAATATGTTCTTAAACTCACTCAAGACCATCATTGTTCAGTTATTTGTTTTTCTAATCATTGTAATATTTCAGGACCTTTCAATGAAGAAGGTGATTGAAATGGGGGCACGAATGCAGTGGACTTTATTATTTTTCAACCGATAATTATTCTACTTCCCCTTTCTCCACGACAAATTCTTTTGATCTATGGCACAGGCACATGGGTCATCCATCATCAGATCGGTTAAATAAATCAAGAGAAATCATTTATCAACCTCAAAATGATATTGCACATATTTGTGATATTTGTCCTCTAGCCAAGCAAACCCGTTTATCTTTTTCGCGTAGTTTCATTTCTAGTAATGCAGCTTTTGACTTGATTCATTGTGACCTTAGGGATAGCTATTGCACACCTACTCTCTCTGGCTTGTTTCTTTCTAACAATTGTTGATGATTTTTCTTGTCGTACTTAGTTTTCCTAATGCGATTTAAATCTGAAATTTATTCCGATATTTCATTTCTTATGTTCGTACCCAATTTAATACTAATGTTAAATGTTTATTGTCTATAATAGTTCTAAATTTTTCTCAAATGCAACACAATCCTTATTCAAAGATGACAGTATTGTTCATCAACATAGTTGCGTTGCAACACCATAGAAAATGGTGTTGTCAAACGTAAACATTGACATCTTTAAAACATTGCTCGTGTTTTGCGTTTTCAATCTGGCTTGCCAACTAAATTTTGGGGAGATTGTATTTTAGCTGTTACATGTTTGATAAATCGAACTCCCCTTTCTCTCTCCCGCTTCTCTTCTTAATGATCGAACACCTAATGAAATTTTATTCAATAAAAAACCAAGTTATAATCATTTATGAGCTTTTTGTTGTTTATGTTATGCGCCTACTGGTCACTTGCATTATGAGAAGTTTGCTCCTCGTGGTAGACGAATATTCATTGGACATCCTTATGGTAAAAAAGCTTACAAAGTTTATAATTTACTTACAAGGACTTGCTTTTGTCAGTCGTGATGTTACATTTCATGAGGATATTTTTTTGTTTTCATTCTACTTCTCAAACTCATTCTCCACCATCACCTACTTCACCTAGTGTCCTTCCTCTACCTATTTCTAATAACCCCATGTCAAATGTAACAAGTCAAGTGCATACACTAGATAAAACTACGGATACTACCACCAACTTATCATTGTATGATCATGAAAATAATCCATGTAACCCTCAACTATGACGTTCTACTCGTGACACACATACTTCTATCCATCTAGAAGACTATTGTTGCAATACCCTCCAATCACCAACTTTGTCGTTAGGTTTGAAATCGGACAGGTATTAAATACCTTCTCTCATTATATTTCATATGAAAATTTTTACATTTCTCATCACGCTTTTCTTACATCAATTTCTTCTTACTCTGAACCTACATGTTTTACTTTAGTTGTTGTAGATCCAAATTGAAAAAAATGCTATGACAGATAAAATCAAGGCACTTGAGAAGAATAACACATGGACACTTATCTCTCTACCTCCTGGCAAGAAACTCATTGGTTGCAAGTGAGTTTGTAAAATCAAATACATGTATGATGGTACTATTGAGCTTTTATAAAGCAAGTATTGTAGCGAAATGTATCACCCATATTGAAGGTCTTGACTATCATGAAACTTTGCTCCAGTGGTGAAGCTTGTCACAGTTTGTTGCCTTCTTGTTGTTGCTGCAGTATGCAATTGGCCCTTGTATCAACTACATGTGAACAATGCCTTCCTCCGTGGTGATTTGGATGTGAAAGTCTATATAAAAATCCCACCTAGATTTTTCAAACAGGGGGAGCATCGTGTACATCGTCTCAATAAATCTCTCTATCGTCTCAAGCAAGCATCCCACAATTGGTTTGCTAAATTCTCTTCCACCCTTCTTGATGTCGATTACTCACAATCGAAAGTTGACCATTCTTTGTTCACATCCAGCAAATGATCCTCTTTTACTACAGTTTTAGTTTATATGGACGACATCATCATCACTAGTAATAATGCTACCTTAATTAGCATTCTCAAGAAATATCTTTATTCCTACTTTCAGATAAAAGATTTGGGAAACTTGAAATATTTTCTAGGCGTTGAGGTGGCTAGATCCAAACAAGGGATCTACTTATCTGAAAGAAAATATGTTTTGGATATTCTGCATGACACAAAAATCTTATTGGTCGGTCTTGTGATTTTCCGATGGAGCAAAATATGAACTCAAGGCTGACGCTCAACCACTTATATCAGATTCATCATGGTACCGCTAACCTGTTGGTCACCCACTCTACCTTACAATTACAAGACCGGACATCATCTACTCTGTCAATATCCTTAACCAAATCATGAGCCAACCCCGACTCTCATTGGCAAACTACTCTTCGTGTTGTTTGCTACATTAACTCATCTCCTAAAACTGGCATTTTAGTCTCTTCAGCTAGTCTTTTCAAGTTACATACATATTGTGATTCTGATTGGGCTAGTTGTCCAATGACTCGATGGTTAATCATAGGTTATTGCAGTCGTATTGGAGATCTGTCATTCGAAAACTCCATTTCTCATCTCCACGCTATTTTATTATTTAGCAAGTTTGCTAAAAAGAGAGGCTTTAGTAATCATAGGCGCATGCGCTTTAAGGGAAAAATTGCCTTGTATTCGGTGAAAAAGACAATTTGGATTCCCTTTCCCTTTCCTACTGATGAGGATTGAGACACACTAGAGTTCTTTCTTTCTTTTTAGTAAAGTTGCATCCCCCCTATTCCCCGAGGCTTCGTTGACTGCCGGAAGTTACATTGATTGTGGGTGAGTGAAATGAAAGCAAGATGGCAAACTCACCTATGCAGCTACGACTGGTTGGACGGACGAGACAGACCAAAGAGAGAAAAAGGCAAACCTTTCTCGGCAATAGTCCTATTTCTTGGAAGTCAAAGAAGCATGTGATCGTCTCACGATCATTTGCTGAATCTGAGTACCGATTCATGGCATCTACAATATGTGAAATCACATGGTTGAGTTATCAACTGGTTGATTTATGTGTTCCATTTCGCACTGCCACTTTATACTGTGATAATCAGGTGGTCATTCACATTGCTTCCAACCCCATCTTTCATGAGTGAACAAAGCACATTAAACTTGATTGTCACCAAGTTCATGAGAAGATTCAGGCTCGTTTAATCAAGACTGCTTACATCCCAATAAATATTCTAATAGTAGATATATTTACCAAAGCATTGGGATGTGCACATTTTCATGACCTTATTTGCAAGTTGGTTCATGTCTCTTCACTCTCCACCTTTGAGGGGGAGTCTTGGTAACAAACCAACCAATTGAAGATTACACGGCATCAAGTTTGTAACTATGTAATCCTACTTGAATATGGTTGTAACCATGTAAACTTAACCTCTTGATTCTATTATATTATATGTGCTTAATCCTATCTCCTTGTAACAAGCAGTTGTGAATGTACATACTTGAAGCTAATGAAATCACAAACCTACAACTCAAAATTCACCAAATGAGCTCAATGTACTAGTGATATTAATCATGTAAGAACATAATTTTATAATGTACTAATCATATTTATGAGAACAAACTAGGATGATTTTGAGAGTAGGATACCTATTTTCTTAAGCTTGTTCCTGAAGCTCCTTTTCCTGCTAAATGCATTCACCTGTACGCAGTCAAATATTTCAAATGTCAACAATTGATCTTTACAGATTGTATTATTAATTCAACAGCTATGTACAAAAGTTACAAGTGAGACAGAACCCTATCTAATTTAACATGAACATGAAATTTCACATTGCCAAAGTAATAGAGGAAATTGGTAGGGTGTAAACAATATATTACAGTAACTTATTTGTTTCATTTGCGCGATAGTTTTATGTGCTTAGAATTCAAGTAAAAACTTACCACAGGCAGGCCCATATTCCCAGCCTTGCGAATAGCATTTACGAGATTTCGATTTGATTCAGTATACAAGCTTGTGACTGTTCCAGACTGACCAGCTCTAGCTGTGCGTCCAATCCTGTGCAGAAAGTCTACAGCAGAAGTGGCAAACTCCGCCTTAATTTAACAAACAGGAAATAAGTCATTAGGAAATCAGGGAAAAGGAACAGTAACTAACATTAATTTGATTAAACAGCAAACAAGATCAAGGTTTAGAGAGTTAATAAATTAAAAAATAAATTCAATGATGCATGTTAGTGAATCTATTCTTTCTTAAATGGGAAACTATATCAATATTTCAACAGTTGAAACTAGTATAATGCCAACATCATATAACACATATTGTTGCTGGACGTGCAATGCTAACCATAAAAAAGTTTGGAACATTCTTCCAATTGCTCTATCCTAATACTTTGTCCCATCTGCCAACTAGATACATTCACCAGCCCAAGGACAACCAGGAATGCGAGAAGACGAATTCCATGCACACAGCAATAATGTTCCTTTCCCCTCATTTTAAATTTAACAGGGTAGATGAGAAAGAGGCATTCTAGGTCCTGAAATGGTTACAATGCTAGAAAAAGTATACTGATAGAGAAATATTCATAGTTAACAAGCCACCCATTTCCTTAAAGTAAACTATATATTTATCACAAGAGTAATGACATCTGCATGAGAAAACTCCACTAAATCCCAACAAAGCCCATACTGTCTATGAATTTATCATACATTTCTGCTACTATAGGTAGATGCTGAGATAATCTAAGAAACAGCACTTATCCACTTCTTTCAACCATCCATAGATAGCAAACTATTGAACTACAGACATCAAAAGAAATATATATTGTATTGCCAGCTAAGTATTGTATTTTGACTTACACCAAGAAAAAAATTCACTCGCCAAATATTGTCTTAAAGACCTCTCTTTCTTATCTAACCCGGTGTTCTATTTTGGAATAAGCTTTTATTTCATAACTAAGTTAAAAAAAAATATAATGTGTTCTCTTATAATCCTTGCTCCATAACCAACCTTATTTTAAAGTCAATGATGATGATCACTCGGTGCTCTGCCATGGAATGGTGATAAATATTCAGATCACCAGCATTATGCCAAACAAAATATGTTTGGTTTAGCTTGTTTATATTAAATCCTCTCAGTATTGAACCTTTCAATGGCTTAGCACAGGTGTATTGTCATCAAATATCTACTTATGAATCACAGGAGTATGTCAGTTATGCAGTTTCAGGAACAGTAAGCATCTTTATACTTGATGTTACCAACGAAGTGAAATAGTAACCAAATAAGTAAATATGAACTAGAAGTTATACTTTGTACTTGATGTTACCGACGAAGTGAAATAGTAACCAAATAAAGTAAACATGAACTAGAAGTTACACTGTAATAGCATCTTACCTGAATAACATGTGAAACATTGGGTATGTCAAGACCACGAGCAGCAGCATCTGTGCATACAAGCACTCCACCTATTTCCCGAAATATGGTCAGGTTCTTTGCTCGTTCTTCCAAGGAGGTTTCACTATGGTAAGAAAGGAGCTCAATGCCAACTCTTTGCAATATTCCAGCTACTGACTCAGCAGCATCAACGGTATTTGTGAACACCATTGTACGATTTGCCTCGACATAAGAATTCCCAAGCTCGCTCTTATGGCTACATTTAACAGCATCTAGAAGTGCATCCACTTGTGTATCAGCTGTAACTTCTATCCACCGCTGCTCTAATCTGGAGAAATCTTTCACGTTATAACATCCACAAGTAAGAATAGTTCAAATTTTGAAAATTACTTCACATCATACAATATCAACCAAAATGTCTCAAGATTCAGCTCATATTTATGAAACAATCATAAAACTAATCATTTAAGCAGACCCATCATGTGAAAGGTAGCTATGAACATGAAGATTTTGCCACATATCTAATCAATTTACATAAAACTACTGGTTGAATTTAGCAGTACCCAAAAGAAGGGCATAAATCAAAGGCAATGGGAGAATTGCTTTGTATTTGGACCAACAATCTCATTAACGAGCCTATGAATGCTAATGGTCCCTCAACACTACATGCAAATATTACATCCTGTGCAAATGGTTAGTTTAGATTCTAATGAAAAATGGCAAGACAATATCCTGGCTCTATACGGTATATAAATCCTCACCCCCACCATGAGCCCCCCACTCCCCAAAGCCCTTACCTCAACATCTTCCCCTGACCCCCAGCCTTCGTGTAAAATACTAACTAAAAGAAAACTTCACACAAAATACTTTATTCCTTAACAACAAAAGCAACAAATCTGTGTAACCTATGAAAGAATTTTACAAGAACTACTAAGAGTTTTGCATATACAAGACACAATGCAACTTACCTTCATCATGCCCGTAGCATCACCACCACCACCACCACAATTGTAATCATTTCTTAATTCCACCCCTTACTCCTATTTCAAAAATTACTAACCCCTACACCCTTATTCCTGTAGCCAAACAAGGCATAAGAGTTTTGATGTTAATTATATGTAGACACACACAGACACAAGCATACATGCACTCATGCCACTACGTCCCAGTATCCTATTTCTTTAATTATGCCAAATACTAATCCAATCTGAAATCTTATGTCCGCTGTACTATATTATTGCCGTTGCAGCTTCAAATTCTCCTAGAACAAAGAGTCTTGATAAATAGATGAGATGATTCTATAGCGGTTCTAAGTTTGTGCAATATGCATTGTTTCCTCGCAAGGGCCAAACTAATTGGCTTAAGCTTTAAGGTGAAATGATTATCTGCATGATATCAGAGCACCAAATGTCGAGGTCCTAGATTCAAACCTCATTATTGGCAATTTAAAAATACATTTGTTTAGACCTCCTTTATTCTTCATTCTGACGACTTATATTTATGCTAGGGGCCTTTCCACGTGGCACAAAGGCCCACATGACAGTAAGTGTTTAGTGTTAATTTTGTTTATTGTACATTGTTCGCCCACAACTCAATAACTTAAGCTTTTCAGTGAAGGGTTATCTGACAGGGATGAATTACGTTTTATTTCCAAAGCACAAAACGAAAGAGACAAATGGAATAACATGAAGCAGGAAAGGTACCAAATTGTCAGTGTCATACAAGAGGATGGGGCACACCTTGAATTCAGGATTTAACAGTACTTTAAGTAATGTTTTATGACAAGAGAAAAGGCGCATACCTAGGATTATGACGATGGAGATAGATTCCACTGACCCAAATGGCATCAGGAAACATTCGTCTCAACACTCCACAGGCGGTTTTCTTGCCATTTCCAGGAAGGGTGGCAGCGACAAAGATGTATTGCTTACTGCGCTTATAAATTTCTCTAACCCTCCTCCAGCCCTTTTCCATGCTGTTAGTTTCAACTCTGTTTCCCACAAAATCCTCAAGGTCATCTCCTTCTGCTTTCTCTCCCTCCTCATCATTTACAAGTTGTTGTATCTCATCATCTTCAAACCCAAAATCTGTGTGAGATCCATCACTCACACCTATTGAACAATGCTGTGCAGAATTCTCCATTCTAGATAGCAGCTTCTCATCAAAGCGTAACATATGTATGAGACGGATAATTTGGTTTTGGAAACTTCCACAGAGAAGCATATCTGCCTCATCGAACACCTATAATAAAAAGATTGAACACAAATTACTTTGAAAATCATAACAGGAGAGAAGCAAAGAACAAAGATAAGAGTGTGCATAATTGGGTGGAAGAGGGTAAAATTATGCTGTATATTACAGAGAAGAAAGTTATACCAATGTATTATGCTGTATATTACTAGAGAAGAAAGTTAAAACAATGTATTATGCTGTATATTACAGAGAAGAAAGTTATACCAATGTATTATGCAGTGAATTAAAATATCCACTTAAAACCATTACAGGTGGCAATGATATTGAGATTGTGAAAGGGTTATTATATCAAATATTATCTGTTAAAAATTCATCACCTAAAGGATGAGAAGGATTAAAACAATCAATTACCACAGCTTTTACACTCCGTAAGAAATCAGAACGACGCTTCATTTTACTATCAAATGCAAAAAGGTAATTCAGAAGCGCAGCTGGAGTTGAGACAATAATATCCGGTTGAGAAACAGGCCATCCCTGAAGCCAAAATTCCATAATTAAAACAGATTGTTTTTGTCAATGAAAATTTTGAGTTATTTAACTTAGTGAGGCAGCTGTATATGATTAAACAAACAACGTTCCTGTTAAATTGTGGAGAAAGAAACTTACCTGTCCTCCACAAACAGCAGCAACTCTCAGAAGTGGTTTCCCTGAATCACTTAGTAGACAGTTGGCCATTTGGACTACTTGCTCGCACAGCATCACATTAGGGCAAAGAACCAGAGATATTTGGTGTCCTTGAGGAATTTCTTTGGTACCATCAATTTCCTTACAATGTTCAGGCAGGACAGATAATTTATCGAGCAGTGGGACAAGGTAACTGTGTGTTTTACCACTTCCTGTCTCTGCAGCAATAATCACATCGTTCCCAGTAAGAATATGTGGCATTGCAGCAGCCTGCAATGCATATATAAAACCTTTGAATTATTGTCTCAAAAGTTGAAGTTCATAACAACAAAACAATGGCAAAATTATGAATGAGAAAGCTTGGATAGAATGCAATTATAGTTGCCAACTTATATGGACGACGACGACAACAACAACAACAACAACAGAAAGAGCGGGGGAAATTAAAAATCAAATAAGTTCCATTTTGAAGTCGGTACAGTGATCATAGTTATGTGAATATGTTGAAGCAGACATTTCATCAAACAGTTAGAAGACGCAGAGGTCAGGAAACCAAACCTGGATGAGAGAGGGCTTGTAGATGGAAGCAGAGAAGAGGGATTGGGAGAGGCGGTCAGATATCCCGAGAGACTTCCAGGAGACCCCTTCATCAGCAAAGAAGCCACCGCCTCCGCCGCCGTCTTGATCAGGGGCGCCCTTAGCGGCGGCTCGCGTTGCGAAGGCCCGAAGCCTGCAATGAGATTTCTTGGTGAGGCGGCATTGCTGCTGCGAGGCTAGGAAAAAGAGTGGAAGTTGAGGGCATCGGAGGTGAAAATGGTGAACGAGGCGGAGATGACGCATATCTCGCCGCGATCAAGCGTCAGAGACTTGGTAAGAAGGAGATACTACTAAGCGTGCTTGGTTGCGAGGAAGTGAGCGGAAGAAGTAAGGAAATTAGAGAGTATATTTGCTCACTTTCTTATTTATTTAAATATTAAAAAATAGAAAAAAAAATTTCTTTTTTTCCTTTTTCTCTTACACAATCACCCCTCTTACTTTCAGGTGTTATAGTTAGTTTTATGGTACTAAAACTCATTTGTAATAAATGTAACTCAAAATAGTTAATTTTATAATCATATAAATCTCATTTGTATTCTAATTACAATCTAATTTTTATTTTTCTTAATTAATTAATATTTTAATATTATTTTACGATCAACTTTGTATTCATTTTTTCCGCTTTCACTTTTTTATTACCATCCAAATGTCAGAAAAGACATAATATTTTTAAAATCACACTTCTCAATAACATCTAAACACTGAAAAACTCAATAATCAATTCCTAAGTTTCAAAGGGAACTATTACTACTTTCCTCACTTCACCACTTTCACTTCCAAACAAACAGTCAGTAATACTTTAAACACATGTGGGCCAGGCCCTTTCTGACATATCTCAGTGCGGGCCTATCTTAACCAACGGGCCCTTATCTTAAGACCGGAAATTGCCTCTTTTCGTTTGGGCCTTGCTCCAAAACGAGCCTGATATCTCTATTCTCAAAAGTAAAGTTGCGTCTTTTTATAGGAAGAAAAAATCGCCACCAACATTCCCCCAAAATACAACCTGACTGCAATGGCGCCGGAATGACGACGAAGAGTGAGTTCTGCCCCTAACTAATTTCGCTATTTTTTTCTTTATATTATATAATTATCTTCAGAAAGGTTCCTCGGATTGCATTTCGTAATTAGCTGATCTCGTTGCGATGCGTGCCCTAATTTTTTTTTTTTTTTTTAAATTTCTAACTATTTTTTGTTGTTGCTGCTGCATTTAATTTGATGATGTTTCTGTAAAACTAAAAATTCTAGGGGAAGTTTGAAGCTGCTAGAAGGATTCCATTCCCCGTCTCCTCCGTTTATGCTTTTTTTAGAGTATTATGTAATCACACACCACTCTCTTTTGGTATTTGGATCAATACTTGACACTCAATTGAACTAACAATGAACTTTTTGTCAGTTTCTTTCTACAACCATGAACTTCTTAAACTACAATAAACTACTATGAACTTTCCCATTTCATTAAATTCCCACCATCAGGGTTAACGGGATCATAAACTATCCGCCGATTCTGATATAGCTCAGCAATAACATACCTTGTTTTGAGCTATATGATACAATATTAACCTTATGATATCTCCCCATATCCGCCGGTATGGCCAATGCTGCCAACATTGCCGGTTGATATTGACAATATTGATACTAAAAATTATTGGCCAACACCAATGACGCTGCTTAATTTTAAACCATTTTTAAGAGTTTTCCTACATTTTGTTGGAAACCTTCAGAAGTACATAACATGTACGAAGGAGTATTGCTTGCCTGAATCTTCTACAATAATTAATGAAGGATGCTATCATGGTTCACAGTCGCGGTCTCGGCCGTCGACTCGGCGGGCACTGAGACGGATCGGTCTCGGCAACTCGGATTGGTATCGGGCGATACGCGCAAAACGCTACATAGAAAGCTCAAAAAATTCTGAAAAAATCATGATAAATCTAAAAAAAAATGTAAACAACCACATTCATATATCACATGTCCAAAATATATCACCTAGCACACTAAACATAAAGCGAAAGAATAAATACACGCGTCGTCGGTATAAGCATATTAAAATACATGCACAATATAGTAAATTACACAAACTACATTCATAAATACATGCTAATGTAGTTATTTCCACATTGAATTGCGATGAGATACAAAATCATCATCATAATGCCGAGTCGACCGAGTGAACTCTGATTCTCGGCCGAGTCGGCCTCCTCTGAGTTAAGTCGACCGACTCGTGACTCGGACTCGTCTCGGAGTGGGTCGCGGATACGACTCGGCCGACTCGTCTCCGACTCGGCAGAGTCTTTGAACCATGGATGTTATACATTTGAAAGAAATTTTTATCAGAAAAAACTGCACGGCTCACTCATATTGAAGTGAAGTTGGAAGAGCAACTTAGCAAGGTACATTGATGGAAAATAATCCTGCAATGGTTATAATTCCTTTCTCCCCTATTTATGACAATATTCTGTCTTTACCTCGAACAAAAAAAAAAAGAAAAAGGGGATAATATTCTTTTGAATATCTTATAGTTGATTACCCTGCACGCACTGAGGACCATGAAATCTATGATCTGGCACTATTTTTCTCAAGCACTCATTTCTTTGACAGTTATAACTTTATTCTTGATAAAATCTATGATCTGTCACTCATTTTTCTCAAGCACTCATTATGTAATTTCTTAGATATGCGTAGTTTTGTTTCTATGTATGTGATTTTTTAATCCAAAGTATGATTTATGGTGCACTCGCATTTTAGTCTTGTATATCTCAAATGTGCTATCAGGAGCAGATCTTTTAAGAAACAAAGTTGATGGTCTTTCTGATCACATATGGAGAATGTAGATTGCATTATCTATAATATTTGCATAGTACAAGGGCTAAATTAAATGTTTGCTGGTTTATTAAATTGCTGAAATACTATATTCAAGTAGTGTGCCATGGTTCTTAAAGTCCCGAATATGGCCATTAAGAGCAGTATCAGAATATTTGTTTCCTTGAGCAAAGAATAAGGTTTTGATTCATGATGTCTCTGTATGGTTAAGGGAGAATTTTCACAAAATGCTACAAATGTATGTGATTATGTAAGTTGCAATTATGCATGGCTCCTTCATGCTGCTCATGATGGAAATAAATAGAGGTTGGACTTGTTCTTGTCCCTTTTCCTAACTTTCAGTTTTACACGACAAAACACTTCTGTCAAATCTGAAAACGAAAACAAAATGAAACATTCTTATCATTATGACATCCAGTGCTCGTATAGATTTTCTACAGCATGTAGAGTAATACATGATTAGAAAGGAAAAGAGTATATGTACAAAAGCATGATTTGAATTCACAAGTGTGGGAAAGAATACATATAAGAACTTACAGGAATCTTCGCCATCAACGGTGCATTTCTCTAAAATAAATGTTGCATGACCATACTTTTGATACTTACAAAGAATTCTTTTTTTCTCTTTTACCCTAGCTAAAAGAAAAAGAAATCTACAGCTAAATTTACTTTTGGATCAAAGTAGGTGGCTGATCAACAGAAACTTCCTACGCTGCCCTCTTTGAGGCTTCTATCTGAACTCCCACCAGAACTTGTAACCATCTGATGCTATATCCATTGTCACTCCTCCTAAACACCCCTTTCCAGCATCTCTTGATACCTCTTAAAAGATTCTAGCCGCTGCATCTTCATCTGTTTATGGAACCTTTTTATGAACACATCGGCTACATGATCAATCTCATCTTCTAGGTTGAAGTCTGAGCCATCCTCGCGAGAGTGCCTGACCAAATCTATCACTGAACCAGTACCATTAGCGAGTTCATCATCATCCTCCTCGTTGAAGAGCGAGTGTCTGAGGTCAGGATAATCATTATCTTCATCTGATACTGCTGACTCGATGTAGGTGAGGCTTGGAGGTGCCTCATCCTTTTCTGCTTTGCAGACAACAATTGC
Organism: Agave tequilana; assembly: GCA_038442645.1. Classification (NCBI taxonomy): domain Eukaryota; kingdom Viridiplantae; phylum Streptophyta; class Magnoliopsida; order Asparagales; family Asparagaceae; genus Agave; species Agave tequilana. The sequence continues at coordinate 110,550 of JAVJIF010032519.1, read as the reverse complement.
CTTGCTATTGTCCTTGGTGCTTTGAGAGATTTCATGACCTATCAGTGCATGGATCTTGCGGGAGATTGCGCTTATCAGAATCTTCTTATTCTGAAGCAGTCTGAAGAGGAGCCTGGTCTTCATAGCGCTGGCTTTGTTCTTCAGTGTCACTGTTTTGCCCTTCCCCATGGTTACAATGACTGTGATCACCTGCTTTAGGAAGGTGGAAGCCTTGTTCCTCATCTTTGAAGCACTGAGGTTGGACAAGAACCACAAAGGAAAAGGACGAATTACTGCAAAAATAAACTGTTTTTGCACGAGATTGGATCCTTTTTATGGTTGGGGGAGAAGAGAAACCAAAGATTAGACAAGATTCACAAAGGAAAAGTTGAACCAATTTAGATACAGGAACAGTGTTTATTTTGGTATCGAGTGTATCAGAAGAAATGATGCTTTTGGTATGAAGACGAGATTTGATGGAACTGTATTAGAGGATAGGAGATAATTGTTTTGGCATGGAGGTAGCTTTGTGGGGTTTAGTGGGTATTTATAGAGATGGGAGTGGGAGACTTGTTGTCAACTTGTTCTCCATTCTGTGGTGACTGGTGAAGTGGTGCAAAAATGTTTAAAACAAGAAGGATTAGGCATTAAGGAAAGGAGAAAAGTGAAGGCCAGAAAAGGAAATACTTCGAAGAGAGAGCAAAGCAACCATTAGGGCTTAAAGACCAGAGAAAAAAAGTAGGCACAGAAGACACCTGTCCAATCATGGACAAAGTCCTTCGTGTAGGTGGTGGGGTAGTAACTTGTTCAGGAGTTGGTTGATTTTATTGGATTCCTTGCAGGACAGCTGTTGTTGAATTATTGAATGACTAAAGGGTTTCTCCAAGGGAGGAGGCAGTGGGAGAAAAGTTCAACATCCAGCTTTCTTGGTCTAGCATGTGCCTAATGTAGTCAATGGTCATTCTGACTCTTGTTTATGTTAATTGTTACCCAACTCAGTCTCTCCAAACTTTATTGTTCAAGTCATTTTTTCTTGTTGGCATTTATGGGGCATCCCCACCCCCACTCCTAATCCCCGCATGCGCTGAGTTTTAGTTTGGGTAATTACCACTTAGACAACCAAGATTACACCACATAACAGTAGTTTGATGCAAAATTATCAATTAATATTGTTATACTGTTCTTTCAATCGGTAAGGGAAAGTTGTGGTAGTATCTCAACCAAGGGTTTAATTCCATAAAACTACCATGAACTTTTTCCGCATTCCAAAAAACTACCATAAACTTTGAAAATTGCAATAAAGTACTACGAATTATGCCTCCTCATCAGTAGCGTTGCCAGGACTTTGAACTTAAGGGGGCACTTCTTTACACCAATTTAAATATTCTATTGGTCACTCTTGAGAAAACAACTAAAGTAATGGTAAGCACAAAATCTTTTATCAATATAGACATAATAAAATAGTACTATACTTGTAATCTTAAAAAATTATATAAAGTGTAAGCCTTAAAATATGTTTTATAAAATGTTCACGAACATTTAATTGATAAAATATGTTATTATTAAATTTTATTGGAAATTTGATTAGAAAAAAGAGTTAGTTATAACTCTAATATCTTTAAATTAAAAATTCACGATTCTAGTCCTAAATTTACGGTATATTACAACTTTTACTTATTGATATGCTAATTGCCATCAAAATTAATCTTCATTACTTTTTAAGCAGAGTGTAATCTACAATTATACTTTTATAATCTTTAAATTTCTAAATAATAGATTCACCGTTATTGTTAAAAATTTAATTTTTAAATATTATATCTTTTCTAATTATTCTTTCTTTTCGTTTGGTTAGCTTTAGTTGATAAAGAAGCAAGGAGAAAATTAGAGAATAAATAAAAATAATAATAATAAGGTTGAACGATGGGATTCGAACCTAATTCGTGGACAAGAGAAAGCACAAAAGCACCAGTTGCCCTACATCATACTTTGGTATTCTTATTTGGTATATGGTTTTTATTGTGAAAACAAATTAAATCATAGCGGTTTCATTTTAGGGGGTGGGGGCGGTTCAGCCACTGCTTTTCATGTTTTTGAAAATTTTGGAGCTTTTTATTAAAGTTCATAGTAGTTTCTTGTAATTTTCTTTGAAAATTTTTAGTAGTTTTTGAAATTTGCCTGAAATTTCATGGTATTTCTGAAATTAAGGCTTCAACCAAGATCACACATGGTTTGAGAAGTTTTCTCCCCTATCAGGTAGAATAGAAGAGTTATTCCCCTTATCTTGTCTTTATGTTGATGTTTTAATTAATACCTTGTGTCAAAACACATAGTTAGATGAGCTACTCATATGCTTTGACTTGGTAAATCTAAGTTAGTCACTAGTTTTATCTTGTTTTAGACCTATTTCTGCATGCGCTGGTGGAGCCAGATTTTGTGTACATGCATGCGCGCTTTAACAACCAATTGGTAAATCCAGATTTTGTGGATTTAATATCACGATTAAAAAATCTAGGTGTTTTAGTTTAGGTTCCAATTAAGTAATACATTTGTTGTTGATTTGAATGAATCTTTTAATTAATGCAGAAAGAAATGGGCCCTGGATTGGCAATTCTGGAATTGGGAGCTGTTGCACCTTAAATTGGAAACATTATCCTCTCTCGGCTTCTTAATGTCTCATTCTAGGTTTGAATGTTATCCAGAATGAGGAGGAAGGGAAGCACTAATAGTTTACACATCTATCTGTAAAGGGCTGGTAAGTTTTTTCTGTTATTGTCAGATGCATGTAGCTGCTACTGAATGGTAACTCATAAAGCGAGTCAACCAAGTATATTACTTTAATGAAAGATTTATTGGTAGAAGTGAAAAGCAGCTAAAGTCCTTAACAAGCTAACAATCCATCCTTTGTTCCTTGCTTAGCTGTTAAGATATTTCTTTTAAGAGCCAAGATATCATATAATCCAAACTGTTGTGGATTAGTGGACTTTGACTGCTGTTTGAATGATGTAGAAAGGAGTGGTCTTGATGTTATCGATCTAATCTTTGTTTCTGGGTAAATTTCAGAAAACTTTCAGGAAGTCAAAAAACTACCACGTGCTTTCTAAAATACAATAAACTACCTTGAATATTTTCTATAATTTTCATAAAATTATCATCCATCAGCCTAATGTTAAGAAAATTGTCACTTGAATATCATGCCAGATTATTATGACCACAGTACCTCTAATTCCCTATGGTATTCATGTGACCATTTTGTTTAACGTTTACGTTGGGCTGACGGTTGGTAGTTTGTTGAATAAATCAATCTACATAATCTCAGATGTTTTTGTAGTATCCTGTTCATTTTCTTGTGGTACACCAGACATGGTAAGTTTTAGTATTCATAGAGTTCAAAGTTATGTGCTTTCTTTTTCCCCTCTTATTTAAGGCTTAAAGGCCAGAGATATAGGAGGGTCCAGAGCTGTAATGATGATTACAAAAGTTATAACCTTGGGTATAAGTGTTCTATTGATTATATAACCTTGAAGCCATCTATGAAATGTTATTGGCTTTCAGCCATAGGTCCTCTGGTGGCTTGAGAATATTCATAAAGATCTGTGAAGCTCTTGAGCACAATTCAACACTTTTCTTCCAAGGTTTTAGATCACTTGCTTGTGATAAGCTTAAGTTTCAAGTTTGATCCTGCGCTGATAAATTATTTTGATCAATAATCAGAAGCTGGAACTTTTGATAAGCTCTGCTTGGTATATGAAAGATTAATCCCATGATATTCTGTATAGAAGCCCTAACAAGAGGGAGATTTTAATCCTCTTTTGAAATCGAGTACTCAAAGTAAGACTTTCTTTAAATATAATTTGCAATTTAAATGTGTATTTTTCTCTTATTTCTATTAACATCTTGCATTCTTATTCCCATAGATTGGAACTTTTCATCTAGTTCAGAAGAACAGTGCCCTATGTATGTCTCGAAGACAAAAAGAGGAATTGAAGCAATTCCCTTCCACTATCTTTCTAGGATTAATCAACTCAACTGTATTTTCTCTGGACTAATCAATTCATTAAGTAGAACATCCTACTAATGGCTTAGCCTCCAACAGGGTATCTTTCCAGTGTAGACTGGAGCTTTGAATCTTTTATTTAGTCCCCCACACACACCCCCCCCCCCCCCCCCCCCCCCCCCCCCCCCCTCATCTTGTTTTCAGGTTTTCGATGGTTTTTCAGCTTATGATTTTTGAAATGTTCCTTTCATTTCTCCAGTAGTATCTGAAGTTTTATTCTTGCAGATTAGATCTTCTTCACTTCAGTTGTTAGCTTTTTTTTTTCATTTCCTTGTGGGGCGTCCATAGACTCCATACCACCACGAATCCTTGCCTGGCAACTAAAAGAAGTCAATTCTAAACTCTTTAGAGATCCTTGGAACCCAAAAGTGTGTCCAATACAACAATCATTAATTCTGTCGCATTGATAAACCTCAGTACAAAACACCTCCTTGATCTAACAACCATCTAATATACACGATGGATAAATTAATTAAGCGAGGAGAAGTATATAAAAATCAACCAACAAAATGGAAAAGTTTACGAGTATGGAACAAAAAGATCTATCCAAAGCGATCAGCTACTTGTCTTTGATACATCTTGTACGACAAGTAGATCACTAACATCATATAAAGTGAACAATTTTCTCTTCATATAAAGTGAACAATTTTCTCTGTTGCATCTATGTTCCTATGTAACTCTCTATGTTTCAAATTCCGTGGGCCAACATCTTTTGATATTCCTCTTCTACTCCAGCAGGGGGATACGGCCCTGAGAGTGCAATTGCCGGTAGAACTTCTTGATGAACTCCTCAGCCTTGCTGTCCACTTCACAACTCAACATATCACCATCTTCAGCCAGCGAATAATTCGAAACCCTCGCAGAGAATGGGGAAGGAACCGGAGTTTGCCTCTCTCCAGATGCTAGATCACGCAAATTGTAAGCACACTGCGGTGAGTACTCGATTCTAGGTAGCATCATAGCAGCTGGCCCTGGTGTCTTGTCTGGCTCATCAACTGGAGAGGCACTGATGCAAGGGAAGTAACTATGTTTGCGCTTAGAATTCACAGGTACAAAGGTAGGAATGGGGGTATTGCTGCAAGAGAACTCGTACTCGTCTGGGCCATAGGCGTGGCCATCTGGTGTAGCTGCGCTGCTACTTGGCTGCTGCTGCTGCTGGTGGTGGTGGAACATGAGGTTCCCCAGGGACTTGCCGAGGAGCTTGCCTCTCTGCATCATGAGGTTAATATCCAAAATTAACTTGCGCTTTGGTGCGAGGCCGTTCCTCGGCATGAACAAGGCGAGCTTGAGGATTTTCCTTAACTTTGTAGCTGCAGTAGGAGAGCACACTGCAACTCCATACCTGGAGGCTAGATATAAAACAATAGTATCGGTTACTCTCTTGTGAGGGTTTCTGATTTCTGCAAAGTTTGTGAGCAGAGAAGTGGATGAGACGACCATAGGGCTGAAAAGAAGGACGAATATTTATAGGAGATGGAAGAAGCAATGGGGGCATTTTACATTGTACAATAATGGTACAAAATTTATTGGGAAACAAGAACGTTGAGCAAAGTTCACAAAAAAAAAAAAAGAGAGAAAGCTTAGTGGTGAAGGGAAGAGAGGGTGGACCATGGCTCTACTTTTTCCTTTTGCATCGTTTTGAACCCCTAAAACATAGCATGCAAATCATCTTCGAATACTTTATTGTTTCTTGTGGTTTACTCTATAATACTTGCCGGTTCGGGATAGGAAAGCGGGAAGACATGGCACGGGTACGAGATATGTATTCTCGGAAAATGAATATGAGATGTCACGTTTATTTGAATATAATTTAATATTATATAAGTACACATGTACATATATTCTCAATGCATGTTTCCCAGTCGTATATATTTTTATGAAATGCTTACATTTTTCAAATTAATGCAAAGGAACTTTTTTTTAACAAATTTTCTTATATACAAGATCTTCAAAAAAAAAAAAAAAAAAAAAACCTTATTGCTTTATTTAATTGTAGCCAGTATCTGAGTTAAAAAAAAAAAAAAAATTTAAGAATTGCTCACATAAAAAACTAGTATCATATGAGAGTTCGTGCATTTTAGCAAGGATTACGAAAGTGTTAGAAAAATGCTTGATGACATAAACACTGTCCAAAAAGTACGAAAAATGTTTTCTAGATTTTTTTTTTAAACATAGGATGGTGTCCGTGTCAGAAACGAGACACACGAGAGGGTGTGTCTGTATAAAATATCCGGCAACTATGGTCTACTCTTTTTAAAAGCTCTTCAAGTCTTTGTTATTTTATATAGAAGCACACCATTAATATTGTTGGGAACTTGGCATCCTCCACCTTGCTTGAGGTCGAAATATCTGAAGTGAAAGTCACTGCCAACTCAGACTTTTATCAATGGAGAGATTCCATGTACTTGGGCCTGTCCTCTAATATGTACAATTGCTTTGTTAGAGCTGAGGGAGGAGATTATAGAAGACAAGGAGCCTAATTTGCTGATGGTCTCCGTGTTTGACTTATTTTTATTTTAAAATCTAATTTATTTTGGGTCTAATCAAGTCAATTGGATATTTGCACCCGTCCACTTAATCTATGTTGTTTGACCCAATAAAGAATTGATCAAACCTAAATGGTTTGGGTCTAGACACGTTTTCAATTACACTTAGCCATGAGTGTATTTAAATTAGAATGTGGGACTCATCTACACGTGTGGAACTCGTGTTATAAATCAAGGGCCTAGATCTATGATGAGTTGAACTAGGATTTCTTGATGCTATATATACCATGAGTAGGGTTCCTTCTCCACCAACAACAATAACTATCTCTCTTAGAAGCCTCTCATCTCCTCTAAGGATAAAGAAGAGAACTTGGTGGCTGGAGAGAAGAATCCTCTCCCTCAACTCCGGCGTTTTCGAGATCGTGCAACCTTCGACATCCTCTTCCTGATGGAATCAGGTATGCCTAAAACCCTTCTTCCCTTTGATCATGATAAAGAGGCTTACAGTATATGTGTAGATCTTATATGGAATAAATTTAGATCTAACACTCCGCACCCACAATACAATTTGGCCCACCACCCTTCATAACTTTCTATCTCTGCCTCATGTTCTTCGAGGTTTCTGCTCTCTTCAAACTTAGAATTAAAAAACTTTAGTAACTTTCTTTTATAAGTAGTTAGTGGGTGTAGAAAACAAAGTACACATCTAATTGTGTGTGGTTGCTCACATCTGTATAGTCAATTAAAGGTTTGCATTCTTGACCCCCGAGTTGACGCAGAGACAGAGAGGGGGGAGAGAGAGAGCACGTCAAGTTTTTATTTGCTTAAAATCATAAAAATATGATGACTTCAAAGACTGCCTAAATTATAATAATTTCTGGACTCTTACGAGGATTGATAGTAGATTGGGCTTCCATATGGAACAGGGTCAAATGGATCTTGGGCCGGGCCTCACCCATCTAGTCATTTTTATTAAATTTCAAGCGTAACGGTCCAAAAAAGGGCATTTTCGTCACCATGGCCCCAAAACATTTGAAAAGGGGGAAGAAGAGGGAATCTCTATTGTAATCCCTCTTCTCCTTCTACGCACACTCTCTCACTGAGAACCCTAAATTCCTAAATCGGAGAAGACGAAGAAATCCCTCGATCGAATTGATCAATCTAATTCGAAGAATAATAGAGGTAAGCATAGAGAGGATGAGTGATTTCTTTGGATCGGTTCGCAGATCCCTCGTCTTCCGACCTTTCCCTGATCCCGACGACGCTTCTTCCAGCGGGGGAGGATTCACTGAAAAGGTCGGATCTTGCCTGAGGAAATCCCGAGTCGGGCTCGGATCGGGGTTAGGGTTTCTTCCTAAACTCCCATCGCCACCTCCTCCTCCTCCTCCCCCTCCTCTTGCTACCCAGACGATCGTTGAAGACGACGCCCCTCCGATTCGCTGGAGGAAGGGGGAGTTGATCGGATGCGGCGCTTTTGGCCATGTTTATATGGGAATGAATCTCGATTCTGGAGAGCTTCTTGCAGTCAAACTGGTGGATTTTCTTTATTGTTCTTTTGGTGATTTCTTGTGATTTTCTTTATTTGGATTAAATTTGTAGTTAGGTTTTTGACTGAGCGTTAATTTTTGCAGGTTTTGATTGGGGTGAGCAGTGCATCAAAGGAGAAATCCTATGTCAGAATCTTAATCCCTTTCTCTTTTATAAAGTCCCTTCCTTTTTTATTTTGCAGTCTTGTTTTCCCTCCTTTTTGTGTGTATTTTTTGTTTTAGAAGTTAATTGTGTGTGATAGGCTCATATAAGAGAGCTGGAAGAAGAAGTGAAGCTTCTCAAGAACCTTTCACATCCAAATATTGTTGTGAGTTTCTACACAATTTTTCTTTTTTTCCCTCTTAATTATTATTATTATTATTTTGAAGAAATGGCTGAGCTATTGTCTATTTGAGCTCTTTAATAGAGATACTTGGGGACAGCAAGAGAAGAAGATACCTTGAATATATTGCTGGAATTTGTACCGGGTGGATCGATATCATCATTGCTTGGGAAATTCGGCTCCTTTCCTGAGGCTGTGAGTAACTCTGATTTTGAGACTTCACCCAACTAGGCTAATTTTCTCTTGAATGCTAATTTATTCTTGTTTCTTGCCTGTAGGTTATAAGAATGTATGCTAAACAGCTGTTGCAGGGTCTTGAATATCTTCATCGCAATAAAATTATACACAGGGATATAAAGGTTTAGTTTTTCCTTTATTTTTGAACTTATGCAGATAAATTGTCTATTTTCATCTTTCTTACTAAAGTTGCGGCTGTCAAATTGCAGGGGGCAAACATTCTTGTTGATAACAAAGGTTGCATCAAACTTGCGGACTTTGGTGCATCCAAGCAAGTTGCTAAGCTGGTATGAATATATATTTATTCTTTCTTCCCTTTTGCCATCTAGTATCGTTGTGCTCTTCGATTCTATAGGATACTTCACAAACCTATCAAATGTGGACCAATTATGACTTATGAATTGTTTCATATTTCAGTCGTATGTTTGAAAAAGGGAACATAGTTTAGCTGACATTTGTCTTTCTACTCTCACATGCATACTTATTTGTTTCAATTTGTACTTAGGCAACTATGACTGCAGCCAAATCAATGAAAGGCACTCCATATTGGATGGCACCGGAAGTAATTGTTCAGAGTGGGCATAGCTTGTAAGTATACTATTTAAACACATTGATCCGAAGCTTGTGTCTTTACATGTAGAGTCTTTACTCATAGCCTTAAATATTTGTATAGGGTGTTTAGATATTTTGGGTTTGAGCTTGTCTTTGGTTGTCTTCTTAATATATTTGGGACAATGACAGTTTCAATTGTAACTCTAAAACCTTAAATGCTGTAAACATAAGAAAAAATGAGACAAGGAAAATTGGCACACATCATAATATTGCTTAAAGTCTAGAAAAAGAAAATCAATGTTTATCTATTGTAATGAGAGTGAAATAATAGAAATAGTTATATAGCAGTAATTAGTCTCCTCGTACAATCTAATAGCTAACAACTATCAAGTATCAATTACTACATAATGTTTATATATAGTAATATGTTCTACTACTATGAGGTGGGTCAAATTCCGGGGCTTGTTGACCTCTTTTGAACAATGTTCTGTCTTTTCGGCTCTAGATGCTGGTTTGGTTCAGTTAAGCCAAATGCTTAACCAGTTTACTGAATTAAGTCTGAGTGTGTCTAGATGTACAAGGCATTCTCTTCATTCCATGGGTTGAAATCTTGGTATCAGTATTGGTATCGACCAATGATTTTTTAGTTATATCAATATTGGCCGTGCTGGTAATATCTGCCTTAATATCAGCCAATATTATAGGATTATAACATCATACATGATACCTCAAAAACTGATACAATATTGCTAATATATATCGAAAATGACCAATATTTGGAACCATGCTTCATTCTTTACTTCTTAGTTCTTACTTCTTAGTTGATATGCAATTTTCTTTCCCAATATGTCCACAAAATACGCTAAGTTGAATCTGCAGACCAATTTTTTAGATAGCATTACATCATGCTATTTTCTCCATTCTGAAGAGTGATCATGACACCTTTTGAAGAGTGATCACGACACCTTTTCCCCGATTGACATGCACTGAATATTGTTAACTGAATGATGATTTTATTGTGACTCATTCCAAATTGTCTAGAGATGATTTCTAGATTTTTAAGTTCATATACTTTGTTGGGTCTTCAATGTGAAAATCACCAAGGAGATATTTTAATATATGGCATGTTATAAACTTTTCTGCTTTACCTAAGGCCTAGTTTCCTACTTCTTTGGTGAATGAGATAACCAATATTTCACTAAAGAAGAAAATACGAAGAACAACTTCCTACCCGATTATGGTATATTCCTTGAGAAGCCAAGAGATGCCAGTGCAGAGTTCAAGATTAATAGATTGAGACTGTGAGGAGCATATTACAAAAGTTCACGGTCATTGCACCAAATGATTTGTCCAACTATTTCACAAATATTGTTTGAAAACCTTGCTTTTACAGTTTCAATTTTAACTCATAATGCCAAAATTGTTTTCCAGTAAAGGTGGAATTTGTTTAGTAAAACACATATTGAATGCAACTATTCACTTTTTCGTACTTTTCCACTTCTATCATAAATAAATAATTCTACTTATTATTTTTTAAGACGAATTTCTATTGAAGCAATTCTATCCAGGTGGGAATGTTGGAAGAAGAAGAAGACTACTGAAACTGCAGATTGAATTCCCTTTAAGAATTTATTTTTACCATCAAGTCTTATCTGAACAATTTATGCTTGGAAGTTCTCTTGAAAAAATCTCTTAGGAAGGAATCTTATTAAAAATTTCCAGATGATGCCATGCGATTTAAATGCAAACAAACTCTTGCAAGGTTGGACTGTGAGAACTTAACTTCATTTTATTTATGGAACTCTTGAAAGAATATATTAAGCTTAGGGCAATGGTAGGTTTTCCTAAGAGCCATTATGCATGAATTAAAACTGTTCCTAGACGGTTATCATTTCCTGGATGCAACATATGCAGAACTTGCTATCCTTTTCTCTTTCTTCCTCTCATTCGTCATCATTACAGGCTTATCTTCCACTATTCAAGCAACTTGGAATTCTGGCCTCTCTTCCTTTTCTCAAATGGAAAGCTTTCTTTCATTATGTCTCATGTCTTACCTTCCTTTACACAATCTATGCTTTTCAACAACAAAGAAGAGACAATTTTCTATCATCAGATAAGATGTGGAACGCTCAAGTTTCTCATTGAAAATATGATGCTCTTATTGCAAATACGACCAAGGGGATCCGACAAAGATTGGATGGAGGTGTCATAATCTAACAATACCACTTGGTAGATGAAAGAGGCTTGTGATGAATACAATGTTGCTTGATTTACTATCATCCCTTATCATATAGGCATCAATTCTTTCAGAAAAGTGTTAAGAAATCATACCTGAGTGCAACAAATTGTTTAATGTGGATTAGGGTATGAGACGAGTGAGGCACATGTGGGGCAAGGGGTACGAAAACCTATGGACAAATAAGGTTGTGATTAGGACCAAGTTGTATGCATTTGAATTGTACTTGGGGTATACTTTTATAATATGGGCCATGGTTTGAAATCTCAGTTTCTGTATTTGTATTTGTATCCGCCATAGGATTTTGGTATCAAAATTTGAAATATCGGCCATTTATCAACCGTTTTGTCTCAAAATATCGGTAATGTGGGGTATCATTTCGGCTGTATTGTGTATCAAGTCATAACTATCAGTATCAGGCCATATTTCAAACCTTGAATTGAGCTCTTATACACACATGCCGAGTGAATTGGAGTCAAAGAGCTATGAATGTTTTTATAGCTATTCATTTGCGTAAAAATGGTCTTCAAAGATAGCTATAATATTATAGTAGTATTTGAAGATGCATTGCAATTTAGACCAGTGGTACAAGCATATTATTCTCTATAGTAGGTGGCCTAAATAAGACTAAACTTCAATTCTTGTTTCCTGATTACTTTACTAGAACATGGATAGGAAATGGATTTCATAATGTAAATAAAGAATTTTTTTGTGATAAGCTACCAGATTTTCGATGATCGTCGGGACCCATCATAAAGTTTCATGTAAGTAATTTTCTCTCAGGTAGGGTAAGAGATTGTGTTGAACCCCTATGTCTTTGATTTACACTAGTGAGCACTAGGTCACATGCAAGATTTGGTATACTTTCTGTTATGAAGGAACAAGATAACAGATGATGCACATGTGACTTCATAAATGAAGGGTGTCCTATAAATGGATCATCATGTCAACTCATATAACAATGCTTAAAGGTTAATGGAGATTAGTGAGAGTAGAGCTACAGATTGAGTCGACGATGGATATAATGGACAATGATGATATCGCGAAATAATATTGACATGTCTCCTAAGATAAGCTTCAATGAAACTCTCTTTAGTTGATAGCCCTTTGCAAGCTAGAAGTCCATCATTGTCTATCGGCAAGGTGTTGTTATGGGTTGATTATGAACATCCCCTGTAGCCAATATGATTTATATTAAGGGGAAATTTGTATTTTTTTAAAATTGGGAATTACATGTTATGTATGTCCTGCACAACGCCATCCCCATTCCCCGTATCCCTCCTTACTCTCTTTTTATCTCCAATATTTTCTATATCTTGGTTTTTCTGACATTATCTGACTTTTTTAATATCTTATATTTCTTGATGATATTTGTTTTTAATATGTTCTTGATCTTTCATAATACGCTTTACATAAAAATAAGTCTTGTTAGACTAAAATTTTCAAACAGGGTAATGGAATGCTTTAAGTAATATTACATTTTATGGATTCCTATGAAAGAAGAGTATAATATGATCAAACTTATGGACGTTGATGATGTCACTGATGCATGGCCCTTCATTATGGTCCTTTTTGGTTAAGGACATTATCTTCTGAAAATTTTAACTCCCAACATAATTTTGCACTTTTTAATGTGATTAAGTTGTCATTGCATGTAGATTTGTTGCAAAAGAGTCCACTAACACATATGATTCATGATTTCAATATTCTAATAGATCATGATTTCAATGAACTTTGATGGATCAATAGTTACTCGGAAGAAAGACTTTTAATGTAATTTGTCATTATAACTATATTTATGAATCACATGACTATTTAACGGAATGACTGATGACTGAAATTCTTGATCAATAGTGTAAAACATTGTAGTCTGTTTTGTTAGATTCTAGGATCAATCTGACAACTAATCAATATCTCTGAAATATCACCGATCTAATTGGCCAGATCGGTTAGTATCAGGTGAGAGTTTTTTCGTTCAATAGAACGTTTCTTAATTAAAGAACCACCTTTCAATTACCTTCCTTGGTTAAACACCAATTAGACTGGTATAAGTCAGTCTCAATATACTGAATATCAGTATAACCCCTGTATAAAGAAAATTAATTCACTTATACAGTACTTGGAGTGAGGTACGCTTAAAGCGAATCTCCTTAAGACAATTACGTCTCCCGCACCGGTGCTAACGGGTTACTGGACGCTGGTCTCCCAAGATACAACACTCCTTCACGGTATTTGGATAGCACTACCAAATTACCGTACGGTCGAACCGTAATTAACCAGTACCTTCACAGGATTATTGAAGCAGCAGGACTAAGACAAATTTCGGGAGAATATTTGTCTTTACTTTGGAGGAGCACCCACTGTAGAGGAAGGAGGAAGGTAGAAGAATATTCTTCTTTAGAAGTCCCAGATTCAGACAACAATTCTACTAAAGAATCTGTTGAATTTTCTAAGTCCTCTTTCAGAACGAATTTTGCAGAATCTCTTGTAAGTCGCTTCGGAAACCGAGTTGCTAATTTCTCACTTTCCGTTGGAAGTTACTTCAAGACAGAGAGTGAGAGAGAGGATCTCACTTCAGAACGCAGAGAGAGTTGGTGTGTTTTGTTTGAGAGAAGCGGAGCATTATTTATAGCGCTCCAGGAGGGGTATTTTGGTCCGAACCCAACCGAACAGTTGCAACGGTTCGGTTTGAACCGTTGCAATGGTTCATTTCAACCGCAGCAACCGCCTAACTGTCCGTGGCGGTTGGCTGACAGCCGTTGCGCGGGGCGGTTCGGATCAGGATGGCAGAGCGGGTATGCTTCGCGTAACCCATAACCGTGAGACCTGGTTCAAAAAGAACCGGACCAGGTAGGGAACCCGAATCCAGACCCGGACCAGAGCTTGAGCCCGAACCTGGCCCGGCGCCGCTGCCGCCGCCGGCGCGGCGGCGCGGCGCGCGCGCGCGCATGTACAGGCATGGTTTCCTCCCAATCGTGCGGGAAAACTCCAAGTACCCAAAGGGCCCTTTGTTCCCATTTTTCTCTATTTTAAACACTTCAAACTTTCATCCCATGATCAATGTGGGACTAGATACTTTTAGCTACTTTTAGTCCCATTTTGGCTTTGAATTAGGCAAACTTTAGACTTGAATATCTCATTCATACGAAGTCAGAATTGAACATGTAAATATACCACGTTCATTCCCAATGGAAGGAGAACACACTCCAACCATCATCCAATTGATTCGATCAACGGATCTCGCCATAATTCAATTCAAAAATTCACATATATTCTTCATATTCCCAACAATCTCCCACAATGAATGGAGATTTAAGAAATTGACATACAAAGAAACTGACTCTATTGTGAAAGGTACTTTAGAAAAGAAACTGCATCAGGATAGGTGAACTAGGTCTTGAACCTTCCATAGCTAAAGTTTTATCGGACTTACTGGTTAATCAGTGAACTAGGTTTTGAACTGTTAGCCGTTAGTGTAAGCCAAGTCAACAAGCTTCACACAGTAACTTTTCAAATCAACTTTGGCTCTCGGTTGTGTCCATTTTGGCCCTGAACATTCTTAGCTTCAGAGAGTATTTTTAGGGAATAACAACCTCCATAGAAATTCTCAAAGAGCCGACCCAACTCTATACTCACATAGGTGATCGTCCTATTAAGAGTAGTCTACTCTACTCCACTTGTTTAGTAACAAGATATAGGCATCATTAAAAGCGTTAAGCTTATCCTTAATCTACTTGTAGAAAGTACTTATGTGCACCTTAGAAATAGATTGGAGTCAAGCTCCGAAGTGCTTACTTGCTGAGTCAATCATAACTAATTTTTCCTCTTGAACTTAGTCTGTGGGATCTCCAGTCGCTAAGTGAGCTTTCCATTAAACTGACTCGGTAAGGTTAGGCTTTTAAACCATTCCCCTCGATGCGCAGGTTATACGCTTTTCACTTAAACCTTTAGTAAGCGGATCCACTAAATTATCTTTTGACGAGACAAAGTCAATAGAGATCATTTCATTTGAGAGCAACTGCTTAACAGTATTATGTCTACGACGAATATGTCTAGACTTACCGTTGTATATAACATTTTGTGCCCTAAAATAGCTGCTTGATTATCGCAGTGTATGCATATAGCGGGCACTAGCTTTTGCCATAATGGTATATCTTCCAAAAATTATTGAAACCATTCTGTTTCTTCTCCGGCCTTATCTAAGGCTATGAATTCTGATTCCATAGTGGAACGGATAATACATATTTGTTTGAAAGATTTTCAGGATACCGCTGCTCCTTGTAGAGTAAATACGTATCCGCTAGTTGATTTTGATTCCTCAGAATTTGCAATCCAATTAGCATCACTATATCCTTCAAGTACAGGTGGATACTGTTCATATCTCAAGGCATATTTCTTGGTATGTGATACGTAACCCAATACTCTAGCAGAGCAGTCCAATGTGCATCACTAGGGTTACTAGTGTATCTGCTTAACTTGCTTACAGCATAAGCAATATCGGGTCTAGTGCAATTCATCAAATATATTAGACTTCTGATAATCTGAGAATACTCTAACTGGCATATTTCAGTTCCTGTATTCTTATGAAGGTGGATGTGTGGGAGAAAAGGATTAGTATTCTCTTTTATCCCATGATTCTTGAATCTTTCTATCATCTTCTCCACGTAGTGAGATTGAGATAGACTGATTTCATCTGGTATTCTGGTGATTTTAATTCCTAAAATTACATCAGCAATCTCCAGATCCTTCATGTCAAAACTGTTGGATAACATTCTTTTAGTAGACTTAATAATTTTAATATTAGTCCCAAGTATCAACATGTCGTCTACATAAAGACAATCAATGATACATGCATTTTCAACTGTTTGTGTAAACACACTTATTGCATTCATTGATAGTGAATCCATCTTTTGATCATTACACTATCAAATTTCTTATGTCATTATTTTGGAGCCTGCTTTAGACCGTATAAGGATTTTACCAATTTACACACTTTGTGTTCTTGGCCCTTGACTATAAATCCTTTAGGTTGCTTCATATATATTTCTTCATTTAATTCACCATTTAAGAATGCAGCCTTGATATTCATTTGATGGATATCTAAGTTATGCAATACTGCAATTGCAATCAACATCCGAATGGAGGTTATTCTTGTTACTGGTGAATAAGATCGAAGTAGTCAAGTCCTTCCTTTTATCGATAACCCTTGGCTACTAATCTAACCTTGTACTTATCGATAGATCTATCGGGTTTTAATTTTCTTTTAAAAATTCACTTGCACCCAATTAGTTTATTGTCACGAGGCAAGTTTGTCAATTCTCAAGTATGATTACTTAGTATAGATTCTATTTTGCTATTTATATCTTCTTTTCATATTTGTGCTTCTGGGGTTGACATAACCTCTTTAAATGTTTGAGGCTCGCTTTCAATAGCGTATGCTATGAAATCTATACCAAAAGATTTTAACATTCTAGATCTCTAACTTCTTCTTGGTTCAATTTCCGCATTCACAATCGGTTCCTCGGGATTTTCGTCCCTGAATGTCATCTCATGTGTTCTTTTCCCAGAAGTCTTATCTGTTTCATGTTTATATAGAAAGATGTCTTTAAAGAACACAGCATCTCTAGATTCGATAATTATGTTTACATGAATATCTGGTATTTCTGATTTATGAACCAGAAATCTGTAGAAACTTGGTCTTATACCATTTGAGTTATGGTATGGAAGGACGCCTTCCTACACCTATGAATATGCAGTTCATAGTTTTGCTCCAAACTTAGTCTTTTTAGGTAATGGTGCTAGCACCATTGCTAGGCACCCCCACATTTTGAGGTAATGGTAGGAAGGTGTCCTTTCATACCATAACTCAAATGGTATAAGATCAAGTTTCTTGTGGGGTATTCTGTTTAGAATATAATTTGCAGTTAACAGAGCTTTCCCTCACAAGTTCTGCGGAGCTTCAGAACTTACGAGCATGGAATTGACCATTTCCTTCAAAGTTCTGTTCTTCCGTTCAGCAATTTCATTTTGCTGAGGAGTATATGGTGATGTTGTTTGATGGATTATACCAAATTTAGCACATAACTCACTAAAATCATTTGATTCATATTCTCCGCCTCTATCGGATTTTAGAATCTTGATATTCTTATTGAGTTGATTCTCAACTTCGGGTTTATATGTTATAAACATATTCATTGTCTCATCCTTACTATTTAAAAGATACACATAACAGTATCTTGTACAACCATCAATAAAAGTAATAAAATACTTTTTCTCGCCTCTAGTTGGCATAAACTTCAAGTCACACAGATCACTATGAATTAACCCTAAAGGTTCTGTATTTCGATCAATTGAGTGAAATGAATTTTTTGCTAACTTGGCCTCAACACAAATCTCACACTTGCGAATTTCTTTCAAGTTGAGTTTAGGAATATATCTTAGATTAGACAAGTTTTTTAATGACTTATAATTTACATGTCTTAATCTAACATGCCATAAAGTAGGAGACTCAAGCAAAAAATAGAAGATTTTTTTATTTATAAGCTTCGGGTACAAATATATAGACTTTTTATCCACCACTGCGACATTAGTTTTAAAAAGTCCATCAACAAGATAACCCTTTCCCACATACATCCCACCCTTAGTAAGTACAAATTTATCTAATTTAAAAACCATTCTAAATCCTTTCTTACTAAGTATTGATCCAGAGATCAGATTCTTGCGGATATCTAGAACATGTAGCACATCGTTCAGAGTAAGCTCTTTCCCAGATGTCCACTTCAGGATGACCTTCGCTTTTCCTTCAACCTTGGAGACGGCTGAGTTTCCCATGAATAGTTGCTCATCTTGCTCTAGTTTTTGATATTCAGAGAATAATAATTTCTCGGAGAAGATGTGCCGAGTAGCCCCAGTATCTACCCACCAATCCTTATTGTTGGTTGTCACTTGTCAGATTCACTTCTGACACCACAGCTGAAAGGCTTGGCGACGCATGGTCGATCAAGATTGCCTATGGATGGTTCTTCTTATTCTTTTTGAGACGGCTGTGATATTCATTCGCCTTGTGCCCTTGAAGTGCATGTTCTTACCTTTTTGGACCTTGCTTTTGTACCTTTGGGCAGTCTTCTTTCGCTTTAAGCCTTTAGAAGTAAACGATTTCCCCTTTGAGTCTTCGATCACATCAGCCTTTACTTCATAGGAGTTCTTACTGTTCCTTTTCTCGGACTTTCGGTTGTCCTCCTTAATTCGAAGCCTCACAATGAGATCTTCCAACTTCAGCTCCTTTCGCTTGTGCTTCAGGTAGTTCTTCAAATCTCTCCACGCAGATGGGAGTTTCTCCATGATAGTAGCAACCTGAAAGGTTTCAGGTAGAATCATACCTTCGGCTTCTATCTCGTGCAAGATAGTTGGAACTCTTGCACCTGACTGATCACAGTTTTGTTGTTCACCATCTTGTACTCCAGAAATCGTCCTACGATGAACTTCTTGGTACCAGCTCCTCAGTCTTATACTTCTTATCAAGACTGGCTCATAACTTCTTTGCCGTTGTCATAGGACTGTAGACATTGTAAAGAGTTATCCAGTCCATTCAAAATATAGTTTCGGCAAAGGAAGTCACCTTGAGTCCATGCATCGACTGTAAGGACTGAGTCCCGATCAGTTCTGGGTTCTGGTGGATCTTCTTACAAGAATTTGGCCAGATGCAGAGTGGTCAAGTAGAAGAGCATCTTCTGTTGCCACCTCTTGAATTCTGTGCTATCAAATTTTTCTGACTTCTCCGGCTTCGGGTTAAGAAGTAGAGTAGGCATCAAAGCTTGTATTCGCATGTTTGGTGCCTTACTTGAGCTATCTTGATTAGTCTCAGACATTTTCTGCAAGTTCAAGCAGAACAGAAGTAAGAAACTTCAATATGTGTAATTGTCTTAAGAATGTTAGATTCTAGGATCAATCTGACAACTAATCAATATCACTGAAATATCACCGATCTAATTGGCCAGGTCGGTTAATATCAGGTGGGAGGTTTTTCGTTCAATAAAACGTTCCTTAATTAAAGAACCACTTTGCAATTACCTTCCTTGGTTAAACACCAATTAGACTGGTATAAGTCAGTCTCAATATACTGAATATCAGTATAACCCCTGTATAAAGAAAATTAATTCACTTATACAGTACTTGGAGTGAGGTACGCTTAAAGCGAATCTCCTTAAGACAATTACGTCCCCCGCATCGGTGCTAACGGGTTACTGGACGCTGGTCTTCTATAATACAACACTCCTTCACAGTATTTGGATAGTACTACCAAATCACCGTACTCGAACCGTAGTTAACCAGTACCTTCACAGGATTATTGAAGTAGCGGGACTAAGACAAATTTTGAGAGAATATTTGTCTTTACTTTGGAGGAGCACCCAGTGTAGAGGAAGGAGGAAGGTAGAAGAATATTCTTCTTTGAAAGTCTCAGATTCAGACAACAATTCTACTAAAAAATCTGTTGAATTTTCTGAGCCCTCTTTCAGAACAAATTTTGCAGAAGCTCTTGGAAGTCGTTTCGAAAATCGAGTTGCTAATTTCCCACTTCCCGTTGGAAGTTACTTCAAGACATAGAGTGAGAGAGAGAGGATCTCACTTCAGAACGCAGAGAGAGTTAGTGTGTTTTATTTGAGAGAAGCGGAGCGCTATTTATTTATAGCGCTCCGGGAGGGGTATTTTGGTCCGAACCCAACCGAACAGTTGCAATGGTTCGGTCTGAACCATTGCAACGGTTCGTTTCAACCGCAGCAACCGCCCAACTGTCTGCGGCGGTTGGCTGACAGCCGTTGCGTGGGGCGGTTCGGATCCGGATGGCGGAGCGGGTATGCTCCGCGTAACCCATACCCGTGAGACCCGGTTCAAAAAGAACCAGACCGGGTAGGGAACCCGAGCCCGACCCGGCGCCGGCCGCCGCTGCCGGTGGCGGCGCGCGCGCATGTGCGGGCATGGTTTCCTCCCAATCGCGCGCGAAAACTCCAAATACCCAAAGGGCACACCCTTTGTTCCCATTTTTCTCTATTTAAATACTTCAAACTTCCATCCCATAGTCAATATGGGACTAAATGATTTTAGCTACCTTTAGTCCCATTTTGGCTTTGAATTAGGCAAACTTTAAACTTGAATATCTCATTCATTCGAAGTCGGAATTGAACATGTGAATATACCACGTTCATCCCCAATGGAAGGAGAACACAATCCAACCATCATCCAATTGATTCGATTAAGGATCTCGCCGTAATTTAATTCAAGGATTCACATATATTCTTCATATTCCCAACATGTTTAGCTGAACTGTTCAGTGCGTCAAGCCTTGTACAGAATTTCGTTCACCCCTTTCCTCTGACATCTTTACATGATGAGGCAAATCCATCACTAGTTGCATCATATTATCTTATTTATTTTTTCCAGAGTTCTTGATCTTCGTTCCTTACTGCTAATGTTATTTCATAAATATTAGTTTTTTCCCTTCTTTTTAAGAGAGTTAAGTTGGCATTATAGTCATGCTGCTGCTGATCTTACAGAATGTTTTCCAACTGCAAAATCTAAAAGCTGTAGTTTTTATGTTTTATTAACATGCGATGATTATAATACACATTTATGTTTATTGATTGTTCTTCTATTTTTTTTAGCTCCGCTGACATATGGAGTGTTGGTTGTACTGTTATTGAGATGGCAACTGGAAACCCCCTTGGAGCCAGCAGTACCAGGAGGTTAATTGTTTTATTTCCTTTCTCATTCTTTTTGCAATTTATTTATACATAGCTTTCTATTGTTGACTTCTGTTCCAAATTATTCAGGTTGCAGCCTTGTTCCATGTCGGGACAACAAAATCACATCCACCCATCCCAGAGCATCTTTCGTCAGAAGCGAAGGATTTTCTTTTAAAATGCTTGCAGGAGTATGTATATCTTTCTGGATCCTTTTTTCTTTGTTGGCTTATTGCAGACAATTTTTTACTTTGATCATCACAACAAGTTAAGGTGAGTTATCTAAAAAACAATATATACTGTTTACTTGTCTTCTGAAAGAGAGCACTCATGTTTGATTAATAGTTTCGTATTGGACAATTAATACTTCATTCTCTCTCTCTCTCAAAGATGTTTTTTCTTTAACAAATGATTGAGTACTTCCTCAAGAAATATGTATTAATAACTGGGTGCCTTTCTACGTTTTAACTTTTAAGATAAATTTCTCCAGCAACCATAGTCCAATATGTTCTTCTATTCTCCTATTTCTTCTTATATTCTTGTATTACCATATCTGATATAACCATTTGTTCTCATTCTCCATTGCTAGAAGTTCTTAATTATAGGCTTTTCTACTTGTGCAATCTCACATCGAGGTTTCTCCATAGTTGTCTCCTTGATGAGAATGTTTTTGTTTATTCCCTTAACCAGTTATTATTATTAAGCCCACTCTTAATGCAAATTCTGTTAGTTCTACATAGCAAAAATGTCCACTATTCAAATCTTTAACTTTTCTTAGTCCGCTACCGATTTTGGTGGTGAAAAGCTTTTCATGTGCAACTTAGTGAAGTAGGTTACTAAGTTGGATAGTTTGCAGGGAACCAAATTTGAGGCCTACTGCATCTGAATTGTTGCAGGTATTATTAACTTTGAAATGTTTTCCTTTGTCAAGTTTAACAGACATAGAAATACTTCCACCTGATTTCTCCTCAATCAAAATACAAACACAATGAAGAATGTATTATAACTAATTTTATTCCTTCAATATTGCCATGCAGCATCCCTTTGTTGTAGGAGAATATCAAGATTCACATCCATTACGTCGATCTTCTTCAAATGTGGTTTGTTGACTGATTTTCACGTTTTACACCCCCCCCCCCCCCCCCCCCCCCACAACACACACACACACAAAGATTATTAGGTAATATTTCCATTTTCATTTCTTTGATAATAACTCTGCAAACAGGAACCATCTACATGCATGCTTCAAACTCCTAAAAATCAAATGAGGAACAAGTAAGAAACGTTTCCTGCTTATGGTATTTCTTAAAACCATTTTTGGCTGGCAATGATCTTAAAAGAAAGATCTACTCATACTACAGCCTCAGTCCAATGAATAGGACTTCAACTACCAGTGGAAGCTCCAAACATATTGATTATGGTAGTGGGACTTGCTCAGCTATGTTCCCAGAGAAGCTTGTAAGAAGTAGATCAATAGGGAAGTCTAGCACCAGCGATGACATGTGTCGATTTGATGATGATAAAGATGATTTTCCAGTGGTTGGATCTGTAAGGATCTTCCTCCATTCTACTTTAAGAACATGCCATTGATTATACCTATTAGCTATAAGATTTATATGGTATTCCTTGATGTCTAAACCTTTTGTCTGATTTCAGAGCTTTAATCCAATGTCTGAACCCTTTGATGACTGGCCATGCAAGTTTGACATGAGTCCAGAACAGAGAATGGACCTAGATGACCTGGGTGAATCAACTATTGATGCTGCAGACAGTGCCGGAAAAGAAAATGACTTCACATTCCCTTGTGATGCAGTTTGTGAGCATGATGAAGAAGTTACCGAGACCAAAATTAGAGCTTTTCTTGATGAAAAGGTCAGTGGATGCTAATGGCTAATTGATTTGACCGGTTACTCGTAGATCTTTTAGACTTTTTCTTTAAATATCAAAATTTTAGTGGATGCTAATGACTATCCCTTGTACTCATAAATCTCTTAGACTCTTTCTTTAAATATCAAACATACAGTAGATGACTATCCTTGTGCACATATCAGGCCCTTGATCTAAAGAAGCTTCAGACACCACTATATGAGGAGTTTTTCAACGCTTCGAATGCCTCTGCTAATTCCGCTGTTCTCAGAAATACATGCAAGGAAAATGTTGAGAATACTGTAAAATTGCCACCCAAAAGCAAGCCATCTCCCAGTAAGGTGGCGAGTGGCATGCCTGCTGTTTCACATTTTGATACTGTGAATAGTAGCATGAGCCCTGCACGGTCCAGCAGGCGATTCTCATGTGCTGAAGTGGACAACAGTCTAGTTCTGAAGGAAATACAGTCTCCATGGCACAATGAATGGGGAGAACTTCTCCAAGACACTAAACAAGAACCATACAACAGCCCAAGGTTTGTTGAGCAATACTTTCTGTTGAGTGAGCTTCAAAACTGAAAGTGAGCACATGGATCCATAGGTTCATCTTCGTTACAATTTATTTACTGAGAAACAAATTCTTCAGCTTTTTCGCCACTTAAAGTTCAATTAATTTTATCTTTTTCGTTACTGTTGTGTGCATAACTACACATGGTTGGAACAGGGCAACTTTTTCTGAGAGGCATAGGAAGTGGAAAGAAGAGCTGGATCAGGAGCTTGGTATCAATCTTTACTTGAACACACTCCTTCTGGTTAATTGAATATGGCAGGGTTTAACAATTCAGGTTGCTGCTTGATTGCAGAGATGATGAGGCAGGCAGGTGTGGTTGGGAAAGCTTCATCATCTCCAAAGGACGGTAGAGGCCTGAGTCGAAAAAGAGACAGCTGGAGGTTCATATCACCAGGCAAATGACTGCACTAGTGGTTCATCAAATAACTGTCAATCCCTTGACAACACTGATCAAGGTGATTCCCAACATATAGTAAGTAAATGCACGATCTATTGGCTCCCTCCGGTTCCATCCTTATTCCTGGGAGTTTGTGTTCCTGTAAATTACAGGAAAGCTGCACCTCGTGCTGCGTGGCATTGATTTGAGGTTCAGCGGACGCATTACGGCCTCTGGTTTGCGGCCGAGAGTCATCTTCTTTGATCTCTGCTGCTGTGCAGAAGCTGGCTGGTTATTGTCGCATAACGATGGATGGGGGAGGATTTTGTATGGCTTGTTAGGGGGTTTTGTTGGTGCAACAAAGCTTGCTGATGCTTATATTATTGCAGTGATCTTCTTCAACTAGTGTTGTAATCATGTTGGGTTTTTAAAATATAGCCCATTCACATATTTGTTCTTTTTTCCTTTTTTGTCTCTTTTTCTGTTCAGCATTAATTTTGAAATCATAAAATAAAATTTAGAATTTCTACTCTGTAATTTGTCTACTTTCCTCTCACAATTTATACAGAAGATTGAAATATTTCGCAAGCATCTCTCTATTGCAGTGGTTGTGGGTGGTGCATGCTAGCAGTATGTATGTAAGTAAGAAGTCTTTAGCAACATTCCTCGGATTTGAGTCAAGTCGGACCTTCGCAATCTATGTTGTTATGTTAAAGCTAAACTGAGGGAGGCTGTGTGTCTTCAACATCTTCACACACCAGCCAGCCGACTTCATCGTCGCTGGGTTTGGGTTATATATCTGATGACTCATCCACAATCGTATGGAACCTCATCCTGTTGACCCGGCAAGGCCGCTCTTTCTGCTGTTGTTCAATTTCTTCCTTGATATTGATTATATATCCTCATAGGACCTCAGCTTCATCAATTTGACAAGGTTGGAGGTTTGATCAGTTTCCATATCCTGTCGGAGATCTCAGTCAGTGGACGGTTGTGCTGTTGTTATATCCTGAGAAAGAGCCCTCCAAAGCTTCGGGAGTAAAACATCATCAGGAGGTATCAGTAGTAGCCTCTTGACCAACAGCTTCTTCTCTTATCACTTCTGACAGGTTGATGTTGCATGTGGCAAGTTGTCAGCAGAAGGTTCCAATTCCAGGAATCAGAGTGTGTGCTGAGGTCTTGTCATATAACAAATAATGTAGGACGTCAAAGACTATTATGTACATCACATGTGGAAGTATTTTTGATATCAAACATAATAGTAATAGTCATAAGGTGATGCAGATTTCCTATCTGGTCTTAAAAAGATTAAGATTTCCAGTATAAAGAGAACATCCAAAAACCATCTGCAGATCATGCGCGCAGACGAGAAAAAGAATAGTGATCTGCTGAATTTTCTCTTTTAACTTTCTGGAGAAGCTAGGTCCATCTCGGTGCTCCGCTTCAACTTGTTATCATCCCTCTCTTTCTCCAAATCTTCCTTTTGCCTTTCTTCCTACACTCTTCTCTAAAATCTGATTTCATGTTTTTTAATCAATTCAGCTAAAACCAAACTTCATTAAAATTTTCAGCTATTATTATGCCATCAGTAATACAAGCAAGCCTGAATTCTAGTTCACTTGAACTCTCGCCAATGGATTTCCTACCTGACTATTTGTGAGCAGGTTTTAGCAAAGTAATATGCTATTCATGCACAATGGTAAGGCGTACTTGATTTAGACTCTTGTATTTTGTTTCAGAAGGGCTTGATTTTTATAGTGGAATTCGTCCTTCTCCTTGGTTACAAGTTCATTTTTCTTCTGCAATTAGGAAATAACAAATACAATTAAAAGTAGTTTTACTACAAGACTCTTCCAAAAGTATACAGCACTTTTTCAGTAAATAGTAACACCAAAAAATTTCATGAGAGAGACAACCTCTGTAAGTCCTCACTATCCGCTTTAGCATTTGCCTGCATTAAATTGTAAGTTTAATGGTCAGATACAGAGTGTAATAACTAAAATCAAAGTCGTACAATCCAAGAACATCAAAACCTCAGCTTGAAGAGCATCATTTTGCTTTTTCTCTTGTTCGGCCAAATCTGACTCACATTGGCAGGAGCTTGCTCCAAGCTTAATATAGAGCCGGTTTGTTTCGCCGCAAAACATCGTAAGTCATAAAATGAAAATGGGAAAAATGAATTGTAACAGGAAAAATATATTGTGCTTTGCGGTGTTTGGTCGATAAAGTGAAAGTGTAAGTGGGAAAGTATATTGTGTTTTACGGTATTTGATTGGTAAAGTGAAAGTGTAAATGAGAAAATTGACTACAAAATTAACTGTAACAGTGATTTAAATATTATAAATACTATTAAATTAAATTTACTATTGTAAATTAAATTGTATTAATAAATTTGAGATAAAATATTAATAAATTTAATATTTTATTTATAACAATAATATTAATAAAAATATTATTTTAAATAATAAAATATTACTAAAATATTAACTAAATAAATAATATAAAATTTTAAAAAAATCTAAAGAACATTAATAAAATTTTAAGAATACTAATAAAACATAAATATTAAAAAATCCTAAGAGAAATAATAAAATATAGTTATAATATTATAAAATTCTAAAATACATATAAATTATTATAATATTAAATTTTATTGTAACATTATTGTAATATTATAAAAATATAAAATTAGCAAAGTAAAATATAATTATAATTTTAATAATAAATTATTATTATTACAATATTATTATAATGAATTATTATTACAATATTAATATAATAAAATATTAATATAATAATAACTTGTTTTATAATATTAATAAAGTAATTATTTATATAAAAAAATAAATAACTAAATATATAGTAATTTTATATTAAAGTATAAATTTTTATATTAATAAAATATTAACTCTAAATAAAATGTTAAAAAATGGTATAAATATTAAAAAAATAATAAATTATTAAATTAAAACAGTAAATTAAAGTAATAAAATATTAAATATTAAACAATATTAAATAATAAAAAACTAAAGATTAAAAATATAAAATCATTAAATAATTAAATAAGAAATTGAACACTATTAAAAATATTAAAAAATATTAAATATTAATAACATTAAATTGTATATTGATTATCAAGTAATTGCTTTGAAACTGCAAGTGTACTAAAAGTAAGGTTTATATGACTACAAAAATTAACTGTAGAAATTGCAAGTGAAAAATGTGGGTGTAAAGATTTACATGACCACAAAATTAACTGTAGCAATACAAGTGGAAAAATGAGAGTTACATTTTGCAAGTTGTTTTTCAGCGAAACAAACAGCGAAAAATGAAAAAGAAGTTTTACGACTTACGACTTGCAGCGTTTTGCGGCGAAATAAACAGGCCTGTAGTTTGCTTCTCAGGAAAAAGAATTCTTGTTAGCTCAACAACCGATTCACTCTCTCGCAGACGTACGTACATGCCCCACGACATGTGCGACTAATCATTGATTTTTATTTGACACAAAGGTAACATGTAATGAAATGAAATAAATTAGTAACCATATAAATGATTTTAAAATAGTTTTTCATTGTTGGTTATAACTACCTTCATAGGGGTTATAAATGTTGGGAAACTTGAAATTGTCCAAGTGAGTTTGAGATAACTTAAGCTGAAATTTTAAACGAGTCCCGCTACTCAAAACGCACGAAAAATATTTAGAATCTATTATCCTTCCATTGATGATGAACATGATATATTCACATGTTCGATTCTGTTTTCAAATAAATGAGATATTCAAGTCGGAAGTTGACCTAAAATAAGAACTAAATGAGATCAAAAAGAGTGAAAACTATTTAATTCAATATTGAAAGTGGCAAAGAAACTTGAGTAATTTAAATATGAAAAGTTGAGAGTTAAAGGGTGTGCCCTTAGGGTACTTAGAGTTTTTGTGCGCGTTTGCGGGAAGCCATGCCCACACGCGCGTGTCGCCGCGGCCCATCACGGTGCTGGTACCGGGGCGCGCGCGGGCCGCTTGCACCCGGTCTAGTCCTTTTCGGACTGGGCGAGGTTGCAACTCACCCGTTTCATGCAGGTGTAGGCCTGGGCCGCCGCTTCAATTATGAAGCGGGTGCGGGAGCGAGCACTACATATCCGCTCCGAAGCGTATGTTCAACAGTTTTCCAAACGGTTGTGACGGTTTTGTTTGAACCGTTACAATGGTTCAAACAACGGTTCAAACAGAACTATTGTAACCACTCGTTTTTACCCCTATAAATAGCGGGTTTTTTTTCTCATTTCAACACACTGAAATAAAGAACAACTCTTCTCTTTCCACGTTTCTCCTCTGAATAATTTCCACTAAATTTTAAGCCAAAAATTCTCTGTCTGAATTCTGTCTTGGTCCGAAGTTTTTCATCTTCCAATTAGTAAAAGGTATGGGTCGATTTTTTGTTCGACTGTATGGTGCTTTGCAAATATTGTAAATGAGTGTTAATCTTAGGAGACCAGCATTCATTATTCCATAGGCATAGTAACAGAAGATGTAATTGTCCTTATGTGATTCGCTTTATGTGTACCTCACTTCATATTCTGTGTATTTAAACTAACATAGCTGAAATTATTGTTAAATTATTTATCTTGAATAAATAATTAGTATATTATTATTAATGTGAGACTGACTAAATATCAATCTGATTGGTGTTTAAGGAAGGGATTTAAAAAGTGTTGCTTAAATTAAGGAACGTTCTATCGAACAAAAATCTCCCTCTTGATTATCAACGACTTGATCAATTAGATTGGTTGCTTTTGATTGGTTATTAGTACTAACAGTCTTAAGACAACTATAGTGTATTGAAGTTGCTAACTTCTACTCTTCTTGAATTACAGAAAATGTTTGACATTAATCAAGAGGATAGAATCAGTAGGGTATTGAATGTGCCAATCCAGACTATGGTGTCTGCTCTTCCTCCCAATCCGAAATCAGAGAATCCAGAAAAATTTGATGACACGGAGTTCAATAGGTGACAACAAAAGATGCTATTCTATTTGACCACGCTGCATCTAGACAAGTTCCTGCAAGAAAATCCATCAGAACTCAGCACTGATCAGAACTCTGTCCTTACAGTCGATGCATAGATCACACAAGGTGACTTCCTTTGTCGAAATTATATTCTTAATGAACTGGATACTTTCTCTACAATGTCTACAGTCGCATCCCAATGACAAAGAAATTATGGGCAAGCCTAAACAAGAAGTACAATACTGAGGATGTCGGTGCTAAAAAATTCGTCGTAGGACGATTTCTTGAGTACAAAATTGTGGATAGAAAGACTGTAATCAGTTAAGTGCAAGATTCCAACTTATCCTGCATGAGACTGAGGTTGAAGGTATATATGATTCTGAAAAACACCTAGAGGGGGGGTGAATAGGTATAAGTGCTAATCTAGTGAACTAAATGCGCTAAATGCGGAAGCTAATGCAAATTATGCAATCACACTTAATACAACCAACAAGTGTAGCCGAATTCCCCGTGAAGGGCTCTGGACTAACTCCTCTTGTTTTTTCTTGAATGGGTTGAGGTGCTATGTGAAGCTCTTGTGGTTAAGTATAAGTGAGGCACACACAAACAACAAAGCATATACAAGATATAGCAATATGAAATATGCAAGGCATAATGCAAGCAATGTATGATATGAATAAAGAATGATGCTTTGCACAAATAAAAGAGAGAGAGAGTTGAGAGACAATGGATCAAACGCAAAGGCCAAGATATGTTTCGAGGTTCGAGCTCCTAGCTCTACATCCCCGCCTACACCACCGTGTAGGATTTCCAATCCACTATAGGAGTACCGAACTCCTCTCTTAATCCACCGAGGCAATACAACCACAATCCACCTCTACCGAAGAGGGATAAGGCCCGTAGCCAATACAACCAACACAATCACCTCTACCGAAGAGGGATCCAAACCAATACCACTCCGATCAACCTCTACCAAAGAGGGATACACAAAAATAAGGAGGGTTTACAATCTTGGAGGCTTAACCTCAAACAATCTCTCTTTTTCCACAAAAACAAGATCCTAATAGAATAGGATAGGTGATAGCTCAAGTGTGGAAACAAGGTGTTTTTGGAAACAAGCAACAAAGAAAAACTACTTGGGAAATCTCTTGTAGATGATAGAAAAATGAAAACCAATACAATATCCCAAAAACCTAGTTTTCTTTGATTTTCTAAAAACCCAAAACAACACAAAGATAAATCTCTTTGGCACAAAACTCTTTTTAAAACTCTTTTAAAACAGTAGAGAAGTCTAAAATTTTGGCTCTTAAAATCTTACTTAAAAACATGAAGAGATGGGGTATTTATAGCCCCATCAGAAAACTAGCCGTTAGGCTGATCTGGCAGCCTGACAGGCTGCCGGTCGACCTGCCCGGTCGATCGCCAACGGTCAGAAATGTGACCGTTGGGCAAACACGGTCGACCGGCACGGTCGACCCAAACAAACAGAGAGCACTGCTCTCAGACCCGGTCGACCCTGGCGGTCGACCGTCCCAGTGTCTGCCAAACGTGCACAATCTGTGCACGTCGGTCGACCGGCCCGGTCGACCGACTTCATCCCAAGTCGATTAGGTCAGTTGACTAGTCGACTGGTTGAAGCCTGGAACAGAAATCTGGGTCAGAAAAACAGTTTAAAAATATTTTGAAAAATCTTTTAAGTCTTCTAAAAATCCACAAGACTTGTTTTAACATTTTATATTGAAACACAAACAAGTGATAAAAATTTCAAGACATATATCAATCATATCAATTCATTTTTGAGTCTTGCAAATTTTATCAAAACCAACACTTGTATTTTTATCAAACTTGATTTTTCCAAAGCATGAATAGGATAGTCAAAATAAGTTTGTCTAGCAAGTTTAAAGCATGTATGTATATGTAGAACATATCTAATATATATAAAAATAAAGTAAACTTGTTTTGATCTACTATTCATGAAAACCAAATCCAAAACATAAATCTTGTGTGTGTTGTGCACTTGAGCATATCAACTATACTAAGCTTTACAAATGGATCTAAAACACACTATCTAAACTATGGATACCTAAGTCTTCTTGATGATCTTCATCTTCAAGTTGACTTGGTCCAAACTCCGTGATCCATGAGCTAGGCAAGGTATGATCTTGATGCTTGAGCCCTGGATTCACCATGAAAAGCTTCTAAACTCCTTGTTGAAGCTAATCACCAACTAATATCTTGATCAATGATCTGTAACTAAAATCACAAGATAATTAGTAAACATAACTACATGAGTTAATCATCATCAAAACTAGGGTGGAAGGCCTTTGGGCCAACAATCTCCCCCTTTTTGATGATGACAAAACTCATGGAGTTATATATGCATGGATTAAAGTTAAGCTTCAAAGAAGCTCCCCCTTAACTTATGCATAAAACAAATAAACATAAATATGCATGAATATACATAAACATGTATGCATCAACATGCATAAAATACATAAACATGTTCTAGAAGCTCTAGATACCAATTAAATTAATAAAACATTAACAAAAACACTAGATGCTCTAGATACCAATTAAACTTAATATATGCAAAAACATAAGTATGCATATAAAACACAAATTATTCTCCCCCTTTTTGTCAATCATCAACAAAGGGGTAAACAATCAAAACAATAAATAAAATGAGGGGTAAAAATCTTTCTCCCCCTTTTTGTCAATCAAAACAATAAAACAATGTTCTCCCTCTTTTTGTCTAAAAACAAAAACAAGGTCAATAAGGGATGACTATCAATTAGGATATCAATTGAAAATATGTCAATGAAGCATCTTGATACCAATTGAAAATAAACAAAGATCAATAAATGTTATATGCTATATACATTCATGAAGAGGAAGACGCTAAGTTAGCTTCCCTACACATATGCATTACATGAAAGAGGGATGTTAAGCCCTAATTCACATAACACACATTATGTAATGCATAAGAGGAGATGTGAAGCTCCCCCTACACACGTGTACCACATAAAGAAGAGATGTTAAGCTCTTCAATACAAAATACACTCATCATGAATCTATATGTAGAAGAGATGTTAAGCTCTCCTTGCATATAAATCAAAACTTTTGTATTTTACTTTAAACAAAAATTTTTAGATACCAATTTAAAACACAAGACATCTTGATATCAAAAGAAGGTATTTTTCTTTTAAGAATATGATATCAATTTAAACTTTTTATTTTCTATCATAAAGTACGGGAGTGGAAATACAAATACCAATTGAAATATGAAAATTAAATTTTCTCCCCCTTTATGAAATACCAACAAAAACTATGCGTAGGCTTGTAATAAGATACCAATTGAAAACTAAATCAATTGAAATAAAGTGAAGCTCAAGCTCTAGCATAAACAAGATTTGTGCTCAAGATATAGAAATATAATAGCACAAATAAAACAAGTATATGTGTATAAAATAGAATGAGTACCAATCACTAATAGATGATACCAATTGAAAATATACATACACAATAAACATATGAGTATACAAAAAGATCAAAATGATACCAATTGAATGAGTTCAATGATACCAATTGACATAACAACAATAGCATGTGTATACATCATATTACTATAACCCCAATCATGGTTCAAGTTTTAAATGATTTTCATTTTAAAGCATACATGAACATGATCTCCCATCCATCCTCCCATAAAGGGTAGGGGTTTTCAAAAATAGATTTGAAAATAAGTTTTGTTTGAAAAACTCTACCAAAAGAAGAATACGAACTAGTTAAATGGGAAATCTTGTTAACTAGTACGAAATCCTTCAAGTAAGGAATAACACAAAATAGTTTTTCATAAAACATGAAATCCACAAGATAATCAACACTCTAATTCAATTAGGCATAAATATGACTCATGAAAACAAAACATGAGCAAGCAATAAATGTGAATGTACAAATAAAGTGTGAATATCATAATCATGAAAATTTTTCATTAAGCTCAATTATTCCTTAAACAAGAAAACATGAAAATCATCAAAACTATTTAATCTTCAAGGTATATGTATGTCTTATACAAACTAAAGCATACATATATATCCAAAACACAACGAGTCCACAAAAATATATGCATTAAGGCACGTGGCTCAAAAGGATGTATATGTATAACAATAATTTGGATAAAATGGACATATACATGAAGTTAAACAAATAAACACGAAATCAAGAAAAACTAAATTTTCACCAAAACAAATTTCATTTCAAGGTATATGTATGAATTGTCAACACAATAAGTATACATACTTATCCCTAAGCACAATTGAGTCCATATATAGATTTGTATGAAAGGCAAATGACTCAAGGGGTATACATGTATATCTTAAAGTTTGGCAATACAAACATATACATGAAGTGAAACACACAATCATAAAACAAATCCAAAAATAGGAATACAAGTTTAAAATGCATGAATCATCAAAACTAGACTATACTAGCACATCTAATGGGTTCAAATAAGCATTCAAGTACAAACATATATAGATTTATTTGTGGCCCACTATATGCACAAATATATACCTAGTTTTAATGAAAACTAACATCTAAACATATAATCAAGTCATTAAGCATAAAACGGGATATAAATCAACATGAAAATCATAAACATGATCATTATGAATATCCACATGTTATTAGATTTATGATGTACATGATAGCTAGTCAAATACGAGAACACAAATTAATAATCCATATTAAACATGGGTGTCTCAAATACTATACATGTATGTCAAGAGTCTAATAATCATGACATTTTCATAATAATCAATAAACAATGAAACATGCTATAAAAGATAAACATGGAAAGCATGTAAACAAAATAAGAAGTTAGGAATCGTTACCAAACCTATGAGGCAACTCTCCATATTTCCAAAACAAAGTGGTCTTCCCACCAAACTTCCCTTGAAAGTGATGCATCCATTTGATTTCCATGAAGCTCGGAACGCATCCACTCCAAGGTACCTTCACTCTCACGTCATGTGAGAGCCCACACCTACATTAAACAAAGGAGGGGTGGTCTTTGGTACCCACATCTTATTGGGTCCATGGGGGTTAGTCCCCTCTCTAACCCAAACAAACTTATTTGCTAAATTTGAAACATGTAATCTATCATAACAAAATTTAGCAAGGTGGCCCTTACGTTCACAATGTGCACAAGTGTACACATGAGCATACAAAGTGTGATGGTGTCCATGAGGAGCATGTGTATGCCGTGGAGGGTGTACATGAATAATAGATGGAACTTGTTTCTTTCGAAACAAAGTTTCCAAACGTGTATGCCCTTCTACACATTGGCTCAAAGTGGAGCCCAAACAATCTACACTCTTCTTAATTAAAGATATATCATTGTTAATTAAAGAAGAAGTGTGGCATGCAATAGGTGATTTAGATGGAACTACCCTAGCATGGCAAACATGTGAAGAAATCTTATTTTGTAAAACAATATTTTTATCTAAACAAACATTCAACTCATTTGAAATAGAAATAATTTTATTTTTCAAGGAGTTATTTTCTTTAACAACAAATTCAATTTTTGAAGACAAAACTTTATTTTTCTTCAAAACATTTTTACAATCATTTTGAGTTTTCAAAAACTCATTTTCTTTAAGTGCAAGTTCTAATTGAGATCTCAATGAATCCCTTTCATTAAAGACCTCAATCTTCTCTTGCAAAACTTTGTCAAGTCTAGAATGCAAACTTTTATTTTCTTTTTCAATTCCTAAACTTTTCTTTTTCAAAACTTTATATTTTTCTATTAATTTTTTTACAAACAATAGAAAGTTCTTCATTTAAAGCATGGGCATCATAATCATCACATGAAGAACTAGTATCAAAACTATCTAGTTGAGTTTCCGAGTGTACCTCAAGAGAGTCATTCCCTTGGACCGTATAGCATTGTTGCGGCTCGGATTCATCTCCACTAGATTCTTCCTCCGGTTGAATTGGCATTTGAAGCTTGGAGGTGGTGGTGGTCGTCAAGATATTCCACACTGCAAAGGCGGAATCAATGTTAGAAACACGCAAAAGATATTCTTTAGGAAGTGTGCTTCTAATGGCCTCTAGGGCTTGTGCATTGGCCCCTATATGCTTGCTATCACTAAGGTAGGATTCCTTGGTAATGGCAAGGTGAACCTTATAACCTAGGGTTTGTAGGTAAATGGCCATCCTAGTCTTCCAAACAACAATGTTGGAAGGATCAAAGCTAGGTGGGGTCATGAAGTCCATGGCAAACTATATGAGTGTGCAAACAAGCAACTACAAACAATAGATTAGCAACCAAATGGATCTCACTCCTAGGATGTTAAGCCTAAGTATCAGGAGCACTAGCTCTGATACCAATTGAAAAATACCTAGAGGGGGGGTGAATAGGTGTAAGTGCTAATCTAGTGAACTAAATGCGCTAAATGCGGAAGCTAATGCAAATTTTACAATCACACTTAATACAACCAACAAGTGTAGCCGAATTCCCCGTGAAGGGCTCTGGACTAACTCCTCTTGATTCCCCTTGAATGGGTTGAGGTGCTATGTGAAGCTCTTGTGGTTAAGTATAAGTGAGGCACACACAAACAACCAAGCATATACAAGATATAGCAATATGAAATATGCAAGGCACAATGCAAGCAATGTATGATATGAATAAAGAATGATGCTTTGCACAAATAAAAGAGAGAGAAAGTTGAGAGACAATGGATCAAACGCAAAGGCCAAGATATGTTTCGAGGTTCGAGCCCCTAGCTCTACATCCCCGCCTACACCACCGTGTAGGATTTTCAATCCACTATAGGAGTACCGAACTCCTCTCTCAATGCCACCGAGGCAATACAACCACAATCACCTCTACCGAAGAGGGATAAGGCCCGTAGCCAATACAACCAACACAATCACCTCTACCGAAGAGGGATCCAAACCAATACCACTCCGATCAACCTCTACCAAAGAGGGATACACAAAAACAAGGAGGGTTTACAATCTTGGAGGCTTAACCTCAAACAATCTCTCTTTTTTCACAAAAACAAGATCCTAATAGAATAGGATAGATGATAGCTCAAGTGTGGAAACAAGGTGTTTTTGAAAACAAGCAACAAAGAAAAACTACTTGGGAAATCTCTTGTAGATGATAGAAAAATGAAAACCAATACAATATCCCAAAAACCTAGTTTTCTTTGATTTTCTAAAAACCCAAAACAACACAAAGATAAATCTCTTTGGCACAAAACTCTTTTTAAAACTCTTTTAAAACAGTAGAGAAAGTCTGAAATTTTGGCTCTTAAAATCTTACTTAAAAACATGAAGAGATGGGGTATTTATAGCCCCATCAGAAAACTAACCGTTAGGCTGATCTGGCAGCTTGACAGGCTGCCGGTCGACCGGCCCGGTCGACCGCCAACGGTCAGAAATGTGACTGTTGGGCAAACACGGTCAACCAGCACGGTCGACCCAAACAAACAGAGAGCACTGCTCTCAGACCCGGTCGACCCTGGCGGTCGACCGTCCCAGTGTCTGCCAAACGTGCACAATCTGTGCACGTCGGTCGACCGGCCCGGTCGACCGACTTCATCCCAAGTCGACTAGGTCAGTTGACTAGTCGACTGGTTGAAGCCTGGAACAGAAATCTGGGTCAGAAAAACAGTTTAAAGATATTTTGAAAAATCTTTTAAGTCTTCTAAAAATCCACAAGACTTGTTTTAACATTTTATATTGAAACACAAACAAGTGATAAAAATTTCAAGACATATATCAATCATATCAATTCATTTTTGAGTCTTGCAAATTTTATCAAAACCAACACTTGTATTTTTATCAAACTTGATTTTTCCAAAGCATGAATAGGATAGTCAAAATAAGTTTGTCTAGCAAGTTTAAAGCATGTATGTATATGTAGAACATATCTAATATACATAAAAATAAAGTAAACTTGTTTTGATCTACTATTCATGAAAACCAAATCCAAAACATAAATCTTGTGTGTGTTGTGCACTTGAGCATATCAACTATACTAAGCTTTACAAATGGATCTAATACACACTATCTAAACTATGGATACCTAAGTCTTCTTGATGATCTTCATCTTCAAGTTGACTTGGTCCAAACTCCGTGATCCATGAGCTAGGCAAGGTATGATCTTGATGCTTGAGCCCTGGATTCACCATGAAAAGCTTCTAAACTCCTTGTTGAAGCTAATCACCAACTAATATCTTGATCAATGATCTGTAACTAAAATCACAAGATAATTAGTAAACATAACTACATGAGTTAATCATCATCAAAACTAGGGTGGAAGGCCTTTGGGCCAACAGATTCTTCCTAAAATCTTTCAGAT
The DNA here is from genome assembly GCA_038442645.1 of Agave tequilana. Classification (NCBI taxonomy): domain Eukaryota; kingdom Viridiplantae; phylum Streptophyta; class Magnoliopsida; order Asparagales; family Asparagaceae; genus Agave; species Agave tequilana. The sequence continues at coordinate 73,217 of JAVJIF010032519.1, read as the reverse complement.
TGCTACTATCATGGAGAAACTCTCATCTGCTTGAAAAGATTTCAAGAACTATCTAAAGCACAAGTGCAATGAGCAAAAGTTAGAAGATCTCATTGTGAGGCTTAGGATTGAGGAAGATAACCGGAAATCTAAGAAAAGGAGTAACAAGAGCTCCTATGAAGTCAAGGCAAACGTGAACAAAGACTCAATTGAGAAAGCTTCTACTTCCAAAGACTTGAGGTGGAAGAAGGCAGCTCTGGGGTACTAAGATAAGAACCAAGAAGGTAAGAATAGAAAACTTGTTACAACTGCAATAAAGAGGGACACAAGACGAATGAATATCACAGTCATCCTAAGAAAAACAAGAAGGACCAACCACAAAAAAAAATATGACCGACCATGCGTCACCAATCCTATCTGTAGTGGTGTCAAAAGTGAATCTGACAACTAACAACAAGAATTGGTGGGTAGACATAGGGGCTACCCAGCACATCTGCTCCTAGAAAATATTGTTCGCTGATTATAAAAAACTAGAGCATGATGAGCAATTGTTCATGGGAAACTCGCCCGTCTTCAAGGTTGAGAGAAAGGGCAAGGTCATTCTAAAGTGGATTTTTGGAAAACTTGGAATTATCTAAGTGAGTTTGAGATGACTTAAATGAAATTAGACGGGACCTGCTGCTCGAAACACACAGAAAATAGTTGGAATATGTTCTCCTTCCATTAGTGATGAACGTGATATATTTACATATTCAATTCCGTTTCCAAATGAATGAGTTATTCAAGTTAAAAATTAGCCTAAAAGAAGAGTTAAATGGAATCAAAAAGAGTGAAAACTCTTTAATCTCACATTGAAAGTGACAAACAACATTGAGTGGTTTAAATATGAAAAGTTGGGGCGTTTGGGGGAGCCATGAGCACGTGCGCCGCCGCCCCGTCCCGGCCCGACGCCGGTGCTGGTGCACGCGTTGGCCGCTTGCACGCGGTCCAATCTTTTTTTGGACTGGGTTGGGCTGCAACCCACTCACTTCATGCGGGTGTTTGTGGGCCGCCCTCTTCAATTTTGAAGCGGGTGGGGGTTGCAGGAGCGAGCATGTGCGTGCCCGACCTGAAGCAGTTACCTCGCCCAATAGGCAAAATGGTTCTCTCAAGTGTTGTGTCCAACGATTCTCCGAGCCATTTAATAGTTGTGGTGATTCTATCTAAACCGTTACAATGATTCAAACAGAATCATTGTAACCACTTGTTTCTACCCCCTATAAATAGTGAGTTTTTTCCCCCATTTCATCACATTGAAATCGTGAAACAACTTTTCTCTTCCAACTTCTCTTTTCTTAATAATTTCTACTAAATTTTAACACAAAAATTCTTTGTCCGAATTTTGTCTTGGGGATCGAATTTTTTCATCTTCCAATTAGTGAAAGGTATGGATCAATTTTTGATTCAACTGTACGAGCATTTGCATTGTACTTTATAAATATTGTGAATGAGTGTTGTATCTTGGGAGATAATTGTCAATTATCCTGCAAACACAGTAACGGGAGACGTAATTGTCTTTATAAGATTCGCTTTACGCGTATCTTACTCTATATTCTATATATTTGAACTAGAGTTATTATGGATGAAATTATTGTTGAATTATTTATCTTAAATAAATAATTAGTGTATTATTATTAAATTAAGGGAGGAATTTGAAATGTGGCTCTTAAATTAAGGAACGATCTATCGAATGAAAAGCCTCCCACTTGATTAACACCTACCTAACCAATTAGGCCAGTTGATCTTGATTGATTATCAGTAGTAGCAATAAAGATAGTCCATTGCCTATACATAAGAAAATTTGTCATATTGTTTTCTTCAATTAAGAGAAGACTAAGAATTTGGAATAGGTAAAAAGAAGTTATGAATGGATAAAGTGTTTGCGCATTTTTTTTTCATATAACTTGGAATGTTAAAAATTAGAGTGTTCGAATGTTGGATCTCTGCTTAACAGGAATCAAACTGACAACTAATCAAGATCACTGAGATATCAACAATCTAATTGGCCAGGTCGGCAAATATCAGGTGGGAGGTTTTCGTTCAATAGAATGTTCCTTAATTTAAGAACCACCTTTCAATTTCCTTCCTTGGTTAAACACCAATTAGACTGAATCTAAATCAGTCTCGATATACTATAAAGTATATCCCCTGTATAAAGGACTTAATCCACTTATACAGTATTTGGAGTGAGGTACGCTTAGAGCGAATCTCCTTAAGACAATTACGTCCCCCGCACCGGTGCTAACGGGATAATGGACGCTGGTCTCCCAAGATACAACACTCATTCACGGTATTTGGATAACACTACCAAATCACCGTACGATCGAACCGTAGTCAACCAGTACCTTCCACAGGATCGTTGAAGCAGCGGTACAAGGACAAATTTCGGATGAATATTTGCCTTTACTTTGGAGTAGCACCCACTGTTGAGGATGAAGGAAGGTTGAAGAATATTCTTCTTCAGAAGTCTTAGATTCAGACAACAATTCTATAAAAGAATTTGTTGAATTTTCTAAGCCCTTTTTCAGAATGAATTTTGCAGAATCTTCTTTGAAAGTCGCTTCGGAAACCGAGTTAGGGATTTCCCACTTCTCGCTGGAAGTCGCTTTGGAACTCTACTTCCCAGTTCAGAACGCAGGCTTGCTTCTGCTTCAGAACTCAGATAGAAAGAGAGAGTTGTTTTCTTGGTGTGTTTCAATTGAGAGATGGGAGCGCTTTACGCGCTCCAGGAGGGACCAACAGGTTCGAACCCAACGAAAGGATGCAACGGTTCGATCTGAACTGTTGCAACCTTTGGCCGTCCAATTGGTTCGCAACCGTTGGTAGTTCAAACTGGTTCGCAACCTTTGGCGGATCGGTTCAGATCCTGACAACAGATCGGGTAGCGGAGCCATACCCTTGAGACTCGATTCAAAAAGAATCAGGCCAGGTAGGGAACCCAAACCCGAGCCCGGCCCGGCACCGGCCGGCCGCCGCCAGCGGCGGCACGCGCGCGGGTATAGATCCCTCCTTTTCGCGCGCGAAAACTCCAAGTACCCAAAGAGCACGCCCTTTGTTCTCAAATTTCTCTATTTATACACCACAAACTTCCATCTCACGGTCAATGTGGGACTAAATGCTTTTAGCTACCTTTAGTCCCGTTTTGGCTTTGAATTAGGCAATCTTTAGACTTGAATATCTCATTCATTCGAAGTCGGAATTGAACATGTGAATATACCACGTTCATCCCTAATGGAAGGAGAACAAACTCCAATCATCATCCAATTGATTCGATCAACGGATCTCGCCATAATTCAACTCGAACATTCATACTTATATTCTTCAATTCCAACATCGAATGATTGAAAACGACTGAAAGTATAAATTTTTGCATGAATTAATTTATTATATGCACAACAACATGTTGTTAAGGAGTTGATTTAAGTTTTATTATCAATATTGGAATTTAATTTCTAATAGAAGGACCCACTTCTAGGTCACCGTGGGCGGGCCAAGCCTGTCTCGGTCAAACGGAGCACTCTGAGCTGAGCATTTCTGACACCCGCTCCTTTCTTCTTCCGCCCCGCCGTGGCCCACCACACGTCCAATCACAAGGGAAAGCGAACTTGGGTTGTCTACTTGGCCTCTAACAAACCACTTATCATTTTCTCTCTCTCCTCTCTTAAAACTTTAATGCTTGGCCGTGGCTGATCCCACACAAGTAGCAAAAAACAATAAATTTAAAAAAAAAAGAAAAAAAATAAAGTGGGTGGAAAGAAATATTAGAATAAGAACAAAGTGGAGAACTACATAGCAGTCCCTGTCAACTTTTGTTTTACATATCGGAGTCTATATAACGTGATATTTGCAAATCTCTCTACTGAAGATTTTTATTTTGCGAATAAATGTATGTAATATGCAAATTTTAACAAGAACCCCCCCAATAGCGAGCGCCCCCCGCATTCCTCCTCTTTCTTTTTGACCGTGTGCGGAGCTGTGTTCTGTGTCTTCAGACAAATCAAAACCCAGCTCTCTATGCCCCCGACCCACGACTAAATAATAATAATAATAATAGAGAAAGAGGAGGAGGAGAAGAGGAAGAGGAAGACATATTATTGCATTCATTCATTAACAGCGGAGAAGAGTATTTGTTCAAGGTTTAAGTGATTGAAGAGAAGTAAAGATGGCGAGTACGGCGTTTGGGGGTACGGCCCAGAAGTGCAAAGGATGCGAGAAGACGGTGTACTTGGTTGATCAGCTCACCGCCGACAACAAAGTCTATCACAAAGCTTGCTTCCGATGTCATCACTGCAAGAGCACCCTCAAGGTGTTATTCTCAATTCATTCATCAATTTCTATATTTGGGAATTTTTTGTTTTGGGATCAGATTAGTGATCTTGTGTAATTATTCTATTCTATTCTCCCATCATCGTCATGATTCTTTGATGTATACAACCTTGCCTTGCTCATTTAGTAGATTTCCTTTGAATTATTATTATCAATTGTCTAATGTGTTCCTTGATGATGGGTCATTTGGGTGCTTGCTCTATTTGGGTATTTGCACCTCTCTGAGGGTCTTATTTCAGGGAAAAGTACTCTATGAAAGGTTTTTTTTGTTCCTGTTGGGAATTTTATGGGTTTATTGATGGCTCATATTCTTGCTTTGTTTTTTAGTGCTACTGTTGGAAAACTTTATGGGTTTATTTTCTTTTTGAAGCAGAACGGTTGGAAAATAAACCCCCGCCGTTCATTAAAAAGGTGTTAACGAACAAGCCAAATTAAATAAGATGTGGGAGTTTTTTATTTTCATGTTATTTTATGTGTTTATTTATGTTCATGCTATTGATTTATTGATGTGGGAATTTTTTTTTTTATAATAGTTGAAAGCATATTGCTCCCATTCCAGTATTTTGTGATGAGATGATTGAGGGCTTATTTTTTATGTAATCAGATGGTAGTTTCCATTGAAACCAATTTATTACTTCTCGTTGTGTTTATGGGTTTGTATGTGGATTTGGTGATGGTCAGCAGAGTTGCTCCCTTTGTGGGTTTTATCTTCATTGATCACTATTCTAACATATTTTACGTTGCTTTCTTAGCACTTATTTGAATAGACGTTGGATTAAATTTGTTTTCTTTACTTTTTATTTTATTTTATTTTTTTGCTTGATTTGATTCTTTGATGAATGGTTAAGGGATGAAACATTTGGTCCCTTTTTAATCTTTTTCATTTTTCTTTTTTCTTCTTTAATTTGTCCCTTGAGAATCAGTTTTTGATACAAATGATTCTTGAATACGTCTTTCTTTGGTCCCTTCCCCCTTTCCCGTTAGCCCTCATTTCTCTTAGTTAATTTGTGTTCTTGTTGTTTAATTTTATTTCTTTCACTATCGAATCTCATGTAGGAAGCAGAACATAAACAAAGCCGTCAGTTGTGACAGTCCACTTCAACTGTCGACAGGTCACTTATGCTGTCAACAGAGTGATTTCAACTGGGTTTTCTCGAGAGCCAAGCCAATACAATATGTTGATAGGCCACTTCAGTTGCAGTTGAAGTCGTATCACCAATATCCGAACCCGAACCAGATTGAGTTTTCCAGTGCGAGTTGAATTCCGATTGATTTTATTTTTTCTTTTATTTAATTAGGTTTTCTAGTTAGATTAGACCATTACTTTTAAAGCCTATTGAAAGGCCATTGTATTTTTTATTTTGTACACAATATTTTGATAAATTCATTTGAGTTTTCACTTTTATTACTCGTAGATTTAAGTTGTCTATCTTTGTTCGTGGATTGGAGTTATTTTTTCTCGTGAATTCGAATATTATTCTACCTGAAAATTTCTTATAGGGTTCGTTGGCGCTAAAACGAGATCTACCTAGCATCTTCGCTTTTTTGTCTACGTTAAGTGGTATCAGAGCTTCGGCAACTTTCTGACGATGGCAGGAGACGGCGAATTGTAAGACCTTTCTGCAAGGGGGCACTGCTGAAGGAGACTTCACCACCATCAAATTTACCTTGGGTCGTATGACCTAAGCAATCGAGAAGTTGTCTCTCAAGATTGACGACCGAAATCTAGCCGATAGTACATACCGAAGCGGACATGATCGTCAATCAACTCAACCTCCACCACAACAACCACCACCACCACAACGTCTACTCCAACGAACACCACAACGACAACCATCACTATATCACCGACAGCCACAACAACCACCACCATCAAGACATCGTGTACGGAATTTTTAGCACGGAGATCTTTCTGATGAGGAAGAATTGAACAACCCCTTCCATCAAGGAGATGGCTTTGAGGATGACGCTTACGATGGAGAGATGGCTTACGGAAGAGACCTTAGGCTGATGGTCAATCCTAATCCTAACAAGGGAGAAAATTTTTCTTTTTCTAATAATGATAGGAGAAGAGATTACCCAAGTCCTAATGTATATAGGATAAAAGTCAAGATTTCTTCCTTTAGTAGGAACCTTGATATTGAGTCCTTCTCAGACTGGATCTTTGAAGTAGAGAAGTTCTTCAACATAACTTGCGTTCCCAAGGAGAAGCATACAAGCTCAAGGGTGGAGCAGCCGCATGGTGGGACCAATTACAAATCGCAAAGAGACGCCAAGGCAAGCCACCCGTGATGACATAGAGACGCATGAAGCAACTCCTACAAGGTAGATTCCTTCCACCCGACTATCAACAATTCCTTTACAATCAGTTTGCACATTGTAAACAAGGTACAATGATTGTTGCGGCGTACATGGAGTTCTATTACCTCTCATCATGATGCGATCTATTCATGACGGAAGAACAACAACCAGCAAAGTACATCAGCGGTTTAAAGTACTCCGTCCAAGAATGTGTGATCTTTCATGACGTGTTCTTCGTTGATGAAGCCCACAATATAGCCATGAAGATTGAGAGGTTACAAAGAAGGGCTTCACCTTTCAAGAGTGTAGCAGAGAAGACATCAACAATACAAGAACTCAGTAGAGTTCCACATTGGGCGATCGACCTCCAGCCCAGAATGCAACCGGTGCTGCCTACAACAACCTAGTAACGACGAGGGCCCCTACTATAAAGGGCAAGGAGAATCTATAGGCCAAGCCAGGTGTTGGCAAGTGTTACAGGTGTAGTGAACTTGGATACAAGTCCAATGAGTGTTCAAGGATGAGGTAAGTTAAAATGGCAGACTATGAAGATGAAGATGAGGTGAAAATTGAGCTGAGCCAGAAAACTCCGACTTTATCGAATAACATGGAGAGTCAGCCACTTGTGTGGTACAACGGTTGTTATGCAACCAAATGACCCATGGCAACGCACAACAGCATCAAATCTTCTACTTAAGTTGTTCAGTCAAAACAAGATGTGCAAGCTCATCATCGACAACGAAAGTTGCGAGAACATCGTTTTTAGTGCATTGGTGATTACTTGAAGTTAGAAACGGGGCCACACCCTCACCCTTAAAGTATTGAGTAGATCAAAAAAGACTCATCTATCAAGGTAACGGATCTTTGTCACGTCTCTATTTCAATTGGCAAGTTTTATAAAGATTTTGTTGCTTGTGATGTTGTCAATACGGATGCATGTCGCATACTTTTGGGGAGACCATGGCAACACGATGCCGATGCTATCCATTGAGGCAAGAGGAACATCTACATGTTCACCTGGAAGGGCAGGAAGATCGCCATGAAGCCTTTTCCACTTGTTTCAAAGCAGCAAAACAAGAAAAGTCAAAGTTCATATTTATATGCAACCGAGTTGATTCTTGGTGGAATCAAAAGAGACAGCAAAGATTTATTTTGGTAGTAAAAAAAGAAGTCGCTCTATCTATTGAAGTTCCCGAAAAGATGAAGCTCATGTTGGAGGAGTTCAAAAGAGTTGTTCATGATAAGCTTCCAAAAGGACTACCACCCATGAGGGATACCAGCACCACATTGATCTTATTCATAGAGCAAGTTTATCTAATATCTCACACTACTGAATGAATCCTAAGGAGAGTGAAGTTCTACGGTAGAAGGTCAAAGAGTTGATAAACAAAGGACACATTAGAGTGAGCATGAGTTCATGTGCGGTACCGACCCTTTTGACACCAAAGAAGGATGAAAGTTGGCGCATATGCGTCAATAGCCGAGCCATCAATAAGATCACTATTTGATATCAGTTTTTCATACCTCGTTTTGATGATATGTTGGATCGATTAGGGGGATCGTGCATGTTTTTAAAGATTGATTTAAGGAGTGGCTACCATCAAATTCACATTAGGTCGGGAGATGAATAGAAGACGGCGTTCAAGACTTCAGAGGGATTACATGAGTAGATGGTCATGCCTTTTGGACTATCCAATGTCTCTGGCACTTTCATGATATTAATGAATGAAGCCATTCTTGGAGAAGTTCGTGATTGTCTACTTTGACAACATCCTTATCTACAGTTCGAGTAAATATGAACATATGCAACACCTATGGAAGGTGTTGGCAGTACTACAAGACAACGAGTTGTATATCAACTTAAAGAAGTGCAGCTTCATGACTAGTAGTTTGATATTCTTGGGTTCGTAGTTAGCTTCAAGGAATTCATGTTGATGACAAGGTAAAGGCAACATGGGAGTGGCCTACACCTAAGACTGCCACGGAAGTGAGGAGTTTTTATGGTTTAGCTACTTCTACCGGCGTTTCATCCGGAAGGTGGCACCTATCACCGATTGCTTGAAGAAAAAGGGTCCTTTTCTTCAGATCGAGACGACCGATAAAGTTTTTGCATTAATCAAGGATAAGCTTACCAATGCTCCTATATTGGCTTTTCCTGATTTTGACAAGGTATTCGTGCTAGAGTGCGATGCTTGTGAAGTTGGTATTAGAGCAGTCCTCTCACAAGAGAAGAGGACTATTGCTTTTCTAAGGGCCTGTTTGGTTAAGGATGGAAGTGAGGAATTGAGGAAGTAGTAATAATTCCCTTTGGAACTTGGGAATTGGTTAGTAAGTTTTCCGGTGTTTGGATGTTGTAAGAAAGTATGGTTTAGAAAATATTTTGTCTTTTCCGGTGTTTGGATAGTAATGTGAAAGTGAAAGTGGAAAAGTTGACCACAAAGTTGACCGTAAAATAATATTAAAATAAAAATTAATTAAAAAAATAAAAAATAGACTGTAATTAGAATGCAAGTGAGATTTACATGGTCAAAAAATTAACTGTTTTGTGCTACAATTTATTATAAATGAGATTTACATGACCACAAAATTAACTGTAGCACTCTGAAAGTGAGGAAATGGTTGTGTAAAAGAGAAAAGATAAAAGGAAAAGAGGTTTTCTTATTTTCTTTTTCCGGTGTTTGGATAGATAGGGAAGTAATTATACTTCCTTATTTCCTTACTTCCGCCAACTTCCTTGCAACCAAACAGCCCCTTAGTGAAAAGTTGAATGAAGCATGACAAAAGTAGTCTACTTATAAGCAATAATTGCATACGGTGTATCGTTCTTTGAAGAGCCAGGAGAGCTATTTTATAGCTTGTGATTTTGTGCTCTATTCAACCATTAATCACTCCAACATTTCAAAAATTAAAAACACATCAACAATATGCATGTAAAGTAGGCATCTTATTTTGAAGAATTCAACTTTGTGATACAACACAAATCTGGTGTTGACAACAAAGTTCTCGGTGCGTTGAGTGGGAGAATCTCGTTATTGATTTCTTTACAAAGTGAGATCACTGATTTTGATTTCCTAAAAGAGTTATATGAGAAAGATGAAGACTTTGAGGAGATTTGGAAGAAATGTTCGACGAATCAACCTGCGCAAGACTATCATATTGTGGAGGGTTTTCTTTTTAAAGAAAATCGGCTTTGTATTCCAAGGACTTTTTTGAGAGAGAATGTCATTCGAGATTTGCACGGAGGCAGGCATGGGGACACTTTGGAAGAGACAAGACTACAGATAGTCTTCAAGAGAGGTATTATTGGCCTCAATTGAGAAGGGATGTGGCTATAATTGTGAGGAGTTGTTTGATATTCCAAGTTTCTAAGAGACAAGCACAAAATACAAGTTTGTACGCACCTCTGCCTATTCCTAAAGATAATTGGGAGGATTTAAGCATGAACTCTGTGTTGGAACTTCCTCGTACACAAAAGGGCATGAATTCAATCTTCATTGTGGTAAATAGATTCTCAAAGATAGCTCACTTTATTCCTTACCGGACGACTTCTGACGCACGCACCTTGCCAAGTTATTCTTCCAAGAGGTCTGATTGCATGACGTGTCGATTTCCATTATTTCGGATCGAGATAGTAAGTTCTTAGCTACTTTCTGAACTACTCAATGGAGGATATTTGACACATCACTGAAGTATAGTAGCACGGCGCATCCTCAAGCTAATAGACAAACAGAATTTGTCAACTACATTTTAGGCAATTTATTGAGAAGATATATGGAGACAAGTAAAGACTGTGATCAAGCTTTGCTTCAAGCGGAATTTGCTTACAACAGCATGGTACACAGTTCAACGGGTGTGTCACCTTTTGTTATTGTTTATAAAAAGGTACCTCATCATCTTCTGGACTTAGCCAAGCTACTTATTGGAGAGAGGTTTAGTAGTGCAGGTAGCGCTATGGCTGAACAAGTTCTTAATGTTCAAGTATATCAATTTCAATTGGTATCTATTTTCCATACATATATATGTTTGTTTCAATTTTTTTTAACAATGCTTAGGCTTGTTAAAACAAAAGTGAGCATTGTTTTAGTTTGTATTTCATAAAGGGGGAGAAAATTCGTATTTCATCTTTCAATTGTATTTTTTTCAACTCCCATACTTTATGATTGAAATTTTCAAATTTGGTATCATATGATCAAAATGAAAAAGATTTACAATTGGTATCAAAATTTTTGTTTAGACAATTCCAAAATTCATTATGTTAATTTCAAATTGGTATCAAGATTTTCATGTGTTTTGCTTAAAATTGGTATCAATATTTTTTTTTTTGTTTCCTTTCAATTGGTATCAAGATGCTATTCTTTGACATATTTTCAATTGGTACCTTAATTGATTGTCACCCCTATTTGGTTTTGTTTTTGTTTTAGACAAAAAAAGGGAAAATATTACTTTTATTGATTCGTTGTTTCGAACAAAAAGGGGAGAAAAATTTATTGATTTGGTTTTGCTTTTACCCCTTATTGAAGATTGATTCTTTGTATTAAAAAGAGAGAAGATTTGTTTTGTTTTGATTTTTACTCCTTTGTTGATGATTGACAAAAAGGGAGAGAATTATTTGAGAAAGATCTTGAGTTTATATATGCATGTTTATGTTTTGCATATATTAAGTTTAATTTAGTTTAATTTTAATTGGTATCTAGAGTATCTAGAGCATGTTTTGTAATTGGTTTCTAGAGCATGTTTTGTTTTGAACATTTCATTGGTATCTAGAACATTTTATTGTTTATGCATGTTATGCATTCATGTTTAAGAGCCTTCATTGCATATTATTTATTGTTTATTTGTTTATGCATGAGTTAAGGGGGAGCTTCTTTGAAGCTTAACTTTAATCCATGCATATATAACTCCATGAGTTTTGTCATCATCAAAAAGGGGGAGATTGTTGGCCCAAAGGCCTTCCACCCTAGTTTTGATGATGATTAACTCATGTAGTTATGTTTACTAATAATCTTGTGATTTTAGTTTCAGATCATTAAGCAAAATATTAGTTGGTGATTGCTTCAAAAAGATGAGTTTGGAAGCCTTCACTTGGTGATTCCCGTGCCCAAGCATCAAGATTACCCTTTGCACTCGGCGGATCACGGTTTGGGATCGAGTCTACTTGAAGATGGAAGATCGTCAAGAAGACTTAGGTATCCTAATTTAGTTTAGTGTGTTTAGATCCATTTGTAAAGCTTAGTATAGTTGATATGCTCAAGTGCACAACACACAAGTTTTATGTTTGGATATTGATTTTTCGGTTTTTAGTTTAACCGATATGTGTTTTCATGAATAGATTGATCAAAACAAGTTTACATGGTTTATATGTATAATAGATGTATTCTAGTTATACATGCATGCTTACATGACTTATACAAACTTATTTTGACTATCCAATTCATGTATAGAAAAATTCATGTTTGATAAAAATACATGTTTTGGTTTTTGATAAAACTTGCAAGACACAAAAATAATTTGAATATGTTGATATATGTCTTGAAATTTTTATCACAAGTTTGTGTTTCAATATAAAATGTTAAAACAAGTTTTATGGAATTTTAGAAGAGATAAAAGAATTTTTAGAAATATTTTAACTTATGTTTTTCTGCCCTGAACTGTGACTGACAGGCCAGGTTGGTCGACCTCATGGGTCGACCGCACCAAGGGCCGGTCGACCCGTGAGGTCGACCGACGTGCACAGAGTCGTGCACGTCTGGCAGACACAAGGGCGGTCGACCCGGACGGTCGACCCGGACGGTCGACCGTAACTGAGAGCAGTGCTCTCTGTTTATTTGGGTCGACCGGGCGGTCGACCGGGTTTGCCCAACGGTCACATTTTTGACCATTGGCGGTCGACCGGGCGGCCGACCGCCAAGCCTGTCAGGCTGCCACATCAGCCTAACGGCTAGTTTTGTTTTGGGGCTATAAATACCCCAACTCTTGGGCTGTTTTGATAAGGTTTTTACAAGAGAAAAATTTCCAGTTTCCCTGAGTTTAAAACAAGTTTTCAAAAGTATTTTTGGGCTTTAAACTTTCAATCTTATTTGTTTTAGGTTTTTGGAAAAATCAAAGAAAAGAGTATTTTGGTAGATTTGTCTTGGCTTTCATTTTCTATCATTTACAAGAGTTTTCCCAAGTAGTTTTTCTTTATTGCTTGTTTTCCAAACACCTAGTTTCCACACTTGAGCTTATCTTTTATCCTAATATATTAGGATCTTGTTTTGTGGAAAAGAGAAAAGAAAGAGAGAGTTTGTGGTCTTTGGAACCACTTGTTGTAAAAACCCTTGCTTTGATTGGGTTGCTCCCTCTTCGGTAGAGGTTGAGGATTGTGGTTTACTCCCTCTACTGAGAGGTGGAGTTGGTTGTTGTTTGCTCCCTCTAGTGAGAGGTGGAGTTGGTGTTTGTAACCCTCTCGGTAGAGGTGTTGTGGTTGTTTGGCTACGGGCCTACCCCTCGGTTGTGAGGTGGTGTTTGAGAGAGGAGTTCGGTACTCCCTTGTTGTAAAAATCCTCTTCGGTAGAGGTTCCCTCGGTGGGAGATTGTGGATTGGAAATCCTACACGGTGGTGTAGGCGGGGATGTAGAGCTGGGTGCTCGAACCTCGAAACATATCTTGTTGTTTGCGTTTGATCCACTTGTCTCTCAACTCTCTCTCTTTACTTTGTGCAAAGCATCATTCATATCATCATATCATATTTGCTTGTGTTGCCTTGCACTATTTCATATTGCTCATTCTTATATGCTTGGCTTGCTTGAGTGTGTGCCTCACTTATACTTAACCACAAGAGCTTCACATAGCACCTCAACCCATTAAAGGTGAATCAAGAGGAGTTAGTCCAGAGCCCTTCACGGGGAATTCGGCTACACTTGTGTGTTGTATTAAGTGTGTTGCAAAATTTGCATTAGCTTCCGCATTTAGCGCATTTAGTCTTAGATTAGCAAGTACACCTATTCACCCCCCCTCTAGGTGTCCTTTTCAATTGGTATCAGAGCTAGTGCTCCAGATACTTAGGCTTAACATCCTAGGAGTGAGATCCATTTGTTTGCTAATCTACATTTGTATTTGCTTGTTTGCACACATATAGTTTGGACCCATGGACTTCATGACCCCACCTAGTTTTGACCCTTCCAACATTGTTGTTTGGAAGTATAGAATGTCCATTTACCTACAAACCCTAGGCTTGCATGTTTTCCTTGCCGCTACCAAGAAATACTATCTTGGTAATAGCAATCATATAGGGACCAATGCACAAGCCCTTGAGGCCATTAGAAGCACGCTTAACAAAGAATATCTTATGCTTGTTTCTAACATTGATTCCGCCTTTGCAGTGTGGAATTTGTTGACAACAACCACCACCTCCAAGTTTCAAACGCCAATCCAACAAGAAGAGGAATCTAGTAGAGATGAATCCGAGCCACAACAATGCTATACGGTTCAAGGGAATGACTCTCTTGAGGTACTTTCGGAATCTCAACTAGATAGTAATGATTGTGCTAGTTCTTCAAATGATTTTGTTGATCCCCATGCTTTAAATGAAGAACTATCTATAGTCTTTGAAAAATTGATAGAAAAATATAAGATTTTGAAAAAGAAAAGTCTAGAAATTGAAAAAGAAAATAAAATTTTGCATTCTAGACTTGACATTGTTTTGCAAGAGAAAGATGAGATTTTGGATGAAAGGGATTCATTAAAATCTCAACTTGATCTCGTTTTAAATGAAAATAAATTTTGAGAAATAAAAATGATTGTGATGATTTGTTGAAGAAAAATGAGTTTTTATCTTCCAAATTAGATTTTGTTTTAAATAGTAATGATTCTTTGGAAAGAGAAATTGATTTTATTTCAAAAGAATTAGAAATTTGTTTAAATAAAAATAAATTTTTGAAAAATGATATTGTTTCCCATGTTTGCCATGCTAGGGTAGTTTCACCTAGATCACCCCTTGCATGCTCCACTTCTTCTTTAATTAACAATGATATATCTTTGCTTAAGAAGAGTGTTGATTGTTTGGGCTCCACTTTGAGCCAATGTGTTGTTGGGCATACACGTTTGGAAATTTTGTTTCGAAAGAAACAAGTTCCATCTATTCATGCACACCCATCACGGCATATGCATGCTCCTCACGGACACCATCACACTATGTATGCTCATGTGTACACATGTACACATTGTGGACGTAAGGGCCACCTTGCTAAATTTTGCTATGATAGATTACATGTTCCAAATTTAGCAAATAAGTTTGTTGGGGTTAGAGAAGGTACTAACCCCCATGGACCCAAAAGAGTATGGGTACCAAAGACCACCCCTAGAGTTTTTGATATAGGTGTGGGCTCTCACATGACGTGAGAGTTGCCGTACCTTGGAGTGGATGCGTTCCGAGCTTCATGGAAATCAAATGGATGCATCACTTTCAAGGGATGTTTGGTGGAGAAGACCACCATGTTTTGGAGGCAAGGGAAGTTGCCTTTTAGGTTTTGGTAACGATTCCTAACTCCTTATTTTTTATTTACATGCTTTCCATGTTTATCTTTCATAGCATGTTTCATTGTTTAGTGATTAGTATGTAAATACCATGTTTATTAGATCATTGACATACATGTATAGTATTTGAGACACCCATGTTTTATATGGATAATTATTTTGTGTTCTCCCTATAATTTAGCTATCATGTACATCATGAATCTAATAACATGTGAATTTACATAGTAATCATGTTTAGCTTTTTCATGATGATTTTTATCTTGTTTTTGATGCTTCATGTTTTGAATATATGTTTAAATGTTAGTTTTCAGTAAGACTAGATGTATACTTGTGCATATAGTGGGCCACAAATAAATCTATATATGTTTGAGCTTAAATGCTTATTTGAACCCATTAGATGTGCTAGTATAGACTAGTTTTGATGATTTATACATTTTAAATTTGTATTCCTATTTTTGGATTTGTTTTCATGTGTATGAGTTTTCATTTCATGTATATGTGCATTTTGCCAAACCTTAAGTTATACATGTATACCCCTTGAGTCATTTGTCTTTCATGCAAATCTATACATATGGACTCAATCGTGTTTAGGGATATGTATGTATACTTTTTGTGTTGACAAATCATACATATGCCTTGAAATGAAACTTGTTTTAATGGAAATTTAAAGTTTCATGTTTTTGTGTTTATTTGTTTTACTTCATGTATATGTCCATTTTATCCAAATTATTGCTATACATATACATCCTTTGAGCCACGTGCCTTCATGCATATATCTTTGTGGACTCGTTGTGTTTGGATATGTATGTATACTTTAATTTGTATAGGACATACATATACCTTGAAGATTAAATAAGTTTTGATGATTTTCATGTTTTCTTGTTTCAAGGAATTTTGAGCTTAATTGGAAATTTCATAATGCCATGTCACACATTACTTGTACACTCACCATTTTTAAAATATTCCTCATGAGTATGTTTTCATGAGCATGTATGGACTTTATTGAATATTGAGTATTTTTAAGTGCTATGTGATTTACATGTGTTTTATGAAAATTATTTTTAGTTTATTCCTTACTTGAAGGATTTCGTACTAGTTTAAAAATTTTTTTTTTTCTTTAACTAGTTCGTATTCTTCTTATGGTAGAGATTTTCAAACATGCTACATTTTCAAACCTATTTTTGAAAACCCCTACCTTCAATGGGAGGATGGATGGGAGATCATGTTCATGTATGCTTTAAAATGAAAATCATTTAAAACTTGAACCATGATTGGGAGGTAGTTATATGATGTATACACTTGATCATTATTGTTATTTCAATTGGTATCATTGAATTCTTTCAATTGGTATCAATCTTGACATTTCTTATATACTCATATATTTTGTATGTATGTATGCTTTCACTTCCAAGTATATCAATTTCAATTGGTATCTATTTTCCATACATATATGTTTGTTTCAATTTTTTTTAACAATGCTTAGGCTTGTTAAAACAAAAGTGAGCATTGTTTTAGTTTGTATTTCATAAAGGGGGAGAAAATTCGTATTTCATCTTTCAATTGGTATTTTTTTCAACTCCCATACTTTATGATTGAAATTTTCAAATTGGTATCATATGTTCAAAATGAAAAAGATTTACAATTGGTATCAAAATTTTTGTTTAGACAATTCCAAAATTCATTATGTTAATTTCAAATTGGTATCAAGATTTTCATGTGTTTTGCTTAAAATTGGTATCAATATTTTTTTGGTTTGTTTCCTTTCAATTGGTATCAAGATGCTATTCTTTGACATATTTTCAATTGGTACCTTAATTGATTGTCACCCCTATTTGGTTTTGTTTTTGTTTTAGACAAAAAAAGGGAAAATATTACTTTTATTGATTCGTTGTTTCGAACAAAAAAGGGGAGAAAAATTTATTGATTTGGTTTTGCTTTTACCCCTTATTGAAGATTGATTCTTTATATTAAAAAGAGAGAAGATTTTGTTTTGTTTTGGTTTTTACCCCTTTGTTGATGATTGACAAAAAGGGGGAGAATTATTTGAGAAAAATCTTGAGTTTATATATGCATGTTTATGTTTTGCATATATTAAGTTTAATTTAGTTTAATTTTAATTGGTATCTAGAGTATCTAGAGCATGTTTTGTAATTGGTTTCTAGAGCATGTTTTGTTTTGAACATTTCATTGGTATCTAGAACCTTTTATTGTTTATGCATGTTATGCATTCATGTTTAAGAGCCTTCATTGCATATTATTTATTGTTTATTTGTTTATGCATGAGTTAAGGGGGAGCTTCTTTGAAGCTTAACTTTAATCCATGCATATATAACTCCATGAGTTTTGTCATCATCAAAAAGGGGGAGATTGTTGGCCCAAAGGCCTTCCACCCTAGTTTTGATGATGATTAACTCATGTAGCTATGTTTACTAATAATCTTGTGATTTTAGTTTCAGATCATTAAGCAAGATATTAGTTGGTGATTGCTTCAAAAAGATGAGTTTGGAAGCCTTCACTTGGTGATTCCCATGCCCAAGCATCAAGATTACCCTTTGCACTCGGCGGATCACGGTTTGGGATCGAGTCTACTTGAAGATGGAAGATCGTCAAGAAGACTTAGGGATCCTAATTTAGTTTAGTGTGTTTAGATCCATTTGTAAAGCTTAGTATAGTTGATATGCTCAAGTGCACAACACACACAAGTTTTATGTTTGGATATTGATTTTTCGGTTTTTAGTTTAACCGATATGTGTTTTCATGAATAGATTGATCAAAACAAGTTTACATGGTTTATATGTATAATAGATGTATTCTAGTTATACATGCATGCTTACATGACTTATACAAACTTATTTTGACTATCCTATTCATGTATAGAAAAATCCATGTTTGATAAAAATACATGTTTTGGTTTTTGATAAAACTTGCAAGACACAAAAATAATTTGAATATGTTGATATATGTCTTGAAATTTTTATCACAAGTTTGTATTTCAATATAAAATGTTAAAACAAGTTTTATGGAATTTTAGAAGAGATAAAAGAATTTTTAGAAATATTTTAACTTATGTTTTTCTGCCCTAAACTGTGACTGACAGGCTAGGTCGGTCGACCTCATGGGTCGACCGCACCAAGGGCCGGTCGACCCGTGAGGTCGACCGACGTGCACAGAGTCGTGCACGTCTGGCAGACACAAGGGCGGTCGACCCGGACGGTCGACCGTAACTGAGAGCAGTGCTCTCTGTTTATTTGGGTCGACCGGGCGGTCGACCGGGTTTGCCCAACGGTCACATTTTTGACCGTTGGCGGTCGACCGGGTGGCCGACCGCCAAGCCTGTCAGGCTGCCACATCAGCCTAACGGCTAGTTTTGTTTTGGGGCTATAAATACCCCAACTCTTGGGCTGTTTTGATAAGGTTTTTACAAGAGAAAATTCCCAGTTTCCCTGAGTTTAAAACAAGTTTTCAAAAGTGTTTTTGGGCTTTAAACTTTCAATCTTATTTGTTTTAGGTTTTTGGAAAAATCAAAGAAAAGAGTATTTTGGGAGATTTGTCTTGGCTTTCATTTTCTATCATTTACAAGAGTTTTCCCAAGTAGTTTTTCTTTGTTGCTTGTTTTCCAAACACCTAGTTTTCACACTTGAGCTTATCTTCTATCCTAATATATTAGGATCTTGTTTTGTGGAAAAGAGAAAAGAAAGAGAGAGTTTGTGGTCTTTGGAACCACTTATTGTAAAAACCCTTGCTTTGATTGGGTTGCTCCCTCTTCGGTAGAGGTTGAGGATTGTGGTTTACTCCCTCTACTGAGAGGTGGAGTTGGTTGTTGTTTGCTCCCTCTAGTGAGAGGTGGAGTTGGTGTTTGTAACCCTCTTCGGTAGAGGTGTTGTGGTTGTTTGGCTACGGGCCTACCCCTCGGTTGTGAGGCGGTGTTTGAGAGAGGAGTTCGGTACTCCCTTGTTGTAAAAATCCTCTTCGGTAGAGGTTCCCTCGGTGGGAGATTGTGGATTGGAAATCCTACACGGTGGTGTAGGCAGGGATGTAGAGCTGGGTGCTCGAACCTCGAAACATATCTTGTTGTTTGCGTTTGATCCACTTGTCTCTCAACTCTCTCTCTCTTTACTTTGTGCAAAGCATCATTCATATTATCATATCATATTTGCTTGTGTTGCCTTGCACTATTTCATATCGCTCATTCTTATATGCTTGACTTGCTTGAGTGTGTGCCTCACTTATACTTAACCACAAGAGCTTCACATAGCACCTCAACCCATTAAAGGGGAATCAAGAGGAGTTAGTCCAGAACCCTTCACGGGGAATTCGGCTACACTTGTGTGTTGTATTAAATGTGTTGCAAAATTTGCATTAGCTTCCGCATTTAGCGCATTTAGTTCTTAGATTAGCAAGTACACCTATTCACCCCCCCCCCCCCCCCTCTAGGTGTCCTTTTCAAGTTTCACTTCTTTGAATTGAATCAGCACCCTATAAGACCAGTACCGGCTTTCCTTTATTAATTATTATTCATTGCTAGGATGATTCACCATTCAGACACCTGATCCAGATAAGGAAATAAACTGAGAGGTTGATGGTTTTCTAATCTAAAATAAATTAAACACTTAGCGGAACATTAGCCCCAAGGAGAAAATACAAATTGATTGTTTATCCATAATAAATGAAGTAGTATCTATTGGAGCTAAGCAGAAACAATAAGGAATTTTGGAATTGGTTGATTACATAACTTCTAAAGTTCTAATATTTGTTCGTTGTGTTTCTTTTCTTTTATTGAGTAAAGTTCTAGTCAAAATCATTATGCCTGAGTTTACCAAGAAACTTTGGAATGTAGAAAACTAGTTCTAAAAACTTACAAGACTATGAATAGTAAGAATTTTAGTGAACGGAAGTGGTAAATGGGATTTGAGAGGGTTCATTCAAAAATTTACCAATCAGTTTTGATTTTGTTTCTTAAAAGTAAAACAAATTCAATTGGGCAATTTTCAATTTTTTAAGGTAAAGAACGAGGCCTCTGTGTGTGTGCGCGCGCGCGCGTGTGCGTGTGTGTGTGTGTGTGTGAGAGAGAGAGAGAGAGAGAGAGAGAGAGAGAGAGTAACCGTGTACCGGGGGGGGGGGGGGGGGGGGGAGAGAGAGAGAGAGAGGGAGAGGGAGAGAGAGAAACCGTGTACCGGGGGATACAAGAGGGGAGAGGATTATCAAGGAGATAAGCCATAGAGATCAATTAGGCAAATTTAGTGTAAAGAGGTTTTGTAAGGCTACTAATATCTCTATATTTTTTGTATATTCCTTTTTATTTTTCTAAAATTCCCCACCCGGGTCCATGCTATTATAAAGATTAATACGGGCCTGTTTGGTTAAGGGTGGAAGTGAGGAAGTGAGGAAGTGAGGAAATGGTAATAGTTCCCTTTGGAACTTGGAAATTGGTTAGTAAATTTTTCGGTGTTTGGATGTTGTTGGGAAGTATGGTTTAGAAAATGTTATGTCTTTTCCGGCGTTTGGATGGTAATGTGAAAGTGGAAGTGGAAAAATTGACCACAAAGTTGACCGCAAAATAATACTAAAATAAAAATTAATTAAGAAAAATAAAAATTAGACCGTAATTAGAATGCAAGTGAGATTTACACGAGCAAAAAATTAACTGTTTTGTGCTACAACTTATTATAAATGAGATTTACATGACCACAAAATTAACTGTAGCACTCTGAAAGTGAGGAAATGGTTGTGTAAAAGTGAAAAGAGAAAAGGAAAAGAATCTTTTCCATTTTCTTTTTCCGGTGTTTGGATGAACAGCGAAAATGAAAAAAGACACTTCCCACTTCCTCACTTCCACCCAATTCCTTGAATCCAAACATGCCCTATATTGAAAACATATGAAGAAGCTTGATTTCTTGAACCAACATAACCTGATATCTTGAACCAATATTGTTACTATCGATGCTTTCATCTTCCTCTTCTCAGCTTTCTTCCTGAGCATTAGCTTGCTATTTAATCTGTATTATGGTGAGAGCCAGCTTAAGTAGTTGCATTGTGGTAATAGGTTTTAAACCGTGTCCAATCTCAGTCGGGATGTTGTTGTCTTAAATCATTGATTAAATGATTTTACGTCTAATGCTGCAGCTCAGCAACTACAGCTCCTTTGAGGGTGTCTTATACTGCAAGCCTCATTATGACCAACTCTTTAGATGACTGGAAGCTTGGATAAGAGTTTTGAAGGTACAATAAAACCAACTATGGTTGCTATCTTCATCTCTTATTTTATGTCTCAAATCTAAGTTATATTGCAATTTCAACATAGGTGCTCTGAGATCTGCTAAGGTGGACAGATCTGTTGATCGTGAGGTATTCTACTAAAATCATGATTAGTTTATTCCCTACACTCAATCACATGAATCCTACAATTCATCTATCGATCCTTCTTGGTTGCTTTTACAAGCATGAATCTATATTATTGTCTTCTGGATTATATTGTACAGAACCATGTTAACAGCAGATTTTCAAGCATGTTTGTTGGGACACAAGACAAATGTGTGGTTTGCAAGAAAACTGTCTACCCTATTGAGAAGGTATGAACCTAATTCTTTGCTATAATAGTGTAATGTTGTTGTTAAAGCGGCATATTTGCATGTGTTCTTTTGTTCTCCTGAGCCTGAGGTACTTGTTTATCAAGTTCAATTTGATTCTAACAGCAATATGTTTATTTCCATCTTAGTATAAACTTTCAAAGATTGCTGGTGGAAATTCAATAAGCTCACTACCGCCAAACTAGTGTCCCCCCCTATATTGCTTCTTCTAATTGATGCACGGTGCACCTGTCTGTCTCTACTGAACACGTTCAACTCATCACCTCAACGATTTTCTCTTGCCTATCCATAATTGATGCTTCCTCAATTTTCCTACTGCTTATGTGACATTCGTTCAAATCTGAGGTCTTCTAAATGAATGAGAATGAAGTCAAGAGTTCTCACTCAATTCACGGGTCAATATTCTTTATGAAAAATTTTGCTCACAATTTAGTATCAGTGAGAACAACAACAATGAATAATTGGCTATTCAGTTTATTGTTACTATCTTATTTTCTTTTTGTTTTCTGTTACTAGTATTCCATCTTTCTGTATCAATTTGCACGGGGACTATTTATTATAATTCTACATGCTCAAGTCTCGGCATGATCTGAGTTCCCTCATTTCAGGTAACTATTGATGGCAGTTCATACCACAGACCCTGTTTCAAGTGTGCCCATGGAGGTTGTGTCATCACCCATCGAACTGTGCTGCTCATGAGGGCAAGCTTTACTGCAAGCACCACCACACTCAGCTGTTCATGGCCAAAGGAGATTTCAGCCAGCTCGGGGACAAGAACATAAAAGTGGCCTCCGAAACCCCCATGGCCACAAATGGTGTAGAAACCCCCATAGCCACTAACGGCATAGAAGAAAGTGAGGCTGAGTCTTCCTCAGTCTGATTGATCTTCTTCCATTTCTCCACATAGTTTCATGTCATGGTGTGATATCCAGTGCCAACATTATGCATCACAGACTTCTTTAAAGAATTTGTTTGGGTCATTCTTTTGAGTTGCGTGAGAACGGAAGCAAATAACAAGAGGCTTGTGCTTCTGTCTACGCTACGCTCTTGTGACAATATTTAAACACTTGAAGTTGTACAGTATGTCTGTTGTATATCTCTTCTGTTTGTAGGCTGAGTTCTGGATTCTGATATCTAGTACATACATACGAGTTTGCCTTCTTGCTTTCATATACTTCGTTGTTTGGAAGAGATTGAGATGGCTGATTTGCACTTTATGAGTTATTTCTGTAGAAATCTCTCATATGAATCGAGGTTATATTAGTTTTCATTTTACACCTATATTAAACTCTTTGATTTCTATTGTTGATAACTTTTCTTATCAAATTCTGATTTGATACCAGAGCCTCTCGTGGAAAAAAGATATATTCTGATTTGGAACCAGAGCCTCTCGGGGGCAACACACACACACACTAGGCCTAGTTTCTAACCACAGTCCCAATCGTCTTTTTCCTTGTCTTCCCCACAAATTCACATTCACGTTTGTCATCTCCTCCTGCTCCCGCCAGCCGGCGCCGGAGGGCGGAGAGGTCGTCCGTGCCCAGGATGTCAAAACCGGGCACCGATCTGATCTCAATGTGGGCAACTTCCTCGTCAACTTCTACTCTGTTTTAGCCAAGATGGATCATGTGAGCATGGTGTTCGATGATATGCTTGCGAGAGACTTGGTTATCTATTGTTATAATGTAGACGGACAGCAACCGGCCCCATTCCCACTTGTCGGTCTCCTGTACTAGAGTGACACGTAGCCTTCGTCCATGGATCAGGGAGTTGATCCCAGATGTGGACGGGGTCGGAGATCAAGCTACTCTCTCCTCGTCTTTCCCTTCCGTCCAATTTTAACAGCGAGGAGGCGACGAGCTCAGGGTCTAGGTTTTAAAAATTAAAAAAAATTATTATTATTATTATTTTAAACTCTTTTTCTTCTCCTTTCTTTTTTTTCCTTATTCCTTGTTTTTCCCATCAAACAACTCATCGTTGAAAAGGGGAAGAGTTCTCTCTTCATCCTCTCTCTCACCTCTCTGTCTCATAATTTTTAAAAAAAAAAAGAAAGAAAAAAAGAAAGAAAGAAAGAAAGAAACAAAGAAAAAAGAAAAAAGTGGGCCCTGCGGGAAGGTGTGACCTCTCCTCAACCTCAATCTCACTAAGAACATTCTAGAAACTACATATGACCAATGTCTGACCCATTCCCAACTTGTAGAACTTTCTCAAAATATCTTCCCAAAGTAGGAAAAGGTCACTTAGTGACCCCACTAAACCCTTCCAGAACTCTCATTGCTCCTCCTATATAATACTCCTCTCCCCCCTGCCCCCGCCATAATCAATCTGCCAACGATATAACAATACTCCTCCTCCACTGAGAAGTGAGGATCAATCTCCCGTGTCCGCCGAGAGAATGCCAGGCATTGAATGAGACCAGCCCAAATGGAAGAAAATCTAAAGCAATAAGCTCAAAAGCATTCTTTTCCATCCCATTTTTTTGATCAACACTAGAAAAGTTCCGAAGCCCAATGGAGCCTTTGGTGATGGTCAAGGATGAGTTGGAGGAGGAGGAGGATGTGGTGGAGATTGTGAGCCCAAGGCCAATGGCAGGCCTCCATGAGATTGGGCCACCTCCATTCTTGATCAAGACATTTGAGATGGTGGAGGACCCACATACTGATTCAGTGGTCTCTTGGACCCAAGAAAGGAACAGCTTCATTGTTTGGGACTCCCACAAGTTTGCAAGCACTCTCCTCCCCAAGTACTTCAAGCACTGCAACTTCTCTAGCTTCATTCGCCAGCTCAACACTTATGTAAGTTTCTCTTCCTCTCCTTGTACGAGGCTTTCTAGTTGTCATCTTTTACAGCTTATTGTGACAGGCATTTTCAAATGACATGGTTTCCATATTCTGTTTTATGATATGTTTTATTATAATTATTGCTTTATTTTTTGATAATTTAGCAGACAACGGATGTTGGGTTAAGATCTTCAGAATCCATAGTATGCTTGTTTATTCTTACTTTTCAGTGATGTGATACTAGATGAGCCATGGTTCTGGCCTTACTTGAGAGCACCACATTGTGGGAATTTTTTCGCTCTTTATAAATGATGTGAAAATATACTTCTGTTTTATCATTTTATTCTTTTGGATTGTTCTGCTACGTTTACTGGGTTCCTTTCAAATCTTGATTGGTTATAATTTCCCCCCTTCTACGTCATGCTTGGTTTTTGTTCTTGAAATTGAATAATTTAGCTTAGTTATGGTGCTGAGTAATTAACCATATTTTTGTATTCGTACCTTTGGTTCTCATCTAATTAGGGCCCAGGTGATCTTATCTTCTTTATATGTTCATTCCTTTTGAAAACTGTGTACATTTGGAGATTCCAGAATTTTGCTGTCTTTTTAGACTTCAGGTGTTCTAGTCCTCTTTCTCTATGCATTTCCATCCAGAACTTTCATACATAGTAAGATTGCAATATGTTCTGTCTTCCACAATTTACCAAATGTTCCTCTTTACCAAATCCTCGAAACTTCTACAAGCAACATGTTGAAAACTTTCTGATTATGCACTGCAAAGTTTTATATTTTGCTGAAATTAATCTTTTGATTCTTATTTTTTTTTTTGGTGAGATGTAGGGCTCTATTGAAAAACTAGTCTTACACTTATGTTGATCTCAACAGGGCTTCAGGAAGGTTGATCCAGATCGATGGGAGTTTGCCAATGAGAGATTTTAAGTGGTCAGAAGCATCTGTTGAAGGACATCAAGAGACGGCGAAACATCAGCCAATCCTCACAACATCATCAGCAACCAGGAGTGCCGATTGAACCGGGCGGGTAAGTGATGATTGTATCGAGTTGGGACAGTTTGGGCTTGAAACAGAAGCAGAACGGCTAAAAAGAGATCGCAACATTCTGATGATGGAGATTGCAAGGCTCAGGCATCAGCAGCAGAGTTCCCGTGCCCAGGTCACCGTGATGGAGCAAATGATACAGGGCACAGAGAGGAAGCAGAAGCAGATGATGGTGTTCTTGGCCAAAGCTCTCAAGAACCCGGCCCTTATTCAGCAGCTGTTGCTTCGTAGTGAGCAGAATCGGCAGCTGCTGCGAATGTAGGCAAGAAGAGGAGATTGCCAATAACCCCGAGCTTTGAGAACCTACAAGCAAGTGCAGAAGTTGAAGATGAACTGGAGATAGAGAACATGATTTCCACAATGGTTGATAGTGGTGCAAGCAGCTCGAGCAGAGAGCAGATGGAAGAGAAGGTGATATTCGAATCAAGCAATCAGAGTTTGGGCGGCATTAACGAAGCAATATGGGATGAGTTACTGGATGAAGGTCTGTTACCGCAAACTGGAGCTGAGCAAGGCGACGACAAGGAGATTGAAGTTGGGTTGGAGGATTTGGTTGGATGGGGTGAGGATGTAGAAAATTTGGTGGATCAGATGGGATTCCTGGGTTCTTCACAACCTTAGACAAGAATAGAAAACTAGAGATGCATCATTTCTTCTAATTCTCTGCTTACAATTTCGGGTATGTTGATGGCTGCAGGCTTTTGCTATCAAATTTACTCGTCACTGTGCAGGGAAAATGCCTGGGGGAAAGTTGATGTGTCCAGTTAATTGGTTGCTGTATAATGCTGCCCCCATGTTGGCATTTCAAGTTGCTGGTGCATATGTCATTCCTCTTCATCATTTTATTTGGTTGGGATATGAAACTGCAGTTTAGATTTATCTGATGGATCTCTTCTTTTGTGAATTCATGTTGCAGGTTGATTATGTGGATTTGCAGAGTGGTGAATGGATGACAAACCTCCTGGAGGAATTCATTTGCAAATCGCACTTTCTTCAAGGGGGACACTGGAAGAATCCAGTGTAGGCCATCAGAGTTCTTTTCTAGGTTTAGACATTATCTGACAGCAGCAAAAGCCCCAAGCACCGCATCCTAAATGGGAGCCACCAAAGGAAGGACAAGCAAAGAAGTGGTGTTCCGTAGATTTCGTCTCACACAGGGCAATGTCTTCTAATGAGGTTTTCTCAAGATAAAACCACCGGATTATTAACTCTGTTGTGAATCTTTTGCAATCTGTTCCATGAGCAACATGTAGTCTGTGATAGCAGCATCAGCAAAGTTGATGAAATAGGAATTTGATTTTATGCACATCTCTTCTACCTAATTTAGGGTCAACTGGGGAAGCAAAAGAGTTGGCACGTAATAATCAACCTACACAATGTCAAATAATTAAGGATGGGCAGATTCTAAACTGCTTGTGGAAATATTTACATGAGTATGTGTTTTTTTTTAAATTCCAGAAATTAAGTAACAAAGAGGGAGGTATTGACATCACAAATTTCCCATGGAGTTGTATCAAGATTTCAATCATGCCCAAGAATAAGAAAACGCAAAAAAGAAAAGAAAAACCCCAAACATCAGTATTTACATAACATGGGCCTGGCAAACACGGTTTTTTCAATGCAAGGAGTTTGCATCTGTACATTGGGATGGATTGGGTACAATATTCGGATAACAAGGAGAATGACAACGCGTGGAGAGGAAGAAAGAAAAAGCTGCCTAACATCTCTTGGCAGATTTTGCTCGGGCCCTTCCTGCTGATTTAGATGATGCTGAACGCAGAACTGACTCATCGAGCTCCTTCTTGTCCTCAAGAAATGCCTCCATTATTTCCTCTTGAAGCTCTAGGTACCTCTTCTTGCGGCCTTCAGTGGTATTGTTCTCTAGTTCAGAAAGCTCAAACGAATCGTGATCCAGTAGCCTGCTGAGAACCTCTGAGCATCGAGGGAAGTAACATGTCCCAAGTTCCACTGACAAATAATAATATTTGAATGGATCAGCATCTCATTAGGGATCCAGGTATAAATATTTCTGACTAACTAATTTTACAAACATGTTTTGCTTGATAAAATGATTTAGCTACTGGGACATGTTTGTATGTTTATAACCATACGACATATAAGGTAGATTTAACTAGAGAACTTTCTGGGCTCTATGGCCATTTCCTCCAGTTTATACTTCATTCAAGCTAAGAACTTTACAGACTCTTGGATAATAATATCAGGTTGACAAATGCTGCAAGAAATCTTCTCAGCTTTAAGTTGAAGCCAATAACAGAGTAGATTATGGGAGGACACACATTGAATATTTTCACATTAACACTTCAACTGATCCTTAATATTGGCATCAGATGGTCCTCACTCAATAAGTGAAAGCAGCCCCATTTCTATTACATGTGAAATAAATAGTTCTTGAAATGTTTCAGAATTCCATATTATAATTTCTATCCTTACAGCAGGTAGGTAACAGGCATCCCAAAATGACAGTTATTCAGATATGGGGAGATGTTGATTACCCACCAGATCTCACTTAAGAATTAAGTATCAAATCTTATTTACTGAGAATATTTAGAATTCATCTCTCACCAAGATTTTTCGCTCATTTCTTCATCACAAAAGGACAAGAAAGATTCTTCATATGTTCTCAGAAATTCATTTAGCAATATCAAAGGATGGCATAAAAGGAGTAAGATGTAAACACATGTACCTGTTTTAGAGAGAGCTCTCATCCGGGATAGGTGCTCTTCCTGGACCAAAAAAGGTATATCATTTAGCATTGCAGGACCGTGGTTTCCAGGAGGGACGTCTAACGCCTTAGCTAAGCTGAACTCTGAAGTCCCGTCCACATGAGCATTGACCATGGCAACTCCTGCTTCCACAGGATATAAGAGCTTTGCCAGACGAACTGCATTGGATTTTGTCAACATTAGTTTACTTGACAATATTTTTAGCCAATAATCCATTATCATAAGCCTTTACATAAAATTGTCTTCTAGAATGGTAATCATCTATGTGGCTCAAAGTCCCCATGGGGAGTCATAAGTTTTCTCGATATACATTGTTATTGCACAACCTATAAGCTTCTGGGCAAAGTGGCTCGCTGACAGATGCAAACAGATTGAATGATTAAAGTAATTTTTAATTAATATATAAGGTTAAAATTGTATCTTTTATAGTAGATCACCTCTAATTTCTAGGTATAATAACTTCTGAAGCAGTTCGCTTGCAGCCATTGCAACAGAACTAGAAGCTTCTCTCGTCGGTGGATTTCTTCTTTCAGCTTGCTCTAATATCTCAATGCACAACCGATCCTTAGGAGCATCCTTTCCTTGTTCGATGGGCCTATAGTAATCAACAGCTTTAGTTAGACGTTTGGAGATCTGAATTGCTTTCCTTCCATCAGTAGTAAGGTCATGTGATCGAGCTCCGTTATCAAGAAGACACATGATGATTTCAGGTTCTTTACGTTTTGCAGCAATGTGAAGCACAGAGTAACCTCTGAGATTTTTGCGATTAACATCTGCACGTCTAAGTTCCAGAAGTTCTGCTGTGATTTTTGAATTGCATAAGCCACTGCATGGTGCAGTGCATATGCGTCATCTAGAGTGGCACGTCCCTCTTCTAGTAGCAATTTCACTAATTCGATGTCATCCGAATCAAGAGCTTTATTTATTCTTGTTGCATGTATATCAGGAAAAGCAGTGCCTTCCGCTCCATTTAGTCCTAGATAAGTCCTTAAATCCGTGATTTGCTTGATAATGTCTCGGGGTAATGCCTTCTCAAGGATCACAGTATCAAGATCTGAGCTGACAACCATCTCAATGCACTCTGCCAGCAATCTTCCACAAGCCTTACTGCACAAATTTGCAACAAATAATATCACTGGTATGTCATCTATGTCCACCTTTTGAAGAATTCCAAGTAGGCGGCGCTGCAGTGAAGCAAAACAATCTTTCAGAAACAAATAACTGATGAATGCAAAAACTAACTGCTTAATGTCAACAACAAGTAGGAAGACCGAATGAGACAGATTATCCCAACAAGTCAGGACTGAAATTGTCCCCATACCACTTGGTTCACCCACAAGTTCAGTCTAAGTTGGACAAGAATTAAACATGTTGGAGGCCACTAAGCTCTCCTCTATGAGCTGATTCACAGTGAGCAAATCGGCTTCATTAAGGATATATAAGAATATTTTAGACAGGGTAGCATGTCGCCCAGAAACTAATCTTTTGTTGCAACCGGGTTAGGGCAAGAAAGGTTTTATCCTGTAACTTGATTTTGAGACACAATTGTGCAGACTGGGAGGCATTCTAGACGCTATTAAGTTGGCACAGTGGGGATGAAGTGAATGAAAGTGTGTATCATTGAGGAGTAAATCATCCATTCTTATTAATCGATAGTTTATGTACACTGAACCAACCTTCAACTGACTCAACGAACATTGCAGTTAACCGTGTAAATTAAACAATCTATTAACTTCCATAATAGTAATTGCAACACATCATCAATGAGACACTAATCAACAGCCCTTAGTACTAACTCTCATTGACTGAAGTAGCTAGAAACAAACAATAATATAACAACCACTAGTTTGTTACTACTAGATTTGCTGAACGGAGCACATGAGACCAGTGCGAGAGCCTGTAACAATTGTATCAAGTATATGTCAATTATCCTTCCATTTACTCCCCACAGGCCACAGCTCCCCAATAACCTTTACTGCAGTTGAAGTATGTTTCAAATAAAAAAGCAACTCATTAGTTGGATGCATCAAAAAATGTTGGACACACACTTTCTGTAATCACCTAAATTGACAAATAACATATAACGAAACCAAATCAAGCTCCGATTTTGAAGACAACCCATTTCTCAGAGCAACTCAAAACATCAAAAAAGCAAACACATTGAACAGGCAAAGAGATAAAATTACACCAGACCTGAAAGAGGTTGACGAGCTCCCAGATCTCGAAGGTGAAGGAAGCAAAGAGCACCTGCAGCATGAAATCCACCGCCGGCCAGCACGCCACGTGGCCGCACCCCTCGTCGGCGCACGCGCAGACCCCCTCCGGCAGCAAGCCCACCTTCCCACTGTACACGTATCCCAGGACGAGCACCAGAGCCTCGTGCCCAACTTCATAACCGCCCAAGATCTCTCCAAGCTCCAATCTTGCACCCGCCGCCTCGTCCCTCTCGGCGAAGAGGTTGAAGAAGAAGGGGCTGCGGGCCGAGAGGACGCAGCGGTGGAGGAAAATCTGGTTGTTTTGGAAGGAGAGGGTGACATCGGAGAAGTTGGGGGACTGAGAGAGGAAGAGGGAGGAGAGGTTGGAGGAGAGGCGGCTGAGCGCCTCGACGTCCGGCGGCAGGGAGTCCGCTGCGGCAGCCGTCGGCGAGGGGGGAGGGAAGTAGAGGCAGCTGTCGCCGCTGTCGAAGGAGTCCGACAACACCTCCATTAACGAGATTTTGAGAGCGGAGAGCCAAAAAGAGGAGTAAAATGTGATGAGTGAAAGAATTAAGAAAAGTTTGCATCGGGATTCTTTAATTAATTACTGGTGATAATAATTAGTTAGGCAAAGCGGGCAGTAACAACTATGGGCACACAAAAAAAGGACTCTGAGCTACTCAGTTATTTGTGGGACCTACATGTTTCTCAGAGATATGGGTCAATTTGTGGGTGTGGTTGAGGATTGAGAAGTGCCTTATCCTTGACTGCACCGCCCACAGGACTGAGACCAAATCCAGAACAGTAATAAAGACAGAGAGTGTAGAACCTCTGCGTGTGTGCGTGCGGGTTTGGTAAAGTAATCTAGAACAATAATATTCAATAGTGTTGCATGATGGGCTTGCATTGCAAGTCCATTTAAGTAGGCCTAATCTAATATGTGGCCCAATTTTTGCGGCCGATGAATTTATCCTAGCCCAGTAGAACGACGCCTAGTGGGCCGACGATTGGACCGGTCAATTCTGAGGCCTCCAGAAGTGGAAAGTCTTTGTTTGTTTGATCCATTGCTATAATTAGACTAACGTGCACCCAGCGGTGTGGGCGATGATGGTGGTGAAGGATTCAAGGCTCATTTGGAGACACCAATACTGAATGCGATTGACCCGCTGAAGCTGTGGCCATGTTTAAAGCAAAGCTACATGACAACACTTCTTCTTCAGTCGCGGAAGGAGTGGAGTTGGAAAACATTCTCCTTAAATAATAAGAAGCAGCTTAAATGAAGAAGAAAGACAAGGAGGTGGGGGCTCTTTAAAACGTCGTGTCCCGGGGTCAATCATTTCAAAGTCTTGGATCAAGGTGGGGAAATGAAATAGGAAGAAGGGAATTCTCTCTGCTCCCCGCCCTCTCAGACCTCGATGAGATGAATGAGGAGTTGACTGATCATCATAAAAAAAAGTGTTGTGAAATTGATCAGCTCATTGAGGGGGTCACTTGATCGCAACGTGATCTCTTTTTGATTTTTTTTTTTTTTTTTTTTTTTTTTTTACAATTTTTATTTTGTATACTTCTGATTATCATATATATATATATATATATATATATATATATATATATTATATATATATATGGGGTTACTGTACCTCAGCCTGCAGGCTGAGAGAGTTTCTCAGCCTGCGGGACGTGGCTACATCACCGCCGCACATCGGTCGCAGAGTGTTGGCGCCAAAAAAATAAAAAAATCCCGCCTAAACAATCGTGAAACAAATTGACAAAAATACCCCTTTTATATGACGACTGCGACTACTACCCTTGAAAAAGTAAAAAAAAACACATTTACTTAAACATTTATCAGTTCCAATGCGACTATGGTCGCAATAATGAACTGTTTTGAAGTTCATTATAATTTCAAATTATAGTGTATTAACATTTTAACTGTTTTGGATAACTGAACAGTCACCTAGGAAGTATACAATTTTTTGAAAGGTAGAAAATATATTTGAGAGATATTCACGTGGTCCGAGAGCTTAAACCTTTTGGAATTCCGGGATTAAAAATATATAAAGGGTCATGAGCAAAGGATTAAAAACATACTAAGTTATTTTTTCCAATAAGGAAGACGAAAACATGACTCTTGACGACGAATCTGATTACGATGGTGATGACGAGAAATAGAAGTTTAAAAAAAATGTATTTTGTTACTTTTTTAAATATATATAAATATGTTTTCCAAAGTTAAATGTGACGAAATCTGTTTTTAAATCTCTTTTTTAAATATATTTTGGTACACCTTAGTCGCAGTTGATGACCGTAGTTTTATTAAAATACACTGCGACATTGGTCGCAGTTACTGGTCTTTAGACTTAATCAACAACACAGCGACCTTGGTCGCAGTTCCTCGTCTTTATTCTTAATCAACAAAAAAACACGACGACCTTGGTCGCAGTTGATGATCGTAGTCTTAATAAAATACACAGCGACCTTTGGTCGCAGTTGTTGGTCTTTACTCTAAATCAACAACACTGCGACCTTGGTCGCAGTTGCTGGTCTTTTTTCTTAATCAACAAAAAAAATACTGCGACCTTGGTCGCAGTTGGTGACCGTAGCTTAATCAACAAAAAAACACGGCGACCTTGCTCGCAGTTGATGACCGTAGCTTAAATCAACAAGAACACTGCTACCTTGGTCGCAGTTGTTGGTTTTTACTGTAAATCAACAACACTGCGACCTTGGTCGCAGTTTCTGACCGTAGTCTTAATAAAATACACTGCGACCTTGGTCGCAGTTGATGGGCGCAGTCTTAAAAAAAAATAATCTGCAAACTTGGACACAGTTGCTGGTTTTTATTATTAATCAACAACAACACTACGACGAGGTGACACGTCAAACGCAGCAGTTGCTTAGTCGCAGTCTTTGCTGGCAGTTGTTTCTGTTTGCACTATAGGCTTACGCGACGTTGGTCGCAGTGTCGTCTCTGGTCCAAGTTGTTTTGTTTGAAAATGCATGACTGCGACCAAAAAAGATCGAAGTTTATTAAAAAAATAAATATGTTTTTTATTTATGTCCAGTCATTTATATCCACGCATGTAAAAATGATACAAAACGCTCTCTTATACAATAAGATTGAGTGTTACAATACAGGAGTACAAAGAAAGACTACAAAAAAAGAGTACTTGTTGACTAAAGAGCAGTGGTGTTATTGACGTATTTTTATTTATGTCCAGGCATTTAACTCCATGAATATGAAAATGATACAAAAATCGATCTCTTACTTATACAATAAGATTGAGTGTTACAAAAAAACGACATCAAGAAGACTAAACATAAAAAAAAGAGCCCTTGTTGACTAAGAGCAGTGGTGTTATTGAGGTCCTCGTGTATTAAAAAACTGTGGATTGCGAGGACCACGAACAGTGGTGGTATACAGGTCTGGTGGCAGCAGAAACCCTTCGGTGATGAACATCTCTTCGTCAGAAGCCTCGATGACACTTCTGGGGTGAGAGAGAAGGAGTTGAGACCGCACAGGGTATGCTACCCACCACTATATCCACCACAACCCCCGCCGCCATAACCCACTCTGACCATCCACAACCCAGATGGGAGAGCAGATCTCGGTGAGGGTTAGGTCCTCGTCATGACACGACTAAATCTCTTGTACATGACGAGGACCACGACTAAATCCCTTGTACACGAACATCGATCAAGTTCGCCGGACAAAAATATTCTCCCAGTGGCCCAGCGAACCTGAAAAAAAAGGACAATCAAGCTCTGGGTCATCTTCGTCCATGGGGTCATCTTCATCCATGGAGGCAGGAGCCTGTTAGAGTCTCTCAAGAAAGCTGGAATTCTCAGAGCAATTGCTCTCGAAAGAAAACTAAGTATGGGCCGTTTAAAAAAAGGAGAGGGTGAGCCCTATTTATAGGCAGGCCATAATAACCCTAATTAATAGTTCATTAATTCAAAACCGGCGCTGGTGGTCTTTTAATGCCAAACCGGCGCTGGTGGTGGTGGTGTCCAACCACCAGCGCCGGTTTGGCATTAAAAGACATTAACGCATAACCCAATGAAGAACAGACGAGTGGACAGCAGCTTCGGGAAACAACGAATGGTGCGGGTTCGTCGATGTAGAGTTGACGTTAAAAGATCTCATAAAATCTTTTATGACAGGCCGCGTCTCACGAAGTGACTCCAGGTCGCGACCCTCAGCAAAAACTTTTCATTTTTCATTTAGATTTAAAAAAAAATGACTTAATCCAAAACAACACTGCGACGTTGGTCGCAGTTTCTGTAATGCGTGCCACCGTGGACGCATTATTTTTTTTAAGACTGCGCTTATCAACTGCGACCTTGGTCGCAGTTGCTGGCGGCTGATATAGCAAAAAAATAACACTTCCACCTTGGTCGCTATGCATGTAAATATAAAAGGAAACATCTACCTAACGTACTGCGACCTACGTCGCAGTACATGTAATGCGTGCCACCTTGGACACTATGCATGTTAATATAAAGCAAACATCTACCTAACGTACTGCGACCTACGTCGCAGTCCATGTAATGCGACCCTAAATTGCAATTGCTGGCCATCTTTATCAATAATACCACGGCGACTGCGACCAAAGAATCTGACTAAGGTCGCAGTTTAAATGTACACCAAAAAAAAGAATCTGACATAGGTCGCAGTTTAAATGTACACTGCAACCAAAGACTCGACTATATTATATACAAAAAAAAAATTAAACTATAAAGTAATATTTTATAGCAGGCCAGTGAGGGTGAGGCATCCGGGCAAAAATTATAATAAACAATAAGGAAAAGTTATCGAAAGGGGTATTTGGTAATTTAACTTCTTCCTAAAAGCGGGCCGCACGCCAGTGACGTCACAAATTGAGCCACGTCACCGCAGGCTGAGAGAGTACTCTCAGCCCGCCGGCTGATATCCATTTTTCTCATATATATATATATATATATATATATATATATATATATATATAATATATATATATATATATATTATATATATATATATATATATATATATATATATATATATATATATATATATATATATATAAGATGTGGAGAAATATGATCCAAAAGGGACGTTTTTTTTTGGGCCAAGGTGTCGGGAACTTGGGATTGATACAAAACTGGTAGAAGCTCACGAGCAGTAAAGAAAATCTCGAGTGTTGGTCAAGAAGGGCCGGACGAAAAGAGCTACGGACAGTCTATCGCTGATCCATCATACTTTCGCTACGCAAAAGTGCTCCACGGGAAGGGTTCACTATGTTCCATGCTCCGAGATCTGGACATG
Source organism: Agave tequilana (assembly GCA_038442645.1). Lineage (NCBI taxonomy): Eukaryota > Viridiplantae > Streptophyta > Magnoliopsida > Asparagales > Asparagaceae > Agave > Agave tequilana. The sequence continues at coordinate 37,388 of JAVJIF010032519.1, read as the reverse complement.
CAGGTCCAAGAGTTGTCAAAAAGCAACCCAATAAGTGCGTAAAATGAAGCCAAGTGACGTGCACAAGTACACATATGTGTGCATGACCAAGTGTCGTGATTCAATCAGGCACGCAAACATTAAGCGGTGAAAATAGAATCAGGATTAAATTAGGAAGCAAGAAAGTCACGGGATTAAATTAGGAAGTAAGTCAGGAGATTAAATATAGAAGAACAGCAATAATATCTAGTAAGAGACAAATAGTGTGTATACAATAAATAATTATCAATATCATTTGTTGTTTTAGTCATTCCGTACCAATGATCCATACCACCGGCTATCCACACCGGAGTTCCTACTCTAGCAAGACTCATCCAAATCGGTATACCTGGTATCATTACTTGAGCGAGGAATGATTAAATAACTCACGTTCTTGATATTATCGTTGTATACAGAGTGGGGCAGGTGTGGTCCAGAAACAGGAATATCAGGTATCAGGAATAAATATTGTAATACAGAAATAATATATAAGTGACGGACAAGATAACTTAATCATATAACAATAGTAATAATCAGTGTCACATGTTATTTTAATCATTCCCCTTCAGTATCTCATACCACTGACAGCTCACAATGGAGTCCGTATTTCCAGTAGAACACATCCGAATTTTGATATACAGATACCATTATTCAAATGGAAAAGTAACCGAATAACATCCTCTTCCGACATTGTTATTGTTATGTGTGTGTGTGGGTGGGTGCGCGCGCGCGTGTGTGCATGTGTAATTATATATCATGTACAAAACTAGAGTATAGAAGACGTGTTTGGCATAAAAAGTGGGATTTTAGTTGTGGCTCACACTAAGGGGTGAAGAGGTGGCCTCTTCATGGAGTTATAGAGGCGACTTCTCTGAATCTTAAGTTCCGAGGAGCACTTAGAATCATGGAGCACTTTGGTAGCTTTGTGTGGCACTCACTTTGTATGGTCCATCTCGGCCAGTGTCGTGGTTTTTTGCACTGGCACATTTCAATGTGCAGCGGGTGTTGCCACTGGTGTTTCTTGGGGTTGTATTTGCTAGGTCGGGGAATTTGCTGGCTTTAATGCGCTCGCATATGTTGGCCCAAAGGCCTTCCACTCTAGTTTTGATAATGATTAACTCATGTAGTTATGTTTACTAATAATCTTGTGTTGTTTAAGTTTCAGATCATTAACCAAGATATTAGTTGGTGATTAGCTTCAACAAAGTGTTTAGAAGCTTTTCATGATGATTCCAGGGCCAAAGCGTCAAGATCACACATTGCCTAGCCCATGGATGGAGTTTTGGAGCAAGTCAACTTGAAGATGAAGATCATCAAGAAGACTTAGGTATTCATAGTTTAGATAGTGTGTTTTAGATCCATTTGTAAAACTTAGTATAGTTGATATGCTCAAGTGCACAAACACACACGTTTTCATGTTTTGGATTTGGTTTTCATGAATAGTAGATCAAAACAAGTTTACTTTATTTCTATATATATTAGATGTATTCTAGATATACATACATAGTTTAACTTGCTACACAAACTTATTTTGACTATCCTATTCATGTATTGAAAAATCAAGTTTGATAAAAATACAAGTTTTGTTTTTGATAAAATTTGCAAGACTCAAAAATGAATTGATATGGCTAATATATGTCTTGAAATTTTTATCACAAGTTTGTGTCTCCATATAAAATGATAAAATTATTTTTGGTGATTTTTAGAAGTGTTAAAAGATTTTTAGAAAAATATTTTACACTGTTTTTCTGACCCAGATTTCTGTTCCAGGCTTCAATCAGTCGACTAGTCAACCTGACCTAGTCGACTTGGGTGAAGTCGGTCGACCGGGACGGTCGACCGACGTGCACAAATCTGTGCACGATTGGAGGCACTGGGACGGTCGACCGCTCGGGTCGACCGGGGCACTTACAGTGCTCTCTGTTTGTTTCGGTCGACCGGGCCGGTCGACCGCTGTTGCCCAACGGTCATATTTCTGACCGTTGGCGGTCGACCGGGCGGTCGACCGTTGCCTGTCAGAGCTGCCAGCTCAGCTCTAACGGCTAGTTTTGTATTGGGGCTATATATACCCATCTCTTCATAGTTTTTGGAGAAGTTTTCAAGGGCAAAAATTCCAGACCTTCTTAAGTGTTTTTAAAGAGTTTTCAAAAGTGTTTTAGGCTTTAAACTTCCAATTTGATTTGTGTTTTGGGTTTTTGGAAAATCAAAGAAAATAGGAATTTGAGATATTTGTATTGGTTTTCATTCTCTATCTTTTATAAGAGTTTTCCCAAGTATTTTCTTTGTTACTTGTTTCTAAAAACACCTAGTTTTTCATACTTGAGCTATCTTCTATCCTAATCTATTAGGATTATTTGTTTTGTGGAAAAGAGAGAAAAAGAGAAGTGTTTGAGGTTAAGCCTCTAAGTTGTAAACCCTCCTTGCTTTTATTGTATCCCTCTTTGGTAGAGATTGATCGGAGTGGTATTGTGGTTGGATCCCTCTTCGGTAGAGGTGATTGTGTTTGTATTGGCTACGGGCCTTACCCCTCTTCGGTAGAGGTGGATTGTGGTTGTATAGCCTCGGTGGCTTTGTAAGGATTGAGAGAGGAGTTCGGTACTCTTATAGTGGATTGGAAATCCTACACGGTGGTGTAGGCGGGGATGTAGAGCTAGGGGCTCGAACCTCGAAACATATCCGTGTGTTTGCGTTTGATCCAATATCTCTCAACTCTCTCTCTCATTTATTTGTGCAAAGCATCATACATAACATCATATCATATTTGCTTGTGTTGAGCATAATTCATATCATACATATCTATTTGCTTGTGTTGCCTTGCATATATTCTTATTGCTATTCATCTTATTTGCTTGGCTTGCTTGTGTGTGTGCCTAACTTATACTTAACCAACAAGAGCTTCACATAGCACCTCAACCCATTCAAGGGAATCAAGAGGAGTTAGTCCAGAGCCCTTCACGGGGAATTCGGCTACACTTGTTGTGTTGTATTAAGTTTGTGCAAGATTTGCATTAGCTTCCGCATTTAGCGCACTTAGTTTTGCATTTAGTTTTAGATTAGCACTAACACCTATTCACCCCCTCTAGGTGTTCCTTTCAATTGGTATCAGAGGCTCCTGATACTCAGGCTTAACATCCTACGAGTGAGATCCTTTGCTTGCTAATCTATTGTTTGCATTTGCTTGCTTTGCACACATATAGTTTACCATGGCCTTCATGACCCCTCCTATGTTTGACCCTTCCAACATTCATGTTTGGAAGATTAGGATGACCGTTTATTTACAAACCCTAGGTCATAAAGTTTACCTTGCCATTACCAAGGAATCCTTCCTTAGTGATAGCAATCATATAGGGGCCAATGCACAAGCCCTAGAGGCCATTAGAAGCACTTTATCTAAAGATTATCTTTTACGTGTTTCTAACATTGATTCCGCCTTTGCAGTGTGGAATTTGTTGACTACAACCACCACCTCCGAGCTTCTATTGCCAAATCAACCGGAAGAATCTAGTGGAGAATCCGATTCACAATGCTTCATGGTCCAAGGGAATGACTCCCTTGAGGTACATTCGGAACCCCACTTAGATAATGATGATTGTGCTAGTTCTTCAAATGATGTTGTTGATCCACATGCTTTGAATGAAGAACTATCCATTGTATGTGAAAAATTAATTGAAAAATATAATTTGTTGAAAAAGAAAAGTCTAGGAATTAAACAAGAAAATAAGAGTTTGCATGCTAGACTTAACAATGTTTTGCAAGAGAAGGTTGAGGTCTATAATGAAAGAGATGCATTAAGATCTCAATTAGAACTTGCATTAAAAGAAAATAAATTTTTAAAATCTAAAATGATTGTGAAACACTTTTGAAGAAATATGAAAACTTGTCTTCAAAATTGATTTTGTTTTAAAAGAGAATGTTGATTTGAAAATAAAATAATTTCTATTTCAAATGATTTGAATGTTTGTTTAAAGAAAAATGTTGCTTTGCAAAATAAGATTGATGAACATGTTTGCCATGCTAGGCTAGTTTCACCTAGATCACCCCTTGCATGCTCCACTTCTTCTATTAAAAATGATATAAATATGTTGTAGAAGAAAATGGATTGTTTGGGCTCCACTATGAGCCAATGTGCTAAGAACCATACACACTTGGAAACCTTGGTTCGTAAGAAATAAGTTCCAACTTTTATGCATGCACACCCTCCACGGCATACACATGCTCCACACGGACACCATCAACACATGTATGCTCATGTGTACACATGTACACATTGTGGCCGAAAAGGCCATCTTGCTAAATTTTGCTATGATCGTTTACATGTTGAGAATTTAGCAAAGAAGTTTGTTTGGGTTAGAGAAGGTACTAACCCCATGGACCCAAGAAGATATGGGTACCAAAGACCACCCTTCCTATTATTTTTGATGTAGGTGTGGGCTCTCACATGACGTGAGAGTGATGACACCTTGGAGTGGATGCGTTCCGGACTTAAAGGAAATCAAATGGATGCTCACTTTCAAGGGAAAGTTTGGTGGAGAGGACCACTTTTGTTTTGGAGAACTAGAGCGGTGCCCTCATTGGTTTTGGTATCGAATCTCTAACTCCTTATGTTTACATGCTTTCCATGTTCATCTTTCATAGCATGATTTGATGTTTAGTGATCATCATGAATATGCCATGTTAATTAGATTAGTATAGTTATACTTATTAGTTGGTTGAAACATCCATGTTTTATATGGACTTATATTTTTGTGTTTTCACATTGGTTAAACTAATTTGTATGACCTAGATCTAATGCACATGCATGTACATATTGATCATATATGATTTATATTTCATATCTTTGATGTTTATAGCATGTTTCATTATTTGGTGATTATTATGATAATGCCATGTTCATTAGATTCTTGACATGCATGTATAGCATTTTGAGACACCCATGTTTATATGGACCCATACTTTGTGTTCTCACCGTTTGTTTTAGCTATCATGTTTATCATAGGTTTAATAACATGTGGATTTGCATAATAATCATGTTTAAGTTTATCATGTTAATTTTTATTGTGTTTTGATACTTCATGTGTTGATTACATGTTTAGATGTTAGTTTTCATTAAGACTAGGTATATATTCGTGCATATAGTGGGCCACAAATAAATCTATATATGTTTGAGCTTGATTGCTTATTTGAACCCATTACATGTGCTAGTATAGTCTAGTTTTGATGATTCATACATTTCAAACTTGTATTCCTATTTTTGAATTTGTTTATGAATGTGTGTTTTCATTTCATGTATATGTGTAATTTTGCCTACTTTAAGATATACATGTATACCCCTTGAGTCATTTGCCTTTCATGCAAATCTATATATATGGACTCAATTGTGTTTAGGGATATGTATGTATACTTATTATGTTGACAATTCATACATATACCTTAAAATGAAATTTGTTTTGAAGAAGATTTAGTTTTTCTTGTTTTTGTGTTTAATTGTTTAACTTCATGTATATGTCTATCTTGTCCAAACTATTAGATATACATATTTATCCTTTTTGAGCCACGTGCCTTCATGCATATACACTTTGTGGACTCGTTGTGTTTTGGATATGTATGTATACTTTAGTTTGTATTAGACATACATATGCCATGAAGGTTAAATAAGTTTTGATGATTTTCATGTTTTTAGGTAATTTCTATTGAAAATGAAAATCTAGCTTTTCATGTCTTCAAGGAATTTCATATGAGCTTAATTGAATATTTTCATGATTGATGTGTGTCACATACCACTTGTTCACTCACTTTATTAGTTTACTCATGATTTGTTTTCATGAGAATTTAAATGAGCTTTATGGACCTTGAGTGTTTAGTGATCATGTGATTTACATGTGTTTCATGAAAAACAATTTTGTTTTATCCTTACTTGAAGGATTTCGTACTAGTTCTAAAAGTTTTTCCTATAACTAGTTCGTATTCTACACTATGGTAGAGATTTTCAAACAAAACTATATTTTCAAATCTATTTTTGAAAACCCCTACCTTCCATGGGCGGATGGATGGGAGATCATGGTCTTGTATGCTTTAAAATGAAAATCATTTAAAACTTGAACCTTGATTGGGAGGTATTGTAATATGATGTATACACTTGAACTTATTGCTATGTCAATTGGTATCATTGAACTCTTTCAATTGGTATCATTTTGATCTTTGTGTATACTCATATGTTTATTGTGTATGTATATTTTCAATTGGTATCATTTTGATCTTTGTGTAAAATCATTGGTGATTGGTGCTCATTCTATTTCATACACATATACTTGTTTTATTTATGCTTAAGATATAAATTTTTCACAAAATCTTGTTTATGCTAGTGCTTGAGCTTCAATTTTGTTTCAATTGATTACTTTTAAATTGGTATCAAGCCCAAGCATCTTTTTAGTTGGTATTTCATAAAGGGGGAGAAAATTTAATTTTGTCTTTCAATTGGTGATTCTTCAATTGGTATTTGTTTCCCACTCCCTTACTTTATGATTGAAAATTTCATATTGGTATCATATGTTTAATATGAAAATTATTTACAATTGGTATCAAAATTTTGTTTTTTAATTTCAATTGATATCAAGATGTTTCATGTCTTTTTGCTTAAAATTGGTATCTAAAAATTTTTTTAAGAAAATACAAAAGTTTTGATTTGTATTGACTATATGCATATAGATTCATGATGAGTGTATCTTGTATTGAAGAGCTTAACATCTCTTCGTTATGTGGTACACGTGTGTAGGGGGAGCTTCACATCTCCTCTTATGCATTACATAGTGTGTGTTATGTGAATTAGGGCTTAACATCCCTCTTTCATGTAATGCATATGTGTAGGGAAGCTAACTTAGCGTCTTCCTCTTCATGAATGTATATAGCATATAACATCTATTGATCTTTGTTTTTTTTTCAATTGATATCAAGATTCTTCATTGACATATTTATCTATTGATATCATGTTGTTTATAGTCACCCCTTATTGACCTTGTTTTTGTTTTAGACAAAAGGGGGAGAACATTGTTTTATTGTTTTGATTGACTTAAAAGGGGAGAAAGATTTTTTCCCCTCATTTTATTGTTTGGATTGTTTAACCCCTTCTTGATCTTTTTGTTTGACAAAAAGGGGGAGAAAAATTTGTTTGATTTGATTTTACTTTGAACCCTTTGTTGATGATTGACAAAAAGGGGAGAAGTATTTGAGTTTATATGCATGTTTTCATTGCTTAAGGGGGAGAAGTATTTGTCTTTCTTGTTATTTATTCATATATGTTTTTGTATTGCAAATAGGAGAAAAAGATTTTGATTTATGCTTGTTGCATGTTTTATCTCCATACTTGCATACATATTCATGTGCTTCATTTCCATATCTTATTATTTATGTCTATGCATGAGTTAAGGGGGAGCTTCTTTGAAGCTTAACTTTAATCCATGCATATATAACTCCATGAGTTTTGTCATCATCAAAAAGGGGGAGATTGTTGGCCCAAAGGCCTTCCACTCTAGTTTTGATGATGATTAACTCATGTAGTTATGTTTACTAATAATCTTGTGTTGTTTAAGTTTCAGATCATTAACCAAGATATTAGTTGGTGATTAGCTTCAACAAGGTGTTTAGAAGCTTTTCATGATGATTCCAGGGTCAAAGCGTCAAGATCACACATTGCCTAGCCCATGGATGGAGTTTTGGAGCAAGTCAACTTGAAGATGAAGATCACCAAGAAGACTTAGGTATCCATAGTTTAGATAGTGTGTTTTAGATCCATTTGTAAAGCTTAATATAGTTGATATGCTCAAGTGCACAAACACACACGTTTTCATGTTTTGGATTTGGTTTTCATGAATAGTAGATCAAAACAAGTTTACTTTATTTCTATGTATATTAGATGTATTCTAGATATACATACATGGTTTAACTTGCTAGACAAACTTATTTTGACTATCCTATTCATGTATTGAAAAATCAAGTTTGATAAAAATACAAGTTTTGTTTTTGATAAAATTTACAAGACTCAAAAATGAATTGATATGACTAATATATGTCTTGAAATTTTTATCACAAGTTTGTGTCTCCATATAAAATGATAAAATTATTTTTGGTGATTTTTAGAAGTGTTAAAAGATTTTTAGAAAAATATTTTACACTGTTTTTCTGACCCAGATTTCTGTTCCAGGCTTCAATCAGTCGACTAGTCAACCTGACCTAGTCGACTTGGGTGAAGTCGGTCGACCGGGATGGTCGACCGACGTGCACAAATCTGTGCACGATTGGAGGCACTGGGACGGTCGACCGCTCGGGTCGACCGGGGCACTTACAGTGCTCTCTGTTTGTTTCGGTCGACCGGGCCGGTCGACCGCTGTTGCCCAACGGTCATATTTCTGACCGTTGGCGGTCGACCGGACCGGTCGACCGTTGCCTGTCAGAGCTGCCAGCTCAGCTCTAACGGCTAGTTTTGTATTGGGGCTATATATACCCCATCTCTTCATAGTTTTTGGAGAAGTTTTCAAGGGCAAAATTCCAGACCTTCTTAAGTGTTTTTAAAGAGTTTTCAAAAGTGTTTTGGGCTTTAAACTTTCAATTTGATTTGTGTTTTGGGTTTTTAGAAAATCAAAGAAAATAAGAATTTGGGATATTTGTATTGGTTTTCATTCTCTATCTTTTACAAGAGTTTTCCCAAGTATTTTCTTTGTTGCTTGTTTTCAAAAACACCTAGTTTTCCACACTTGAGCTATCTTTTATCCTAATCTATTAGGATTATTTGTTTTGTGGAAAAGAGAGAAAAAGAGAAGTGTTTGAGGTTAAGCCTCTAAGTTGTAAACCCTCCTTACTTTTGTTGTATCCCTCTTTGGTAGAGGTTGATCGGAGTAGTATTGTGGTTGGATCCCTCTTTGGTAGAGGTGATTGTGTTTGTATTGGCTACGGGCCTTACCCCTCTTCGGTAGAGGTGGATTGTGGTTGTATAGTCTCGGTGGCTTTGTAAGGATTGAGAGAGGAGTTTGGTACTCTTATAGTGGATTGGAAATCCTACACGGTGGTGTAGGCGGGGATGTAGAGTTAGGGGCTCGAACCTCGAAACATATCCGTGTGTTTGCGTTTGATCCAATATCTCTCAACTCTCTCTCATTTATTTGTGCAAAGCATCATACATAACATCATATCATATTTGCTTGTGTTGAGCATAATTCTTATCATACATATTTATTTGCTTGTGTTGCCTTGCATATATTCTTATTGCTATTCATCCTTATTTGCTTGGCTTGCTTGTGTGTGTGCCTAACTTATACTTAACCAACAAGAGCTTCACATAGCACCTGAAGTTAAATTTAAAAGTGAAGATGTGCGAGGTGCTCAATTCGAATCCGCGGTAGCAGTGGCTATGCGAGTCGTGATCCTCAGGGAGGGAACTGCGATGGAAGCGTTTAAGCAAGTTATCTCTTTTTTTTTATTTATTTTGTTAGTTACAATGGTATATGGTATTTACAATGGTAAGGTGAAAAATTAGAAAGAAGTGGAGTTTGTCATCTAATCTAAAGAAAGGGAAGAAAGGAAGAAGACTATAAACTAGAACAAATACATACCTACCTCTTCAGTCTTACTTACCTTCGAACCTTTTGCTACGACTTACTTTGCTTTGGAAGGCGTTCAAATATGGCGTATAGGATCGTCCACCTTCGCGATCTACACTACGAAAAGAAAAGACTGGCAAGCGACGGCTTGTTCATCTCCATAGGCCATCAAGGGCTCTTCTTCGGCTAAGCAGTCTCGAAGCGATCGGTTCTCACGGTTTGAGAGTCATCAGAGAGAGAGGCAATTAAACAAGAATAGAAAAATAAAACAAGGATAAAACATGAATAAAAGAAATAAAACAAAGACAAACCTTTGAGTGGATTTCATTAACAATAGAAGAAAAGTAAGCTTACACCGCTGTCACCTCAGTACAAGCATGGACTCCTTCCTCCATGAAAGCTTCCTCCACTCTTAATTACAAAAATTACAAAAAGAAAAACCTAACCTAAACTACAAGTTAGCCTAAGAAACCCTAGAATTTTCTCTATATTTTCTGTGTGTCCTTCTCTGTTGCTCTGCAGGGGTATTTATAGGAGCTGGAAGAAGTAGAGTCCCAGTACAACTCTGTCCTGCAACTTGTTATCATGTTGATCACCGAATATGTCTTATCTGCGGATTGAATTAGAAAGTTTGATCAACATAAGAGGTCTTCCAGTCTTCTTTATGGAGCATCTTGTATCATCGGATTTGAATATCTGTAGTAAAAGTTATGATCTGAATACTAAAACGTGTACAGTCTGAATCCGAATTTTTTTGAATTTTTATCTTTGCACTCTTCTCCTTTTATCTTCATCCTGCAAGTATTTAGGGTTGAATAGAAGTCTATCATTCCCTCTTCTTTTAGTATTTGCAACAATTGCCCTTAGTAATTGCAATTTTGACAATTGTTAATTGCAACTTTTACATTGGGCTTTAAACATGGGCTTCTGGGCTTCTTTTGAGGCTTTATTCTTTTATTTTTATTTCTCAAGGCCTGCACACAATAAATAATAAAATATTAGTTAATTGTGCATGATTATATGAATAAATATGAAAATGTGATGGTAAATGTAATGATAAAAATGCACTTTTCACTACCAATCAGGAATCAAGAGGAGTTAGTCCAGAACCCTTCACGGGGAATTCGGCTACACTTGTTGTGTTGTATTAAGTTTGTGCAAGATTTGCATTAGCTTCCGCATTTAGCGCACTTAGTTTTGCATTTAGTTTTAAATTAGCACTAATACCTATTCACCCCCCCTCTAGGTGTTCCTTTCAGCATAGCCTGTGGAAGGTTTGTCTTCTTGGACCTGATGAGGTGATATGCAACTGTATTTGAATTATTATTATTATTTATCATTGTGTTATTGTCACTATACTGTATCTTTTTTAGTCGTTTGATTTTTGTATCATTTCATTCTACTGTGACTATACCTTGTAGAATCTAACTTTGATTCATTTCAGAAATAATAGTAACCAACACAGAATTGAGCTATCCGTGGGTTCATTGATTTATTTCTTCCTTTTTCCTGTGCATTACTGCCACGTTTTTTGTGTATCCTGATCTTTTATTTCCCCACTCAGAGCATAATTAGTGCGAGCAATTAGCTGGAAAAGAAAACTGTTATAATCATGATATCAAACACATTATCTCAATGCTTATGAACAACCTTACCAGCGTAATCATAAGATACAACAGACAGCCTGCTAAGCTTTTGAATACAGTCGCAAAGAGCCATTAATTATACATGTTATTTGTTATGATTGCATGGTAATTTTCAGCTAAATCTAATTTTCATTGGAGCTTATTCGCTGTATAATTTTCTTAACCATCCCTCATCTCCTGCACATAAAACATGTATCCTACTAAAAAACATTGGCATATATATGTTCAATATCTTGAACACAAGTCTATGGAACAGCTATTATTCATATTTCTCATATGCATACGCGCATAACATTTCCAGCTCTTTTGAGGATCTTAGTCCTTGAGATGCAATAGATTCATTCCTTTATATAAATGGCATGATGCTCATAGTTGGACGCATGACACACTTATAAGGAGTCTCTCTCACAGAACGTGCACAGCTTTCCTCGGAGAATGTCTCCTCCCATGATGTTCTTTGTTGCTCCTTCAGATTGTATAAGGCTTTATTGTCTTCTTTATGTATCTTGGTGATCTGTCACTTTTCTTTGTTTGCTATTAGCATTTTTTAGGGACATGTTTTTACATTTTTTGATGAGATTACATGCATACCACCTAATTTCTGCATCAATTCCATCCACCATCAATATATAATTCATTGTATTGAACTAGGTTTTGAATTGAATAAGAAATCTTCTTGTGGGTTTGGTAGCCTGACGTCTTTATCAGAATCTGTGTTCCTTGATTGCGTGCACAAGCTACATATGAGGGGTACTTTTCTTAATTGGGTGAGTTGGGACCTCAAAAGGTTGATCCTTTGCTATCTCACTAATACAAGTTAAATTACATGCATAGAGGTACTTTTCTTACCATAAACAGTAGGCTTAACACATGCATGTGTCAAAGCCAACAGATATTGCTTCCTTTTTCTACCTGTTTTTTTTTTTTTTTTTTGGTTCCCACAAATATATATTAAACACAAATATGATTGGATTGCTGAAAAGGATTAATTAGCTTTCCAAAGCCCTTATCCATTTAATTTAATCTGTTAATATACACAACTTGGTTACATTTATTTTACTTTTTTCTATAAATATTATTTTCATGATAGACTTTCGCATAATGCAAATGAGATTTGAACTTTATACCTCTTACTTGCTAAGAAAAAGTCTTATCACTATCTTACGGTTGCTATCGACTGAATCCTGCAGTATAATGGAAAACTTCATCTAGATGTAAAAATATGATTTATGTAACATAAGAATACTTATATCTTGTGCTTTGATTTATCTACTAGTGCATACCCAGAACCTTAATTAGCTATGAAGGAAATGTGTGGGACCCTTGATTACCTACCAAGGAAATGCCTGCCTCCCATGCAACAAACATAAGCTGGCAAGATTCAGGACTCTAATAAAAAGTCTCATAACTCATCAGTAATAAAGGCCATGTTCATTTTCTTCAACAACAATTAAATTCAATATAAATTCACATAACTCACTCTGTTTTTAATTTGTGGATTGCAAAAAAATCATCATATACTATCCTTGTTTCTCAAGAAACTCCCATATTCTACTAGAATGAGGAGAAAGCTTTCTTGTTTTATTGAATACACTAGAAAATATCTTTATACTATCGTGAAATTTTAGCGACAAATTTCTCTATTCCATTGGATTTAGAGGAGAGTATATTCGTGTTATCTAAGATTGAGAAAGGAAAGACTCATGAACAGTTGTAAATTTGGTAAAGTTAATAAGTTCTTACAGTGCAACAAGAGGGTTTTATTTATTTTTTTAAAAGAAACTTTGCAAATGATGTAAAACTGTTTTCTGTAATTAATCTTTAAAAAAAAAAAAATTTTAATTTGACAAAGCAGGCAACATGAGAGGAGACTTTCTAAGCTTAACGCTTTTGTTTTTCTTGATTGATATGCCCATATCATGATCTCAAGATAAGCTAAGTCCTTGGCTGGTAGCATCATTAATCACATTTGTAATGTATACTTAATTAATGGACATATATGATGTTAATGCCCATTAGATCTAGTCTTTCGACTCCTCCTGATCTAGCCAATTAAATTAATTAAGCGGTTGCTGTTGCAAGGAATTGTCAAGCTTCAACCCAAAATAGTCAATGATAAAACCACCTTCAAAGCCGCTCATCAAGGGGAAATATGAAATGGTTAAAAATGCTTAGATTTTGAGTACGTTCTGCACACGTGTAATAAAGATAAAATTAATGTTAAAATAAAATATTTTTCTGTAACTTTCTATACAGACCTTTTGTTATGATTATAGAAAATTTAATCTTGAATGAGAAGCAAAAGAAAAAACAAAACCTTTCATCACCTTTTGAGAGATGAGTTTCATTATTTTCTACTTCTAATAAATATTTTTTATTTCATTTTTTTTTCCCAAAATAGAGGTCCCTAATAAAGATTACTTTTCTATTATTTCAAATTTTTCTGGAGATATGAATATAAATGTTAGGTTAGATTTTTTAGCATTGTCATATTTCTTTTATTTTATTTTTTAAATGAGAGAGAAGAATTAAAGACAATGAGAAATTTTAAATATGTAATTATAAAGAAAGATAAATATATATATATATATATAGATAGATAGATAGATATCTTGAATTCTTGGATTGAGCCGCCTTGGAAGCTGGCCATGAAAGAGCAACATGAAATGGTTAAAATGATTGGATTGCATCAAGTCTTTCCCCCCCTTTTTTTCTTGCTTATATAAAAACATAATTTCTATCTTTTAAGAAAATTCTAATCTTAACTCAGTCTACGTGCCCATCTTGAGATGCGATTACAGTGCGAGCACAACCAAATCCCTTAGGTCACAGATAAATTACTAATATCTAAAACGGAACCCTAAGCTAAGCACCAATCATCTCCATCCGCTCTCCTCCGTTTTTGTTGTTAAACACATGTAATTTATAAATCCTTGAAACACACCCACCCAACCCAACCAAACCCATGTATTTAATGACCTACACACTTTTCACAAGACGTTAATGCAAGTCTCTTGAATGGTACTCGTTGCTCTTGTGTGCAAGGAAAAAAAAAAAAATACTCCTCTGTAAATTGAGCATCAAATTGTGCTGATTACTGGCACTATAATATGGGGGGGCAAAATGAGAAATAAAAATAACAAAATAATAAAAAAATAAAATTCCCTGCCGCCCCCGACATTGCTATCCCCTCAACCTTAACTCCGATACAGAGTAATTCACGGGTCGACCTAAGCGGTTAGGCTGCCAAGGGTTGGAAGGGGGATGGGGAGCCCCCAAGCCAAATTTTTTTTGGGATCGACCTTTTACAGATCTCGTTTGTTCATGTTCGTGATGAGTTTTATTTGCGCTTGTGATTGATGTGTTTTTTAGATCTGGAAAGTATTGGGCATGAATCAGTTGTTAGTGAACAGGGGTCTACTGATGATGACGATGCTGATACGAGGACTACGATTCAAATCACAGTATTTTGTGACGACTGCGACTATGATTGCAATCTTTCAATAAAGACTCAAAAACAAGATATTTTTGTGTGAATTACGGTCATGATCGCAGTCCTAATAAAAATTTAGAATTATGACAGTTTTATGACTGCGATAATGGTCGCAGTCTTAAAAAAACTCAAAAATATGTCATTTTTGTGAGGATTGTGGTCATGATCGCACTCCTATAAAGGCGCAGAAACAATAACTAATAAAGAGGACTGCGATCAGGATTGTGATCATGGTCGCAGTCCTCACAAAAATGTCCTATTTCTGAGAACTATGATTATGGTCGTAGTCCTCTATATACGAGCGGTCCGTATTTTTAAACGGTTTTTTTTTGAAGTGATTACTGTTGGGCATTTACGTCCTTCATCGTTGAAGAGCGCTTCTACGCTTGACACGTGGACGCACATGATTAGCTTAAAAAAGTAGCTGAAGGGAATAAAATTACGAAGCTAAGTTTTTTTTTTCTAATTATGATTTGATGTAAGTGACTATAGCGAAATCTCTCATTTGATTGACCATACAACAATAACAACATTAACACCAACTACAATATAACAATAATAATTAAACAAAAATTGAAAGTGGACAAATGGGGAAGAAAAGGACTAAAAAAGTAGAGAGAAATCCACCAAGTATTTAAAAAAAAGCCAAACAAATCCATTTATAAATTGAATTTCGTCATAATTTGAGGGCTCTCTCTAATTAGGCTTGGCCCAGTTTTTATCCCTTTCTTCTGGCTGTCCTCTCTCGCAGTCTCACTCCTTCCTTGTGACCCGCAACTGCACCCGAATTCTTCTCCCTCTCCCTTCCTCGTTACAATTTTATAACAGAAAATCTCTCTCTCTCTCTCTCTCTCTCTCTCTCTCTGTGTTTTTTTATTTTCTCGTTCTCTTGTTCTTCTTCCATTGATTCTGTCAAAAAATGACGACGAGCTCAACCAATCACCTGCCCCCAAATCTCGTCGCCAACCTTCAAAACGTTCTGATCGGTCGAAAGGGCGGCGGCGGACGAGGAGAAGAGAACAAAGAAGACAAGCCTGAAAGCAACAACGAGCTCTCCTCCTCTTTGTCTTCCTTGACCACTGAAGAAGAAGATGGTGATGGATCCAGGAACAAGAAGCCCGTTGTCCTTGTCACCAACTGCGACGGCATCGGCTCCCCCGGCCTCGGATTCCTCGTCGAGGCCCTCGTTCGCGGTGGCCGCTGCAACGTCCACGTCTGCGCTCCCGAATCGTGAGTTGCCTCTCAAAAATCATTATTTTATTTTATTTTATTATTTTTTGGGTTTTCTGATAATGGGTATTGGGCATATTTTGGACTCTGGATTGCTGCATTTTGGATTGTTTTGGGTGTTTCCTGCGATGGGTCTTTTTGATTTTAAGTTAATTTTTCTGGGTTTTCTTTGTTTTTTCGTATTTATGTCTTTCTATTTTTTTTTGCCCCCAGGATTGGTTGTGGGTAATTTTATTTAGTTGTTTAGTTATTAAATGTAGAGCTTAGAACTTAGAAGCAACAGCTTCAATTGATGATAAAATGAGGGAGAACCTGTTAATGTAATTTGGGGATGTCCAACCAATAAGTTTTAGGAGTAGACCTAGACAAGATGGATTTGAGGCAGTTAAAACTTAAAAGGATATGATACTTGGTAATTGAACTGAAAAGATGGTACTCAACAATGCTAAATGCAGAAGAAAGATTCATTCAACATACCTCAAATATAATATTTGGGATAAAGGTGTCATTGTTGTTTTTATTAAATTAGAAAGAATATATATAGTCAATAAAATTGGTCAGGAAATCGTTGAAGAACATGATGGCATGTAATGAATAAATTAAGTTACTGACAGATGGTCTTTTGTGAAAGATGTCGTTCTGTATGGTTGAATTTGGGATTTTTGACTTGTGAGTTTGAAGAATTCTTTCTAATTTGCTTGGTTGGGTTTTATTAGGTTGTGTCTAATGTTTGGAGGTTGAGAATTGAGATGTCGTACAAGACGTGGGGAAAGTATAACTTAAATTGAATTGGTAATTTCTAAGTTTAGAAGAATAGAGGGTTGGCTATGGCATGCAACACTGGCAAAATGTTGCTCATGTAGGTTGCTCACCTTTCAAGAAATGGTTCGAATTTACAAATTAAAGAATTATGAACTTCAGAGAAAATAGTTCAAGGAAAGATTAGAATGTTTGCTAGGACGTAAATTTAGAGGATTTTCTGGTCTAAGGAGCAATGCTGAGAATCTCTCATACGTAAAAAAAAGAAGAAGGTAAGAAGTTTGTTAGCAACTCAGCCTTAAAGTTCCATGCTGATAGAACTTAGAAGCAACAGCTTCAATTGAGGATAAAATGAGGGAGAACCTGTTGATGTAATTTGGGCATGTGCAACCAATAAGTTTTAGGAGTAGATCTAGACAAGAATGGATTTGAGGCAGTTAAAACTTAAAAAGGATATGATAATTGAACTGAGAAGATGGTACCCAACAATGCTAAATGCAGAAGAAAGATTCATTCAACATACCTCAAATATTTGAGATAAAGGTCTCATTATTGTTTTATTAAATTTGAAAGAATATATAGTCAATAAAATTGGCCAGGAAATCGTTGAAGAACATGATGTCATGTAATGAATAACTTAAGTCACTGACAGATAATTTTTTGTGAAAGATCTCGTTCTGGCGTCCTAGTTCTACATTTGGGTTTTCCGGATGCTCTCTAGGAATGAGTCTTATGGTTGAATTTGGGATTTTTGGCTTGTGGGTTTGAAGAATTCTTTCTAACTTGCTTGGTTGCGTTTTATTAGGTTGTATCTAATGTTTGGAGATTGAGAATTGAGATGTTGTACAAGACGTTGGGAAAGTATAACCTAAAATGAATCGGTAATTTAAAATGAATTGGTTATTTCTAAGTTTAGAAGAATAGAGGGTTGGCTATGGCATGCAACACTGGCAAAATGTTGTTCATGTAGGTTGCTCACCTTTCAAGAAATGGTTCGAATATACAAATTAAAGAATTATGAACTTCAGAAAATAGTTCAAGGAAAAATTAGAAGGTTTGCTAGGACGCAAATTTAGAGGACTTTCTGGTCTAAAGAGCAGTGCTGAGAATGTCTCTTAGGTAAAAAAGAAGGTAAGAAGTTTGTTAGCAACTCAGCCTTAAAGTTCCATGTGTGTGAGATGTTCTTAGTTAAGCCAATGGCTATGTTCTCTGTAATGGAGAACTCTATTAAAAGTCAGAACCTTGTATATTACTCCATTTTTTTTTTTTTTTATAAATTGATTGTAGAGTGGAAGAAGAAAGAGTGTTCATTGCATCTTGGGTGTACTATCAGCATAAGACAAATCCAACAGTTCCATCAAATGGCCAAATAGTGGAGCTGAGTTGTGCCTGGGGACCTCTGTTCCCTCCTGAAAGTCCAATAGCCAACATGAAAGGGAGAGATGAGAAGTAAATACATGTCATGCAAATGTTCCTCTAATTAGCACAATAACCTAGTCTATTACCACAAACTAAAATGAAAAAAAAATCCAAGTCAAATGAAAGGAAACGGCAGAACAGTTTAGGCACCATCTGATGTAGTATACAGAACGGCTTTTAGTGGTCTTGTACTTCTAGTCGCTGCTCTATGACAGTCTGACCTCTTGTCCTGTCTCTGCTCGCTCGTCTATGCCCCGACCAGTCAAGTTAAAATGAAAAAAATGATGTTTCCTTGCTTAAGACCTTTAAACAATTATAAGATCTTGTAAAAACAAATATATTTGATGGAAGGCTTGTGGGTGAGGCTATATAAAGCGAGCAATCACGATTTCACATCATTGGATCTTCATAGAGGAACGGGATCTATAGATTTTTCCTCTAGGCTGTGCGCTTTGTATCTGGTGAAAATATTTGACTCAATTTATTTTCAGCAATCATAGAAAGGAAAACATGGACCATTAATACATAATTTTTGTGTCCGTTAATTATTATGCTATATGGATATAGATGGAGTTAGCTCTCATATGCCAGCCTAGGCAAAGAGCTTTTTATTGCTTGCTTTAAGCATTAATGCATTATTATGAGAAATGTACATTGCCATGTGTAATCAGTGAATACAGTCCTTATACAATTGCTCTAAACATAATGTAGATATCCTGAAACATAATGTCGATTTTTCCTCACATCATTTTTCTTAGAAGTTGTTTGTTTTCTGGAAAGAAAATCTTGAGACTCGTGCATCAAGAGTTCTTATGAAAAACTTGAAGTACAAATCTTCCTTTTTAAATATTCCCTTTTAAAATTTTCTTTTCCCCTTTTATCTTGACAGGGACAAATCTGCGTCTGGGCATGCAGTTACACTTCATGAGACCCTAGCCGTGAACTCTACAGATATGCATGGTTCCACAGCTTTTGAAGTTTCTGGTAATTTTCTGGAGTCCCATTTTCTTTTTATTATTTCAGGTTCATTCAGCCAATTTGAATTCGTTCCAATTTTTCAAAACCATCATATTGGTACTTCCACGTTGATATTTTGCTTATCATATAATCTATGATGTTGTGACTTGGCATATATTTTGCTAAGCATAGAATCTATGATGTTGTGGCTTGGCATTTATTTTGCTAAGCATTCATCTATGATGTTGTTACTTGGCATGTATTTTTGTAATTCAAATTTGATGAACCTAGTGGAAGGTACTCCTACATTTTTATTCTAATCATTAGTAGATTTTGCATTTCCTCACAGGTACTCCTGTTGACTGTGTTTCTTTAGCTTTGTCTGGGGCGTTGTTTTCTTGGTCAAGGCCGGCACTGGTATACATATTTTTCTAAGAATTATATGAATATCATATATAATTTATCAGTCCCTTTTAACGACCTCACAAATTGTGTGTTTTTACATATAGGTTGTGAGTGGAATTAACAAAGGATCAAGTTGTGGCCATCACATGTAAGTATGTTTATTTTTTGTTTTCCTAGGCATATCAGAGGTTTTACATAGCTTTTGCCACAAAATCTGCGATGCTTTGTGTTGTTTGACCTGTTCACTCCATGTCTCATGCTCAGAATATGTCTTCTTGCCAGTATGTATCTTTAGTAAATGGACAGGAATTTCTTCATGAGGCTATTCTTTATTCGGTATCTGAAAAGGAATTAATTTGCTTCCGTACTTTACATATTATTTATATCCTGTAATTAGACAATGTTTTTTCTTATTTGCTGTAAAAATCCATGTAGCTTACACTCGGGTGCCACTGCTGGAGCTAGAGAGGCTTTAATGTGTGGAGTACCTTCATTATCAGTCTCATTGAACTGGTAATCTTACATCTCTGTTTTCTTCTTTTCCTTTTGAGCAATACTTAATGTGTTTTCACTGAAATCTTTTCAAATTGCTAAAGGAGGAAGGATGAAAGTAAAGAAAGCGATTTCAAGGATGCAGTTGATGTTTGTTTACCTTTGATACATGCTGCTATTAGGGACACTGAGAAGGGTCTTTTCCCCAAAAGTTGTATGCTGAACATAGAAGTTCCTTCCGCTCCTTCTAGCAACAAGGTAAGAATTGTATTTGACACATAATGCCTATGGAAGTTTAAAATTTTTGTTGGAAATCTTTATTTTCTTCATGTGGAATGGCTCCACACCATAAGTAGCCTGTGTAGGCTTCACTTTTCTAGTTTGAATTACTACATTTGTATATTTAGACTAAATGTACTCGGAGTATTTCAGATATTATGTAATTATGATTTTTGACCTGTAAGTCTTTGTTATATTATGGATACAAATTATATTAATCTTACCTTAGTCTTTGTGAAAGCGCTTTAGCTTGCGAGTAACACTCCTCACTCTTAGGAGGGAGGTTCTAGGTTCGATTCCCACAGTTGTCGAATGGGGAATTGGCTTGAGTAATATACATTATAGCTTGAGCGTTTGCTTTATCCTTTGTTCTTAAAAAAAAAAAAAAAAACCTTGGTCTTTGTTTACATGGTCGTTGAATGAAAACTCAACTTAAATTAAACAACCTGGCCATTACGTAAACAAACTTATTGGGCAGTAAAGATCATGAAATAACTCATCCATTGATCACAGTAAAGATCATGAAATAACTCATCCATAAGTCACAAAGCAAAATAAACAAGCACCAACATGTGAAGTGTTGGGTTAAGTGTGTAGGTCTAGACCTGCAAAAGAAGTGAAAAACCTTAAAGGGGATGTAAAATATTGGGATCGCAATTGCCTTCAATCCAAATAGAAGAAGGAAAACTAGAGTTTGGAAAATGAAAAAAAAATATGAAAGAAGAACAAGAACCTGATAAGATTTGGGCGTCACACCCATTGCACAAGATCAACCTTCATACTCCTTGCACCAATTTCAAGATTACAAGAACTCAGATCTAAACTGAAAATTTCATATTTATTCATTGATTACTAATAAGAGAGGTCTTGAGGCCTATTTATAGGCTTTACAAATTCACTTCTCAGAATACACCCGACGTGGTACTAAATTTCAAAAGAAAAAACAAGTAAAATCAAAATAAAATAAAGCAAAAAATACACAGAACTAGAATCAAAAAAATGCAACACACATTCTAGTGTAGACTCGCTCAAACGACGTGATGCCCTCATCATTTACCCCGGGGTTGAAAAAAACTTGATCTTGTCGAGTGTAGACCCCAACACAAAGCATCTTAGTCTGGCCATGGTGGTGGGCAGGGAACCGAAGGTCGTGCATCAAGTTTGAACTAAGATAGTGGAGGTGAAACTGATCTCCGTGATGAATCAGATGCAATCGGTGGTAGATCTGAAAAGGCACATGTATCAGAAAGAGTCGAATCCTCTCTACTGAAAATCAAACTGATACTAGGATCCCATGGGATATCCAACTCATAAGTAAAGAAAGTAATCCTCCTGAAGACTTTAGAAAGACACATACATTGAGCTGCGACTTACAGTTCTAAGGGAAACCTCTCAGAGAATCGTAACCATCATGATTTTTAAGTGCAAATTCCTACAAGATACTATGTGGATAGACACTAAATTTGTAATCATCATTGTAAATTGTTATTTGTCTACGAGTCTCATCATATATTTCAGAAAAATACAATGCAACAAATTCACTAGGTAAAACTCTTACAGATACAGAAATGAGATATATGGTTTCCTAGGAGAATGTACATCGAACACCTCTAATGGCATAACATTACTAGAATTGACATAAGTATGAAGAAACTCAGAAAAGAACTCCAAACAATCATTAAAAAAGAAACACTGGGAATAACCTGACAAATAATAGGAAGGAACCCTAAAGACTCACTAGTATCAATATTAGTAGCGACTATTTCATGCTCAATCTCTTCTTCTATTTTAATTTTTAAGTGTAAAAAGTGAACACCTAACGTCATGTGAGGGTGTACTAGACTCAACTAATGCATCATGAACGTCACTAATACTCTCCTCATAAACATGGATCTCATCAAGTGCGGTGTACTTGACCTTTTCAATTCATCAACATCGCTAGTAACCTCAGAAGGAATGTGGACATCCTCGAATTATCGATAGCATCAATACGCACAATATCAATATATAGACTCTTCGAGGGGCATTGGTAATCGTAGGGTCCAAAATTTTCACTTAAAACACTTGAACTAGGGGCACTCGTAAGCATGGTGTCCATATTCCTTACACTTAGAACATCGCTTTCTGGTTTTGAAAGTGAATCTCCTATTTAAAGGTGCTCTAAGAGAATTTTAGCTCTAAAGCCAAAAGAAACGCCTCTTTGACAGACTTTATGTTATGTAAGATCATCTCTCTTTGTCAAGTATCAAACCGTCATAATATATATATATTAGAAAAATGGTCTATCTGAAAGCCATATCTAAATACAAACTCCTCAAATTTAAGCCTATACTCAGTAAGAGAAAAGTCTCCCCGACGTAGATAAAACAACTTCTAAAAATTAGGCTTTATAGGAAGAGAATAAATCTTAAGCTTTTCCTTCAATTCATCCTACATTTCTATAGTCTGGCGTATGTTCTCGCTAATTGTCTTTCTACGGTAAATCCTAATCTTGAGCTGAATAATTTAGTTTTCGCTTAGCAAAAATCAGACTTTACACTCATCATAAATATTCATACAAATCAAAATAGTAGTCCATGTGCACTATCCATTCACAAAAACCACGAGGGTCATATGTATCATAAAAATCGAGAAGCGCTACGTTGCTCTTTCTTTAGACTTCTTCTCTCATAATAACACATCAATCATAATAATTACTCTCTCTAGTGCGATATTGTGAATCTCTGTAGTCTGTTTTGTGACTTTAGGAGATGCTTAAATCTCGTGCTAAACTCAGACATATCTACCAATTAACCTGAAACAGACTACAATGTAAAAGAATACAAACAAGTGGATGATTAGCAAGATTTTTAGACTGAAATAAAACTAAATGTATGCACTAAATAATGAAAATTACAATCCTATAAGGCTCAATCTCTATATGCAAGAAAATGTAATTCTAAATGGTGATGTTAAGCAATCGACAAATGAGATCAATAAACATCAACAATTATGCATGATAAATTATAAATAAATGTACAAATCCTAAAATTTGCAAGAAATGAACAATAAAAAAATTGGATCAAATTACGATATGACCTGATGAGATGAGTAGTTCATGCTCAAACATAAGTCTTGTGAGAGTTTTTAGATCATTTTCCACAACTAATAGCTGAAAATCTTGCACGAAAGTTCTGAAACAATGGATGGGAGCTACCAGACGAAGACTGGCTTGAAAACGGCTCGAATCTGCCTTGAAACGAGCTTTGAAACACCGTTTAACAGGTCTGCCTGGTGCTTATCGGGTCGGGTTTAATTCTCGAATTCGGCTCGAGATGGCTCTATCGGCTTGGATCTGACTCATCGGCTTGGATCTGGCATGTATCAGCCGTCTTACTCGGCTCGAAGATGAGGCGATGTCTTCATAGTCGGCTGGATCGAACTGACCTAGTCGTCGTCAACTCGTATCTTCGAAGACAGCTCGAACTGAGCTGATAGCCTCTGAACGTAGGGAGGTGGTGACGTCGGCGAACTCGATGGGTTGTGCTGGCAAGGTCAGACGATGGCAATGAAGGTGGCGACATGACGAGAGCTATTTCGATCTCGCGGTGGCGGTTGGATGTCGAGGACAATGGTGATCGGGAAACTTCAAGGGCTTCAGATCGGGACAGTGGGTGGCGGTCGATGGCGGATCTAAGGCGGGTAGTGGCGGCTGGGGTCAGAGAGGTTATGGTGGCAGGTGGCGGCAATCAGACAACCCCGGCGACTTAGGGGTTTGAGAACTGTTGGTAGCTGTGATGGTTGGTGACAGTGAGGCCTTACGACGTCTCAGTCGAGCGTCGATGATATGAGAGTTGTCGGCATCGACTGGTCGGGGACGAGGGTGAAAGCCGAGGGAGGTAACTTTGTGATCTGGTCTCGATGTTGTGACCACCGACGACGTGTGAAGATAATAAAGATTGTCAATGCCGAGGTGGCAGGGAGGGGAAAGAATGGGAGGAGGGAGGGGCAGTTAACAGCGACGACAAAAAGGGAATGAGGACAATCACGACAGTAGCAAGGGATGAAGAAGAGGGAGGTGCAAGCATGCGGTCGAAGAGGAGGGCGGCGGGTGTACTGGCGGTGCTGGGGAAAGGTAGACGACAGAGGAAAGGGGCATGGGTGGGTAGCGATGACAACAAACAGGGAAGGAGGTGAAGACGAGGTCGGTCAGTTTGAGTTAGGGTTTTGTAGGGAGGGAGTAAGGGAAAAGATGAATGAATAGTGATATTATTTTATCCGCAAGAGCAAATCTAGGGTTCTTCGAACTTTTTTATTTTTGCAAGTTAGGGTTTGGTTTTTGCAAGTTAGGGTTTGGAGAAATGAGCTAGGATTTGGAGGAAAGAGATCTAGGGTTTTGGAGTTTTTTTAACAATGAATATGAAAAAAATCGAAAGAGATTGAAAAATTAAAGTTGTGATACCAAAATGATATAAAATATTGAGATCGCAATCGCTTTCAATCCAAATAGAAGAGAAAAAACTAGGATTTGAAAAAATGAACAAAGAAATATGAAAGAAGAACAAGAATATGCTCTACAAAATCCACTTCTCAGAATACAACTGATGTGATATTAAATTTCAAAAAGAAAACAATTATAATTAAAATAAAATAAAGCAAAAAATATATAACAATAAACTAGAATCAAAGGAATGCAACATGCGTCTTTCAGTGTAGACTCGCTCAAACGACGTGATGCCCTCATCAAAGGGTGGGCAAGATTCTGACGAGGTATCTTCAGTGCTTAAGTCAGACCTTGAACCATAGCAATTTGGTGTTATCACCATAACCTTTAGCTACCGAATGGACGATTTTGTGGTTTGTGTGAATGTGTGTTGGAGGGGGTGTGTGGTTATCATGGTTCAAAGTCGCGGCCTCAGCCGCCGACTAGGTAGGCACTGAGATGGATCGGTCACGGTGACTCGGATCGATTTCGGGCGATACGTGCCAAACGCTATATAGAAATCTTAAAAAATTTTGAAAAATCACGAAAAATCTTAAAATAATAGACATCAATATTCATGTATCACATGTCCAAAACATATTACCTAGCACACTCAACATAAAAGAGAGGATGAGACTCAGTGTCTGTCTCACTCACTCTCTCTTTGTCTTCTCAGACTCTCTCCCCTTGGCTCACTCACTCAGATACTCTCGCTATCTCTCTCTCCCCCGTCTTACTCACTATCTTTCTGTCTGTCTCACTCGCCCTCCCTCTATCTGACGCTTACCCTCTCCCTCTCCTCCCTCTCTCCTTGTCTCTCCCCTCGGGGAAGAGACTAAGGGGAAGAAAGGGAGAGAGAAAGAGGGGGAGGGGGAGAGAGGGGGGGAGAGACATAGGGAGAGAGAAAGAGAGATCGAGAGGCGACGGGGCTTACCTGGCGCTGGAGGTGGACGGCGACGGCGAGCAAGCGAGCGACGGGCTGGCAGGCGGGTGATGACTCGAGTAAGCTTTTTTTTTTCCTTTTTATAACCTGACTCAACTGAGTCAACCCGAGTCGTATCGAGACTCGACCGAGTCGAGGCCGGGTTGGTCAAAATACGAAGCCTAAGGTGACTCGCGTCGTGGTATCGTCTCGGCGCCCGCCGAGTCTGAGACGAGTCAGCTGAGTCGTCTCCGACTGGACCGATATTTTGAACTGTGGCGGTTGTTGGGGTTCCTTATATAGAAGTGTGGGAGCTGTTACAAACTCCAAGATCTTGTTGTGGAATCGCAGGTGTTTCCCCTCAAGTGACCAAGGCGAGAAAGTAGTATCTTTAGATTTTACACACAAGAAGTGTAGATGTCCAGTAAATATTTGCCAAGCTGCTAAGATAAGGAATCCATATGATGGTAACAAACATCCCAGGACATGTCATGCATCCTTCTCTGGTTGGTGGATGAGTGTCCCAAGTTGTGATGTAAGCAGTTGCCACATGTCATGAACAGTGTTTAATTCTTTCTTCTGCCCCTAGGTCAGCCCAACGCAGCTTTTATGATCAGTAAAACTGCAGTGATAATGACCATAAATCGGAAACATGAGATGGCTATATACAAATTTTGGACTACATTCAACCTTTTGTTATCTATATAGTGAGAGCAAGGTTAACTAAATGAAGAGAACTTGACAGGTGTGTGTTTGAGTGATATAAGGTGAGGATGCAATTAAGGTTTGGAAGATAGCAGTGGGTCCTTTATATTTGGTTAAACAAAGTTGTAAGCTCTCTTCTTCTTTGCTGAGGATGTAATAGATAGCAACCAGGGTTGTGTACTTCCAATGAAATTTGATCTTGCTTTACTGCAGTTCCTCACCAGTGACTGTGGAATGCAGTTTACGCATTTCACTCTGCTGAGTTTATTTATTTTATTCTATCCGATTGTTTGATGTCCTGGATTCCTATTATGTTTAGCTTTGCATTGCTCCGTGAGGGGTTATGAGTTGCCTGTAGTCTATTATCATCTACACCTTTTCCCATCAAAATGGTTTTAACTATAAAGGACTAAAGGAGAACTGTAAGTTTAGAAGCCTCTAGGAAATAGTGTTCTTTACAATTGGCCATTGAACCTGTGCCAATTCTTGAGTCAGTGCCATATTTCTGGTCAAGGAATGCTAGTTGGCTAGTAGGGAAACCATTCTTGTTAGACATGCAGTTTAAGGTCATGCAACCAAGGAGTATACCCACCACCCCCACCCCCACCACCCCTCTTCCTTTCCCTTTTTTTCTTTCTTTCTTGTTTTGGTAGGGTTAGGGGTTAACTCCAAACACATTTTATTTAAATTCCAGTGAAATAAATAATTAGAAAAAAAATTAATTGGTCCAATGAAGAAATGATCTCCAAAATCTGTATGTGATCTCCAAGTTTGCAGAAATGCTAGCAGCAGGGACAAATGATATTGAGACTATTTAAGGAAGGGATAATAGGAATGTAAACTTGGAGTGGCCTTGTTAAGAGGCCATGCGAACTCTGGACAGACTGCTAAGAAGAATGTTATTGAAGCTACTTGATATTATGGTATATGAACTCTGTAAATCCCTTAAAAACTGTCCCTGCTGCCAGCATTTCTACCAGACCAGTAGAAGATCCTGACCCAATGGGACTTAAAAATATTGAAATACAAAGATTTGCACAGGGAACTGCAACCAAAAGTCTGAATCATAATAAAATTCACATGTTTTTGGTAGTCAATTGCACTTATATAAACAATGTGGAGGCAAATTATCTTTTGGCAGTTAATTGAAAAAATGGCATGGATGAATGCAGCAGGTGCCACTAAAGCAGACAACAATAGCTTAGTTAGCATATGCTTTGGTGTAGGCCCCAAACTGATGCCTGTATGGCTAAGCGGTCCACATTTTTATTCATCCTTTCTCAAAACGTCTCATCTGGCATGTTAGTTGCTTGATGATAATTTTATACTTTGTAGGATAGCATGCAGAGAATTGGAATATACAGATAACTATTTTTCTGCTGTATCGTCTTGTTTCTGTCATTTTTTCCCCTTTTCTTTCTCTTTATTTTTTTTTTCTTTTTTTCTCTCTTTTTTTCTTCTTTTGTATATATTTTGCTCTCTAGATCTTTGCTTCCATTACCCCCTTTTCAGTTTATATGTCTTTAAGTTCTGTATCCAAAACATTTGATAGGGTTTCAAGGTGACTAGACAGAGTGCGCGGAGACCTGCACTAAACTGGCAAGCTGTTTCAGCAACGCGGAACCCCGCTGCTGGACAGTACATGTCAATGCAACAAAGCCTTGTCTACAGCTTGCACAGCTCAGTCGAGATGCCTCTGCGGCTGTGAGTATCACTGTTTTTCTTGTATGGAGTGAAAACTCCTTTCCTTTTCTTCCAACTGTGCTTGAGTTTAAGAAATTTGTTTCTCCTTCACTTGTTCCTAAATCTGTGGCTTCCAGGGTGCTGCAAGACGAGTTACTACCCAAAAGAAAAATGTTGAAATAGAATCCGTTGCAGCTGCTGGAAAACCTGAGACACGTGCAGCAGTGAAAAAGTACTTCCGCCTTGAGGTGCCTCCTGCTGCATCATAAGTTCTCCATGGACAACACTGGATACATGAAAAAACTAATCTATTTGTCCCCTTGCAGTTTGGTGAGAAGGAACATGAAGATCTCGATGAAGATCTTGACTTCAGTGCTGTGGAAAACGGCTTTGTAAGTTTGGAAACTCTCACTTTTCTCTTCTCTGATTATCATAGAGGCATCTTTTTAGAGACATCTTTATTTTAGCTTATCATCTTGCTCTGTACAGGTGGCTGTGACCCCTCTACATTTACATGTAAATGTTGAGCCACAGATTCAGGCTTCTGCATCAGATTGGCTTGCCTCAGCTCTCACAGGATCCGAAGAAGCATCCTGAGGCCACTGACACTTTTGTTTGTTTAACTTGTGTACACCACTGTAGGCGTGTTACATTCATTGTCTTTCCTAATTTCAAGGTTGCCGTGTTTCTTCCAGTTGTTTCCACTGTTCCTGTTACTATAATCATGATCGGCTCATCCTAATATCATCAGTTGTGGCATGTGGTACAAATGTGATCCACCCCCTGCCTCTGTTTTTCCATGTTCTCTTGTTCGAAACTGATTGCGTTGGTTTTTGTTAGGGAGATCAGGGTTTTTCATTTTTTGTGCGTGTGCCGCGCGTGCATGTTGGTTCTCTCTTCTTTGTACTTGCATTTTGTCAGATCCTTTCGCAATGTTTAAAATGAAAATTATGAAGGTTATGTTTGTATCAGATTGGTACCATCTATGGAGTTGCTATTTCCTTTCGTTTTATTTGAGTGATGAAAAGAACTATCCTCGCATTGTGATGTTTTTCGGTGACAAATATTCTTGTATTTTTCAGAAAACCAAGTTTTGTGCAAAAATCAACGTGCGCAATTTATACAAAAAGAAGTTTCCTCGAATTGTGATGTTGATGAGTATTCAGTGAAGAATCACTCAGAATGTAAACGAAGGATCAGCAAGAAATCTCGAAGAGGAACGAAATTCAAGGGGAAAGTGTGTGGAGTTTTGAAACCTATGACTCCGTGCCCGGTTAATTCGAGAGAAGCTCTGATTTAATTGAATTGATTTAGTGGACAAAATGCCAAAATAAATAAACAAGAATCTTAATATGTGTGAATCCCTAACCGAGTCCCTAATAGGAAATACAAGTGTCTACAAGAAATTATTAACAATAACACTAATAAACACGAGTTTACGTTTGATAAAATAAATGAAGGAACATGAAACTAGGACTTGCGCTCAAGCTTGGGTTGAACAAAGACTTGGGTTAGGCTGGGCTTGAGTTCAACCCACCCCGTGTGTGGCTCATTGACGTTTCGGTTCAAGCATGAGCATGTGTCAGAGCTTGACAAACAAGAGTCGTCAGTCACAACTTAACAAGGGCACAATCACATAACTCACTTTTAAGCCACACACACAGCTAAAAGCAAACCACTTGCAAGTTTAAATCACCTCATAGTGTCAAACAATAGCGTTGGGAAGCTTAGCAAGTGTAAAATCCTTTACTAAAATAAGAAGAAGAAGAAGAATCACCAACCACAACGATCTCATGACAAAAACAGCAGTAATAACCAGAGAGTCACTCTTGATAAGAGCCATTAAAGTTTGACTTTTTTAACTTTGCTATATATATCACAGGAGTGAGTGACCAAAGAAAAGGTAGATATTTCAGACACAGAAATCACCCAAGTTGACTCTTGAAAAGAAAGGATCACAGTTCAACATCAAACTCACCACTCACATTCATTTTGATTTGATAATCCAACAGAATAATGGAAGTCTAGTTACCCTCCTTCTCTCCCCATAGAATAGTAGTATTATTTAACGTGAGAGAAAACATTGCAATGCTAAAAGCCTGAAAGCTAATAACACAAGAACTCGTTCAGCCATGAGAGATGAAAGGAGAGTTCTTCATTACCCTATTAAAGAGAAATAATTTCAAGAGAAGTGAAAATTTTAGTACTGATGAACATGGTATGAAAACAATGAGATGTCCTGAACCCGCCCACAAAACTTTGACCTGTGGAGACAAAAGCTTGCTCTCTTTGAGAAGTATATATATCTCAAAAGAGGAGACTTTGGATAAAGGAAACCAAAAAAATATAATATATATTTAAAAACTGAATCATCACTGATCAGTTCATGTATCTCTTTTTTGTCGTGAGTCTTCAGGTGATGGTCTCATGCAATGATCATGAGAAAGTCCAGCGCTGCATCAGCCATGCTGAATATGTCCTTGTGTGACAATGCCTTGAGACCCAAGAAGTCTCTTGTCAAGATCATTCTCTCATTCAACCCGAGGGGATGAAGACATCATCAACATCTCTTGGAGAAGAAGAGAATGCTGAGTTGTTGTTGTTGTTGTTGTGCTGCTGCTTGAAGCTAAAGTTGTGTGAGTTGGTCTGCTCATGGTTGCCCCCATCTCAGCTGCTTTCTGAAGCAGTGCAGTGGCTGAGAGGTGAGGAGAAGTCTGGTAGGTTGAGGGAAGAGGGAGATGACGATGATGAAAAGTCTGATCATGGCATATTGAGAACTGATGATCAGGCCACATTGCTTCTTGTTGTTTTCTTTTTAATGAGATCTCATCATCATTGTGAGCATCAATAGTACTAGTATTGTTGCACTCTGAGGGTCTCATCAAGATAGAGGGGAGAGGTGATGGTTGTTGATTGATCTCAGAAGAGGAGAAGATTGGATATTTGGGGGGGTTGGTGCTTGCATTAATGTTGTTTTGAGGATTAATAATAGGGTTTGTTGGTCCTCTCATGGATTTATCACTCTCTTCTTCCAAGGCATCACAAAAGGCTCTGTGAGTGATAAAGCTGTCCCTCCTGCAAGAAAAATACAAAAGATAAAACAGAAGAAAACAACAGAAGAAATTAATCATCATATCACATGAGAGAGATGCATTCCATTCAGAAATTTCAGAAATGAATTGAGTGAGTGAGTGAATTGAGAGAGACCCACAAACCTCCAAAAATAGAACAAGGACTAATGATTTCTAAATTCTACAAGTATATCATGCTATTTTGTTCCTTTAGGAGTAGTGATTGGATTGTCTATCCTATCTATTATGCTAGCATATTTCTAGGAATCATAAATTCATTTATTTATAGAGATCTGGCGAAGTTTTACGTCCACGATTCTCTTTTTTTCATTTTGGTTTGAAACGTAGAGGAAAAAAATAATAAAACATTAAGCGCACAACACTAACAATAAGAAAAGTTTTGTGGTAAATAAATCAATTGTTTATATAGATCGACTAAGTTTTACATGTCTGAAACTCTCTTTCTTCGTCTTGGCTTGAAAAAGACAGGAAGAAAAGATAATAAAAACATTAAGCGCAACAGCATCAGAATCAATTTCTTTCTTTCTTTTTTCCTCGAAAGAGAGAAGAGACAGCAAAAGAGAAGACTAACTAGGTTAAATGTTCAATATTGTAGGAAATTGAAATATTGTGTAGATATGTGAGATTGAGAAATTAATTTAATCCTTTTGAATTACCTAGAGAAGATTGTTCCACAATCACACCTATACTCCCTAGTCCCGCAAGTCTTGGAGTGAGCCTTCCAGTCTGACTGCACTGCATACTTCTTGGAGCACTTGTCACACTTGTACTTCTTCTCCCCATGCTTCCTTGAGAAGTGCTTCTTGATGCCAGTGAGGTCCCCGAGGGCCCTTGAAGGATGGTGGTGGACACATGTCACCTCTGGGCATATGTACACCTTCTTCTTGATCAACTCTTTGCTTGCTCTCTGCTTCAACTTCCATGGCAGGTTGTGCCCTCTCCTGTGCAGCTGCAGGTTCTGGTCCCTCTGGAAACCTTTGTTGCAGATCTCACACATGAACCTGTTGGTGGCCATCAGGCTCTTTGGGGACAGTGCTATCACCTCAGCATCTGGGTCTGAAAATTTTAAATTAAACTAAATAAACTTTAATGTGAACATATTTTCCAATTAACGAAAACCCATAATGTGCAATTGTAAAATACCTGGATTTCCTGGGAGATTCCTCCTTTTCTTGACAGGATTAATGGGGTTTGGAGAGGCAGTGGCTTCACTGGAAATGGGATTTGATGACATCTTCTATTGTTGGAGCTGTTACTAACTAGATCTAGTTTCAGGTTGAAGAAAGAAGAAGAATTTGATGCACGAGAGATCTATGAGCTTCTCTTCTCATCTACTACCTGGATAAAAACTCAACAATATTCTTAAAAAAAAAAAAAAATGGGAGTTGCAGCAAGCCCTTCCCCCGTGCTTCAGACAAACTCTATATAATAATATTCATACGCTTTGCTACAAACAAAGAATGCAAATGAGAAGAAGTAAACAAACAAGCTCAAGAAAATACTATATCTAGAAAAAGATTATATTATCTATGTGTGTGTAGAAAAGATCAAGAAAAGAGATGGATAGATGCTTAGCGAGAGAGCGAGAGAGAGTCATCCACTCCACCCATTTGAAGACCACATCCTCCAAGCTCATAGCCAACTCTGACGTTTGCCTTTCTGTCATTTTCCTTTGTTCTCTGCACATATCTAGAAATGCTTTTCTTTTTTATCTCTCCCCTCTCTCTCTCTCTCTCTCTCTCTCTCTCTTATTTCTCACATAGCTCTGTTTTTTACAGAGAAACTGTTGCTGTAGTGTTAGTGTAGACTGTTGTACGGTGAGTGTTGGTGTGTGAGTCAGGTATAGAGATGGATTCATGTATAA
Organism: Agave tequilana; assembly: GCA_038442645.1. Taxonomy (NCBI): domain Eukaryota; kingdom Viridiplantae; phylum Streptophyta; class Magnoliopsida; order Asparagales; family Asparagaceae; genus Agave; species Agave tequilana. Next base: position 4,372 of record JAVJIF010032519.1, on the reverse strand, counting down.
AAAAACCGTGTCTCCCTCCCTCTCTCTCTCTCTCTCTCTCTAACCCCTAGTCATTGATGTAGTTTCAGTGCATGCAATCATGGAGAGGTACACTCGAAGTGGACTATATAGAAAGGGTGGACAGTGGAAAGTAATGAGCTTTCAGGTGTTGTTTATCAAGAAAATTAACTTTTTTTGTGGAGCTATTATTATACTAATATTGGTAAAAAAAAGGTTGGAAAATGAAGACATGATTGGCTCATTGATTGGGCAATATTTTTATTTTTAGAAGCCATCCTATATTATATTTTCTCACACTTTATTGAGACATAAAGCACCATTAACATTGAACAGGAACAAGTACTTCGGTGCAGATAGAGTTCAGAAATTGGTATTTGGGTCATTGGCGATGAATTGATGCAATACAGGAACTGTAGTTCATAAATGACTGCTTAGATCTATAATAGACTTTATTTTTAATGAGCTATCATTATGTTTTTTTATTTTTCCACCCATTTTCCCCCCAATTTTTCTTTTTATGTTCCTCGTATGATATAAGCTGGAGATTCACATGCATCCTGCAATAGAATGAATAATCAAAAGGACAATACCTGCATCATTCACCAAAGTATGACTCATTTGACACTCTGATGTGATGCTTCTCCACTTTCCACTCAATTGTTGATCCCAATGCTGGGAGAGCCTCATCTCCATCGACAGGGGGAGGGGGTATTGCTCAAGAAGCTGAGTGAGTAGTCACAATATCTTTCACAAATGTGAAGATGATATCTGTTGGTGACCATTTATTCCAGTGGTGCCCCCTTTCAAGCAGGCATGCCAACATTCTCAACATGCACAAGATGCAACTCATGGCTTCAAGTTTTTTCAACTTCACTTGTTTTTTTATGTCGTCACACTCTTCACTACAACTACAAAGCTTGCACTTTTTATTGTTACAGGTGGATATCTCAAACAACATTGTTTTGATTGCATTGCATGCTCATCTCCTCCATGTACATTGTCCTCATACCGTGCAGAAAACAACAAGAGCTTAGGATTCTTTCTCTTTGGCTGGCAGCCCCACCTCACCTGTGCTCCTCTCACGTGTGTGCTTGTGCTTGTGCTTGTGCTTACCCACTCTCTTCTGTGACTGTCTCACCTGTGACTTTGCTCTGTAGAGGACATATCACACAGAAAAGGCCCCATGTGCAGCTAAATTCAGGCTTTTGATATAGACTCCTCATGGATACTAGCTTTTGAATCAGTCCAAGATTTTTTTACCCTCATCTGCACAGGCATCTGAAGTAGAATGAGGCTGGGGCTGGGGCTGGGGCTGGGGTGTTTGCCTCTGTTTGGTATTCTCCTAGTTGTTTTTAAGGGGAAAAAAACTATAGACGCAGAGGATGGTGGACAAAAACATTATCATGGGGCAGTAGAATACAAAGGGCATGCTACCCTTGGATGTGGGGTAGGCTCTTAGGGAGCACTGCAAAAGGACCTGTGACTGACACCCACAACCTTTTGTTCCTCACCGATAATTAACTTGGCCTTCAAACTGCTCCTTTAGTCTTGTGAGGCCCCAAAATCACAAAAGTTTCAGGGGCTTCCAAGGAGATAGATCATTTTGCACAAGAGGTGATGAATACATTTGTCTCAAACTTGTAATAAATCAAGGGGTTGTGTTGATGTCAGCGGTTGAGAACAGCAGTGTGCCCCAAAAAAAAAAAAAGAAAAAAGAAAAAGTAAAAAGAATAATTCTCCTGCCCATGTCTCTGTAGGTAAGTTCAGCTGATCACCTACGATTCCTGTCAATAATTCAAGCATATAATCAGATCAGAGGAGACCGAAACTCATGAGCTCTTCAGGGGAGAGACTGAAATTTTGATGGGTCATCTTTAGAACTTGGCAAGATGCTTGCCATAATTAGTGTACCGATGAGGTGGAGCCTCCGGTGAGCTTAAAGATCCAGTGTGGCCCAGTGTTTTTTCCCAACCTCTCTTCTGAGCATTGCAAAGGCATAGCTGGTGTTTACTTCAGAAATGAGGAAGCCAAACTAATGGGGCAGCATGTGCACTGTCTTCCTGAAAGGTTTGGGGAGGATGTAGCTAGTCAGAAAATCTCCACTGTATTCAATCAATAATAAGCCAAGAACTCTGGCGTCTTAAAGTCACATATAGTGAATAACAACAACAGAAACACCATTTGTCGTAAATCTTGGACAAACTGCAGAGATGAAAGAATGTCCATTCAGAAGCACCATCCAGAGGATAATCCACAATACATGTATAATAAATGTTTCTAAATGGTACAGGCTATATCTCTTCTATTTTACATTTTATGCCTCAGATGCTGCTTAACAGAGACTTTTCATACAATAGTTACGAGAATCAGGGAAAAAGAATTGCACATATGCGCCTACAGAATCCAAGACCTTCGTTTGGATAGTCAGATGAAGTTGTGACCTGCAAAGTACTTGGTCAGTCATAAAAACCAAAAAGTGGTCATGCATAGTTATAAGAGAAAATGCAAAATACTACACAAAAAGGATAAGTATTCCGGTCCAAGTTTTAAAGATAGCCACAAATTTCCATTAATTGAGTTATTCAGTTCGCCTTTGTGAAGATATAAATTAACTGTTGGAACTTGCAATCCCCAAGGGAACTGATTTTACATATTCTCACATTTTCCTACAAGGCAACCTCTATGTTTGCAGGCATACATGTGTAGACACATAAACAAACATATCTTTGTGCGGAAGAAAACAATCTATGTTTCTAGGACCCAAGAGGGAAACATGAAGATTAAAGCCAAAGAAACATGGCAACAGTAGAAAAAAGGTGAAATGGCTCACTTAGAAATGACTTCTACTAGAACACCAGGCTGACAGACAACCGCTTTGTTCTTTTAAAGTCTTGCAGAGTATAAATGAATGGCGAGGTTCTGTGACTACTCTTCAGCCTGTAAAATAACAACCAATTAGAGTTTGAAATGTGCAAAAGAGAAATAACTTTATCGTTGAATCCACACACACCTGGGGCTCATTAACGAAATTCATCATTAAAGTCGCCGTCATCATCATCTTCACTAAAAATAGCACTATAACACACATAAGGATGTTCAATCATTTCCTGTAAACTTAACCGCCCGTCTTTATTTGTGTCTGCCTGCAGAATAAGCAAGATTTCTCAGCGAGCATGATGATGAGGCTGCAAAACATGTTACATTCAAAAAAATAGATAAACTTAGAAACTAATGAATTCATCATACACTGGTTAATCAATGCATATATCAGGTAAAAAGTTCACCACCGATAAACTAAAATGATGTACTTAAACAACTTAAACAGCTATATCCCTACATGTATCAAATCAATCCAGGATTCCAGATGGAGAAAATAGAAGTAAAGACTTCCAAATTATTTGCAAAACCGATTGCTGAAATAAAGATAACCAAGTCTACTTGATTGAGAATTAAAGGTTCCATTTCATTTGCGCTTACACAGGACACTCAGATATTTATCAGATCTTGAACCACTGTTCTTGTGGTGCTATGAATGTTAATCCACTTTTGAAGGTTCTGCTTAGAGGCGTGAAATTGCAATTCCATGTAGAATTCATGAAATAAAAAAAAATCATGTACCTGCATTTCAATTAATGTTGTTTTTTTTTCCTTGCAACTATCTATTGAATTCAAATTCTTTCTGTTAGTTCAATATATTAGAAATATTCAATGATTTGTACTGCTTATGGTGCTATGAATGTTAATCCACTTTTGAAGGTTCAGCTCAGTGGCGTGAATTGCAATTCCATGTAGAATTCATGAAATAAAAAAAAATCATGTACCTGCATTTCAATTAATGTTGTTTTTTTTCCCTTGCAACTATCTATTGAATTCAAATTCTTTATGTTAGTTCAATAAATTAGAAATATTCAATGATTTGTACTGAATGCTGCTTTATATAATCATCAATGTGGACATGGTCGCATCCAATACCGGAAATAACATCTCCACCAATGCTTCAAGTGCCGAGGTTTGGTCACGTTTTAGCACAATGTCCGAGTAAGGCAAAGACGTTGATCATTGAATTCCACTCGGACAATGACCATGATGACTTAGACGAAATCGTCCATGACCCTAAAGGTGATGCTTGGGAAGATGATTTTAATGTTGATCAGGCCGCCACCTTGGGATGTGTTTTGAACATGCACTCACTGTCGATTGACGATGTAGACAGGATTATCTGCCACCTAAGTGTAGTAAGGTGTGCCATGACTCAACCCAAAGAAGATAACGACTGGCGTAAAACTTCAAATTTTCAAACTCTAACAAAATTGATGGTAAAAATTATCGAGTTATAATTAATAGTGGGAGTTGCGTCAACGTCGTCACCTCA